>OX421446.1:17453788-17467785 GCA_949126865.1 Montipora capitata
TTTTAAGCGTTACCTGGAGAGGGAAAGTGGCCGAGTCATTTCCAACATATCCTGATACAACGTGACTTTGAATGGACAATACCCTGCACGCTTCACTGGATGCCATCTTAAACCAGAACTACCGAGCAATCCAATCGAACGATTTGTTGTCAATAGCTTGGTAACCTTTCCTTTCCTTTCTCTGACCAAAGCGAACATAAGGCAACAGGTAGCCTTCCCTCTGGCCGACTAATTAGTTTCGCGTCGAAAGTTCTCCCAGATGCAAAGGTGGTTTTATTTTGTTTGGATGATATCGTTCCAGTTCGGTTAAACTATATGTCAGCTGTCCGAAGCATAATGGCTTGACCATTTTCGTGCCCAGAAAAACTAAAAGAACTTTCAGTGGTTCTTCAGAATATTCTGAGTGAAACCAAACCTGCAGTGTACGAGTCGGGAAGAACTTGCAGCTTTTTTTTTTTAAAGAAAGTAAATTTTTAAATTAAAATATACTTATAAACAAGTTAAAACAGAAAGTGGAGGTGAAAAAAGGAAAGAAAAGGAACTTTATTTACGTGAGAGGAGTACAGTATTAAAGCACTTTGATCTCTCTATGGTTTCCTTTTTTTTTGACATACTAGGTTCATTTATGCCGGCCAACTTCCGTTTATTAAGAAGGAAAAGGAAGCCACAAACTTCTTATTCAATTGTCTCTTGTAAAGGAAAGGGTTCGGTTTGGAATGATTTGCTTTACAATATTGGAACAAGTCGCCTTGTGTCCAAAATATGAACTGAAAATCGTTTTAATTTGAACTCAATCTACTGAGAATTCGACGGTTGAAAATGATATTTTTAAATGAAGGATCCACTTAAGAGTCAGTTTGTGGTGTAACAAAACTGCTGAATGCCTTAATTAACTAAGTGACAGAGGTTACGGCGTTATGAATAAGCTCGGTCGTACATGCCATTCCAATTATAAAAATAAATTGCTAAAAACGTTTAAATCTCTAGCCTCTTGTTCCGGAACACAATTCGCTTTCATCCTCTCTTAGTCAGTTTTCAATGTACAAGGAGAATGAAATCACAACCATTTTAATAAGAAACGGACAACTGTTGGGGTATTCTTGAAGTTCAGTCGAATTACAATGAGCGAGAAATGCCTGATTTCACTGGACCTTCAGTTGCAGTGACCACAATTTAGCAAAGTAAAAGGAAACAACTCAGGTTCCCTTTGGGTGATATGTGTAGTCGAGAAAACACAACGATTTGGGTAATTGAGAAGTTAGAAATAGATGGAGGCAAAAGCAAGTACAGTAGTTTGAAATTTTGCATGCCTTGATTCGCTCTGACGAAGGCCGACTAACGCTCGAACATCAAGGATCACACAAATCTTTGTTGTGGTGGTTACTTTACGTTTATCATCTCGTTTGATAAAAATCTGATATTGTTGGCTTTGTACCTGAAATAAGAAACAGTGAATTAAAAATATACTAATTTTAAGATCAACATGTGCCACTTAAGCCCGTCACCAACTGATTTTTAAAATAGAGCTGTATGCCGGTTTTCTATGGACATTCAAGGCCTTCCTGCGTAGTTTTCCGTGTATGCTGTGCGGTTTCCGTGTATGTGATCACGGCTTGAATGACAGCTCAGCTGTTCAATATCTAAGTACTTATTAACTGGTTTTTGACGACAGTGTGCCCCACAAAAGAAGTGTTCATTCTCTATCTTCACTGCAAAACCATTTCTACCGATACAGTTATAGAACCGACTTCTTCCACATTGCACAAATGTGAACAAGTTGGAATCAGATCACAAAAAGACGGCTCAATGTTATTGTTAATGCGACGTTTCCTTTACCTTATATGGTCGGTCGCTTGTTACTACTCCCTATTGTATAACGTGCTGAGGGCCTCTCCTTAAATTTTAGCTCATTTAATGGATAACAGTCCAATAAAAGTCGCTCAACCAGTCAGCAAAATCCTTACATGACAATTTAAGGCTTTCTTGGCTAACCAGTAAGAAAATATACCAGCAATAACACTTCACATCAGCTTAACAGTACACCCCATTCAGGTACGCCATCAGGGCAAGGCAGGGAACCATTGTAGTTACGCTAAGAAAACTCATCCTTAAATGCATTGTGTTCAATTTAACCCCGCCACACTACCCCAGTGATGACCACAAATCATGTATTAATTAAATAACATCCTTGCACATTTTGGAGCGTGAGATATATCACGTTCCTTTGGTAGCTAGCGAACGCTTGCGTCCATAATTACATAGTTCAAATATTTGTGGACAAGACGTCGAATGTAAATTGCTGTAGTAACCGTGACACTCCAAAAAATCCGTCATTGTTTAACAGTGAAGTCATGGCAACATCTTACTAATGAGCTTTTTATGAAGTGGCTAAATATGGCGGAAACAAAGTTGTGACGCGTATAACCGGTTAAAAACTTTATTATTTAAATTAGAACATCATAGCTTAATAAAAAAACCACCATATTAAAATATACTATGAACTGAGTCACACGTGTAGCAAAAATTATTCTGCGATATGATTTCCTTTAACTAAGCGTTAACTCAATTCCTGTTGTTCTTTTGCGGAAGTGGTGCGGGCAAGAAGTGCACTAACTAGAACAAACCTGGCACTAACTTGCTTTCCCCACGTGCACCGCGACCCATTTTCTTTGTTTGTTTTTTTTTTGCTGGCAAGATCGCTGTCGCATCCATCGTTGTTTTTTCAACTCCCTATCCTCTGTAATAGGGACTGAGAGCAAAGAATTAGTCAGATCTCATTCAACTGACCGACGGTTTTTTTTTTTAATGAAGGGTTAGTTTCTAAAGAAACTGTGGTGCTGCGTCGGTGGGGAAGTAGTATACAAAAATTTGGTTTTATCAACGGAGTTGATAATGTAAATTGGCCACCGTACAGAGATTCTAAAAGCTGACGTTTCGAGCGTTAGCCCTTCGTCAGAGCGAATACGTTACGTAACCCGCAAGCGGGACCTCACGGTTTATTAGTTGGACTCGTTTGCTCTTGAATGGCACGGTTAAAAGCTCGTTCCAATTGCTTCAATTTTATGAAGTACTTATCAATGGAAAATCTTACTCGAGAAAACTACTGGCGCCAGTGCATGCGCTCCACTCTGGTCATTAATCGAGACGTAGACTACGCTTACTTGAAGCTCCGACTGTATTTCAACTGTTTCAACACCCTAATGCAACTCTTTGGGACACAGAAATGAGTTTATCAACCGAGTTGATTTGTTAAATTGACCACGGTAGAGAAATTTGAAAGTTGACATTTCCAGCGTCATCCCTTCTTCAGAGCGAAGGGCCAACGTTCGAAAGGTCATCTTTCGAATTCAGTCTTTACGTGGTCGACTGACCATATCATCCCACTTGATAAACCCACTTCTGTGTTTCAACTCTCAAGGCGACGCTGCACCAAAGTTTCTTTAAAACCTGAACCCCTTTATTCCAAATTTTTGTAGTCAGGAAGGGAGGTATCGCATATCGCTCAATGCAAAATTTGACCTCATAGAGGGTAAGAGGGGAATAGAGAGAATTAGAAAGAGGCAAATAATACAGAGAGGTGGAATGCGGAGGATGGTTACTAAATAACTATATTTTTTACGATGACTTGTATTCAAGCGAATTTCTAAAAATAAGCTTGAAGATACTGATACTATGTTGCAAATGACGTTGCTAAAAGCTCATTTCTTTAATATAACAATATTCACAACACAACATTTTTGGAGACGTACATTGTACTATTTATAAATTAATTTTGGTCCTCTGCCGTAGCGAATATAAATACATTTACAAATTCTGCCTTTAGAGACACATTATGTCAAAAACAATTTTGAAAGTTATTCAGATTTGCGGTTTCCCTGAGTCTAAATTTAAACGTTTTTATTGTTATCGAACTCTAACCCTTAGCCTTCCTAGACTTGTCAGTGATATGTACACTCTGTGTTTGAGTCACACAAATCATTCGACTCCCGCCACAGGTCCATTACTAGATCTTAACAATTTATTCCGAGTTTTCGTCGGCTCATCTCTAAGCTCGGCCACTTTTCCTCGACAGTGATTCAAGCCTTGTAAAGCGTCTTCTGGAATCTGCCCGATTTCTCAGTCAACAATCTTATTCGAGATGGTGTCCCGTTCAGTTATCCTTGTGCCGCTTTCGTTATTCTTATCGATGGAGTTGGCAAGTTGTACTTAGCACGAATTTCTTTACGGCGATTTTTCCCTTCTTCTCTTTCTCTTTGAACTTCCTTTTCATCTTCACTGTTCCAGACGTAAGTCCGAGCATTGTAGTCTCTTTCTTTCAAATTGTATTTTTTCTTCATCTTGTTAATGCGCTCTTTGCTATCCGTTGCGCGCTTTTCGTACTCCTCGCTGCTTTTCTTTGTCTCATTGATTTCATTCCCTGTCACAGGAGCTGATCTTCTTCTTGTGACCTTCACATGATTATTTCCTTGATAACTGGAAATGAAACAACGCAAAAATTAACTTCAAAACTTTCAATGTTGATTACATCTGTTACCTCCTAGCAAGACACTGAAAAGAGTTTTACATCAGTTCTACAAACTAAAGCAAACTACTTTGTTTATAAGAATCTTTTTCATAAGAACGTTGAGGCTGAGATTAACCAAAATTCTAAGAACGTATTAAGAACATTCCTCTGGCTGAGAGTCGATCAAGAACGTTTTATTTGGCTAATTTGTATTTTAAATAAAAGCATAAAATAAAGGTAAATAAAAGTAAATTATGCCAAATACTTTAGGGCATAATTTGTATAACATATCAATGGTTTTCTTAGTGCATGATACACATCTCAGTTAATATGTTTGTAATTATGAGCAGTTCTTATTTATAATCGTTCCAGAATAACTTCAAGACCATCAAAGTCATCAGGTAAAACAAAGTCTTATGTAAATTATAGTTTAAGAACATCTTAAAGAACGTTTTCAGCCTCACATCTGAAAAATTGATAAGAACATTCACCGTCAGCTCCAAAATTAGACGTTCTCATAAAAGAAAAAAAATAGAGTGTACTTTCCTATTTCATAGAACTTAAAATCACATGCTCCGATACCCTTACATTACGTAAGCGGTTTCAGATGAAAAATGGAACATAACAACCCTTTGATTCCCAACAATGCAACTCTGAACAATTATTGGTCACTGTCAACACTATTACCGAGTCTCAAAGGCACAAAAATATGGTATTTTAAGTGCAATATAACGCTGGATTTGAGCGGCTTTTATCAGGAAGAAAAAACAACCACCCCTTTCTAAGTTTGTAAACATTGCAATATGAAGCCAAATTTAGGAAGAAAATATTTGCAAAATTAATCCCGTTGTCTAACATTGCTCGATACTTCGTTCTTTGACCATCATTCTGTATTTTTTGACCGCGCTTCTTTGTGATTTGCGTACGTACAATGCTATTCTGGAGTTTTCTAGGGCATTTACGAAATTCTTTGTGTTGAAAGCAGAATCGCTGTGCCTTTATTAACATAACAAAGAGAACAAAGGTTCTTGTAACTTTGCGCAGTTCTAAAAAAATAAGTTTACCATTCATTTAAGATCCATAAAGAAGTTCCAAACCGGAGAAACGACAAAGCTAAGTGAACAGCCAGAATTTGAATACAAATACCATAATTTTTAAAGCCAGGTTTAAGTGTTCTAACTAATATTGCTCACCCAATGTGACAAGAAAACAACGATTTTCAACTGAATGGATGTCGAACAACTTCGCACGAACTTCACGAGATACATCTCTTTCTGTTTAAGTGTTGGATGTTGACATTTGCAAAGTGGACGATCCTCTTAATCGGATACTGCTTGTATTGAATTGGAAGTTTCCTTCGGCTTTCTGAATAATATTGGCTTCTAGATCTTTCACGACCGCGTAAATGAAGTCTTATGGTAAATTATGACGAAAACAATGAGGTCAAACGAACGGGGTTCCTCAAAATAAAAGAAAAACCGAAAAAAACATGAACTAAGCACTACACTGTGTGTATTTCCACCCCTCCAAAGCTTTTGTTTGTTTGTTTTTTTTGCACAAAGCCTTTCTGACACTAGAATATTTACGCAGTATTGCATTGTAATTTAACTTAACCGTTGAGGAAGTTAGATGATTTGTTTTTCTCTCAACCTGGTTACAGACCGCTTAAGATATGCGTAAGGGAAATAATACTTTCATATTCGAAGCGCAATATCTGGATGCCAAATACTTGTCGGCGACTATTAATTGGCAGATAATAAAGTGGTGGTTAGGATTCCATCTACACATAATCCGCCTCACAGTGTGCATGCTATATTTTCATCAAAATCAAATATTATTAAAAGTCAATCAAACGTTTGTCAGACTATCAAAAATGCAGAAGCACGTGCGATTTTTCAACGTTGATTTCAAATATTTCCAAATTTTTCTAAGTCAGTAAATTATCCATAGAGCGTGAGATTTTGATTTTGATACTTTCTAAACACGTGAATAAAGCCTGCGCTTAAATCGTATTCCATGTTATACTTTCAATTCTTTACCTTGATACTTATTAAGTTATATAACTTAATCAAAAATCAACAATAAGTGACTGTGCTGAATCAACAACTGACGTGCAAATCCCAACCGTATGGTAAAATCATCACCTTCAATCTGGCTATAATATCACCTTGCGCCCGCCTACACGCGAACTGATTTTTTCAGTCTGATAATAACTAGTAATGAAAAGGTCGAGTGCCAAACTCACCTCTCGCTTAATAAATTTGTCTGGGAACCCCCTACATTGTTCGTTTTCATCCATTTGAGATAAGAAAACTCGTTGAGGTTTCCTTCGCTTCTGCTAAAACTCCGTTTGTGTTTGAGGTACTCGTTGTATTCGGGAGCATCCAAATCAATAATTATATTGTCCGCGTTGTATGGTACATCCAATGACTCGGAAGAAGACGAGGATGATGCGTATGAATCGGTGCTTTTTTCTTCCGCAGGTTTAGCATCGCTCGAGACCATTTTATTTCCCATGATGAAAGGATCTTTATGTACTTACAACGAGCATCGGAGTCTGAATGAGTAATTTCGCTGCGCGTTAAAGAATTTATACGGTCGGGGGAC
Organism: Montipora capitata; assembly: GCA_949126865.1. NCBI lineage: Eukaryota > Metazoa > Cnidaria > Anthozoa > Scleractinia > Acroporidae > Montipora > Montipora capitata. The sequence goes on from OX421446.1 coordinate 17,460,900, forward strand.
CTCGCCTTTGTTTCTTTTGTCTTATTATCCACGTAAATATCACTGTAATCTGACTCTCCTCGTCGCACTTTCCGATTGGGTGTCGAACTAAAACGTGAGCACGATGTCACGCCTACGAACATCATACAGGAAACATCAATTTATCATGATCAAATTTCAAAATAGTGACACGAAAAACTAGGAACTAAGGTAAATAACACGTACTGCTAGATAATTGTAGAGGTTTCACATTTGAGAAAAGAAGGAAGCTCTCCACTTGCTGAACTATTCGAAACTTTAGACCTCACAATAGATAACGCGATAGCCGTTTAAAGTCTTGGCTGCACTTAAGACGAAAATTTAGTTTTATGAAACGAACTGTCAAAGGTTCTCCGTAAGAATGATTTGTTAGCTGACCCTGCGAGCTAACGTATCAAGCGTCAGCGCTGCGTCAGAGCGAACGGCTATTAATCGAACGAAGAGTTAACGCTTCAGCGAAACGTTAACTCACGAATCCTTAACTTACTCTTATCAACACGTTTGCTAAGTTCAATTTTTCGTGTTTTTCACCTTTCAAAGAGCTGACACATTTTGTGCAACATAGGCATAGTAACGTCACTGCTAGCATTGCAGTAAACGTAGGAAATGACGCAGTCGCCGCTAACCCGGGAGCCTCAGGGTAATCATAACTTGAACCTAATAAAGGGGCAAATGAAGCCTCCTAGCAAGTTTCACAACGAACTAAATCCATGAAATGAAACTGTTCACACTATCAACATTGATACGAAAGGAGGAAAGGGGTGGGGTTAAAACATAATAAGGTATAGAGTATGAGCACGGCGGCCATGTTGGAGGACCAAAACAATTAAAGATATTTGCATAAAAATAACATTTATTCCTCAAAGGAATATCATTCTCCGGATCATTCTTTTGTTTCTGTCCTCCAATATGGCCGCCGTGCACATACTCTATTGGCTCTGGTGATAGTAGCCTGCGAAAAGAGGTTTCGTCAAGATCTTTTATGAACTACCGTATTAAAGTTTTATGTAACGACTTCAATCATTTCTTTAACCATTGAAACGTCGTCAATTTTTAAGAAATATCCAGTTCTTCTGATTGCATCTGGCTTTCTTTCGCCGAAATCTCTTTCCCCAGAAAGCCTTTGGAAACAATCCTTGTTTACGTTAATAAGGCGCAAGAATAAAAATAGTCTGTATGAAACAAGTCAAACGCTTTCAGCTGTCTCAACGACAGTGATCCAGATTTTCTGATCGCTTGAGACATTTACATTGATGCTTCGCATCTCAGTAAATACAATACGGGAGGGTAGTACACCAAGCACTTCGTTAATCAACACTGTTCAATAGGCTTTCCTGTGCGTGTAACTTCTTGAAAAGAGAGGATTAAATAGGGATTTATATGGTATACTTGTAAACAATGGTCGCATTCTCAGCTGTTTCCGTTTCATTTATCGTGTCTGGAGGTCAGGCAAGCCTGGATTTTTTCAGCTTTCTCACCCCTTTTTTTTCTTCGTCGAGGTAACTACGGTCTAACTACGATAATGACTTTCATTTGCTGAATGGTTATCACTGCACAGTGATCAGTGCCGGGATAACCCACGAGTTTGATCATTCGACATTCGACATCGATTACGCTTTTTCAGATGATGATTCAGTGGGCGTACCGTCGGCTTCCTGGGGGAATACCCTCGCTTAACAGGGCTAAGGAATTACCGACGTTAAATACCTTCACCCTTCAGGAGCTCATATATACTGGGACGCCTCTATCTCCCATGCTTGGCCTACAAGGAGTCAACCCCGAGTAGATTCATTTATAGAACGCCTCCCTTGGGACATTCAGCACGCCAATCAAAACAGAGCTATTTCGGCGTCAAGGGAAATTTGATACTTTTCGCGGGAAAAACCTGTTCCTAAAAATAAATTAGATAAAGGCTCCTCTTGAATAGCTCCTGGTCCTCTACATTTAAAACAACCTCGTCCCCAGGGTCTCTCTTCTTTTAATCAAAAATAAGACACAAACAGCAGTGATAAACATATTGAACTTGTTCATTTTGATTATGACTTGACGTTTCGTATGTGCTCTACATACATTTTCAAAAGTAACCGTTGAAATTTAAAACAGCTATTTATATATAACAAAGCGGATGAGGGAACTGGAACCTAGATTAAGCAAATACTTAACAGTAAAGTATATTATAATAATAATGATAATAATAAAAACAAAAAAGATTAATAAAGCATCAGCTTTTCACTTCCGACGTTGACGTTGAAAGCTGGCTCAAGTTCTTGAATAAAGAAGGTCTCTTTTATTTTACAATGATAATCTGTTTTGCCCTTCGCTAAAATATCAAAATGATCCCACTTGATGTTATGTCCAGTGGCCTTGACGTGGTCAGCAATGGCTGAAGTATTGTCATTTTTAGCTAGGGCCTTAAAATGTTCGGTTTTTCTATCGTGAAGCCGCCGTTTAGTTTTACCGATGTAAAAACCATTACAATCCCAACAATTTGCTCTGTAAATAACTCTGGATTGTTGTGAACGATTAATACGGTTTTTGTAAGGAAAGAAAGATTTTATACATCGAGTGCTCTGAAAAACAATCTTAAGGTTAACACAAGAGTAGAATTTGTACACACAAGATTTCAGGCGTTTAGCCACTTGGTTGCTTTGCGAACCTAAGTAGGGAAGTAGGATAACAATATATTTCAGAGAGCAAATTGTTGGGATTGTAATGGTTTTTACATCGGTAAAACTAAACGGCGGCTTCACGATAGAAAAACCGAACATTTTAAGGCCCTAGCTAAAAATGACAATACTTCAGCCATTGCTGACCACGTCAAGGCCACTGGACATAACATCAAGTGGGATCATTTTGATATTTTAGCGAAGGGCAAAACAGACTATCATTGTAAAATAAAAGAGACCTTCTTTATTCAAGAACTTGAGCCAGCTTTCAACGTCAACGTCGGAAGTGAAAAGCTGATGCTTTATTAATCTTTTCTGTTTTTATTATTATCATTATTATTATATATTTTACTGTTAAGTATTTGCTTAATCTAGGTTCCAGTTCCCTCATCCGCTTTGTTATATATAAATAGCTGTTTTAAATTTCAACGGTTACTTTTGAAAATGTATGTAGAGCACATACGAAACGTCAAGTCATAATCAAAATGAACAAGTTCAATATGTTTATCACTGCTGTTTGTGTCTTATTTTTGATCTCTCTTCTTTTCTTCCTTGGAGCGGGAAGGGAAGAAGAGAGACCCTGGGGACGAGGTTGCATTTAAAAATTTTCTGTGGGTTGATCCCGATGCTTTTATTTGGTTGAGCCTCTTGTGCTCGCTCTTAACCTCCTTCCCCCGAAATTGAAAATACGATCAGCGCGTCGCCGTCCGAGTATTACACGGAATTTGACGAAATGCTAGAGCTAGAGCTCTAATCTCGTACCCAGATCTCCTACCGTCATACAGTGGCAGAGTGAGATCTGGGTACGACATTACTAGAGCTCTTGCACATGTCGCATCATGAGCAGACGTTAAATTAAAGGTAACCCTAATAAAACTGACAAACGCGATAATCGAGAACAGTTGGTTGTGCTAGTTTTCAAAGCTCGACTCCCTCACGGATAACGATAACACAGCCAAACCTCCGGAGACATTCAAATGTCGCTTTCATGTATGAGGTGCTCGTAAAATTTTCCGCTGCACCCAAACAGGCTTTGAAGGTAAGTTACCTTTTGTGCATACTCTTGCGAGCCTTATGTTTCTTGTTGAAATCTTTACTGATAACTGTAATTACACCACAAGGTCTTAATTTTGAATGCGTCAGTGGCCAATTACGGCGAATTTACGAAATCCGGTGCTTGTCGTATGTCGGGCAAAGGCCTACGTTCTGGTAAAACTGTTTGTTCTTATCATCCCTTATGCTTACTTGGTGTGGATGCATTGATCTACATTTTTACCAAACGTTTTTCTGATGTCAAACGGTCCTTAAACAATGCTTACCTTTTGATAATTTAGAGCAAAACCCGGGTCACGTATGGAGTAGATTTGAAACCAAATTTAAAAGTATTAACCCCAAATCTGCATAATGACCGACTGAACCAGCCGTGCTCATCTTCTTTAACGAACGTGTCACGCAACTACTCGTGGCCTTGCAGTTGTCACGTTCTAAAAGTAACGTGTTATCATCCTTTCCCTGAAGGATTTCGCCGGAAAGCATGCTGTCCCGGCAAAGAAATCCTGGAGTCTTTGCGAAAGGAACCATTGTTTTTGGAGAGAGGGAAAAAAACTGACAAGTCACCCATTGGTCTTAGATGCAAAAGACGGTAAACTTCCCCTCAAGGCGGTGGAAAAGTTTCTTCATGAGTAGTATTACATCACAAAAGTCAACATCAAATCCATAGAACACCTAGTGACCAGGTAACGTTCTAATCATACTGTGTGTTTGTCAATCCTAGGAGTGACAATTGAAGATTATACTCTGCCTGAAGCCAGACGATTTTACTTGTCAAATGAATTGGGAACCCCTAGGGAGGGTTGGAAGGGAAACGAAAGTTAAGGATGTCAACTGTCTACATAGCCTGGGAACCCAGACGAATTCCGGCGCTAGTTTCTCTCCCCCGAAAAATAGCGTCTGCGAACTCGAGCTGCAGAACGATTTCTGTGACGCCTTTCCACCAAACCCTTTCTATGGATCTTGGTTCTGGAGCTCTGATTGCCTAATAATTTTACGTCACAAAAATCGTTCGCAGACGCCATTTTTCGGGGGAGAGAAACGATCGCCGGAAATACGTCTGCGTTCGAAGGCTAGTGTCTACACTGTGTATCAGAGAGAACACACAACGGCGACGTTCGCGGAAATTTTGGGGTTAACTGACTAAAAGATGCTGCATTTATATATTGTCTGTGCCTCTTACAATGTGGCACTTTTTCTTGGATGACGACGGCGCGCGTCTTTAAGATTGTAAACCTTACAATCTACGACTTAATAAACGCTAACAACAACAACAACAACAACACAAAACGGTTGATAGTCCTTTCGTTCATCTTTCCTATTCTCTGCAATGGAACGTAAGGTGTCCAAGAGCTAACTTCTAAAACACACGTCGACGAATTTTGTCTTCCTTCTTCGGGACCAATCAGCGGCGTTTATGTCACAGAAACGATTTTCGTTGATGTGACCGTCATAGATATCAAGGCCGGTCTTTATATCGAGTGCTAGTATACTCGCTAGGCCGTCGACCTTTGTGAAGAGAGAACACCGGTTGTCTCGATCCGAGCCTTTGCTTGTTTTCGTTGTTATTTATTGGCCTGGTACGATGAGAACCATCCAGACGGATTATCGGTGTAAAGTAAACCGACCTTAAGCTCTTTTAGATCAATCTGTAATACCCTTGAAAATCTCTGCAATTGAAAACAAAAATATACGACCTTGAAGTCATGAGCTGTCTAGAAATATCTGCGAACTTGCACGTCCACGTTCCATAATACATCAAGAAACGTTTTTGGGCCACGAACGGAAACCAAAAGTGAACATTTCGCATGCCAGGACAGCATTCTCTCCTAGATATTTAAACTGATCGTCTCTAATAGAGAAAAGCTATTACGGGCCTCCGCAGACGAGGAAACAGACGACTACTTCCAGTCGACAACTTAATAGAATCGACTACTGTCAATTAACAAATTGATGTCAGTTGATCATGAATTGCGTTATAACATTGCCAAAGTAGCTGTGGATCAACGAGGCGATAGCCGAGTGGATCCGCAGAGGGGTCAAAATTAAGTCAACACGAGAAGAAAGCGAGACAAAAATGCGAGAAACTTCAACCTGACGCGAGCAATATCGCGTCATTATCGCATAAATTATAAATTTATGTGTCTGTTCGCCATTATTCTATGTTGTACACTGTATACTGTTGTATTGTAAAACCTTTGCCACGTATCGAGCGTGTTATTAACTAGTTAAATTCTAAACTTGAAAACGTTTCGCCTTCCCGGCCTCTTCAGTTCTTAATATTGTTTAGGTTTCTGGACTTGTACTTGTATTTGCATAAGATCTACATGGTCTCCCATGGGAGGCAGAACGTTAATTGTAGGTATTTGAATGCCAATTAATCCTTTTCAGTTCTTGCGTGTGGTAAATACACGGTATTCCACTCTTCTTTCGCGTTCATACTCTTTCTTTCTGGGATTTTTCTGATATGTATTGCTTCTGTTATTTGTCTCATCATTGAGTCTCGGTGAAAAGTTCTCACGACGTTCATTGTGAATTGCTGGATATGGCCATTGTGCTCTTTTAGACAATGACTCCATAAAGGCGAGTTCTGTTCTTTCTCGTGTAATAACTTCATGTGTTCTTTTCCTCTCGTGTAGGCGTTGCGGGCTGTTTCTCCACAGTATTTGCTGTTACAATTATTGCACTTTATTTCATACACAATGTTGTTCCTCGAGCAATCACCTTTCCCTTTTGATGTGCATACGAAACAGTCTTCACGTCTACAGTTTCTCTCTTTCATGGGGTTGGATCTTTGTAGAAGGGACGTGATCGAAACTCCATTCTTCTCAACCACCTTTATCCTAAGTGTCGATTTATTGATCTCTTGCTGTATCGTTTTCTTTAGCTCTCCATTGGGTGTGGCAGGGATGAACAGTACTGAATCGTAGTTTCCTCTCCCATACCACTCTTGTGCCTTTGATCTTTTCTTTCTTTCCCTTTCTCTCTTCTTCCATTCTCTTGGTCGGTGAAGGGGTCTCTCTCCATTCCTATCTTTCTCTAATATGGTGTGGTACGCTGACAGGGCTGACTTGACGACTTGATGTCTGAAGGCTTTATCATATCCTGAATACTGCATCTTCAGTGTGGTGTTTGACGCATGCTCAGTTATT
>OX421446.1:17467985-17470485 GCA_949126865.1 Montipora capitata
CATATCCCAAAGACATCTGATCATGCACGAGTTCTACGCGAAGGAGGTCTCATCGAAATCAGTCGTACCCGCCAACTCTGCACTTCCGTGGTCAATTAAACGCGCCGTCATGACCCAAGAACTACTAAGAGTATTCCTGAATTGTAGCACAAGCCTACCGTGGCAAAGAATAATTGAGCATGCGTCAAACACCACACTGAAGATGCAGTATTCAGGATATGATAAAGCCTTCAGACATCAAGTCGTCAAGTCAGCCCTGTCAGCGTACCACACCCTATTAGAGAAAGATAGGAATGGAGAGAGACCCCTTCACCGACCAAGAGAATGGAAGAAGAGAGAAAGGGAAAGAAAGAAAAGATCAAAGGCACAAGAGTAGTATGGGAAAGGAAACTACGATTCAGTACTGTTCATCCCTGCCACACCCAATGGAGAGCTAACGAAAACGATACAGCAAGAGATCAATAAATCGACACTTAGGATAAAGGTGGTTGAGAAGAATGGAGTTTCGATCACGTCCCTTCTACAAAGATCCAACCCCATGAAAGAGAGAAACTGTAGACGTGAAGACTGTTTCGTATGCACATCAAAAGGAAAAGGTGATTGCTCGAGGAACAACATTGTGTATGAAATAAAGTGCAATAATTGTAACAGCAAATACTGTGGAGAAACAGCCCGCAACGCCTACACGAGAGGAAAAGAACACATGAAGTTATTACACGAGAAAGAACAGAACTCGCCTTTATGGAGTCATTGTCTAAAAGAGCACAATGGCCATATCCAGCAATTCACAATGAACGTCGTGAGAACTTTTCACCGAGACTCAATGATGAGACAAATAACAGAAGCAATACATATCAGAAAAATCCCAGAAAGAAAGAGTATGAACGCGAAAGAAGAGTGGAATACCGTGTATTTACCACACGCAAGAACTGAAAAGGATTAATTGGCATTCAAATACCTACAATTAACGTTCTGCCTCCCATGGGAGACCATGTAGATCTTATGCAAATACAAGTACAAGTCCAGAAACCTAAACAATATTAAGAACTGAAGAGGCCGGGAAGGCGAAACGTTTTCAAGTTTAGAATTTAACTAGTTAATAACACGCTCGATACGTGGCAAAGGTTTTACAATACAACAGTATACAGTGTACAACATAGAATAATGTCGATATCCAACTTTGCCTATGCAAGAATCAAAGATCTAACTAAGTTATGTCTGTTCGCTTATTGACAATAAAAATTAGCCAATGAGCGCACGAGAATTTTTGCAGTCATTGTAAAATTGCCGTTTGAGTTATTAAACATTTCACTCTGCTGATATGCCGACACAGAAGCTATCCGAGACTATTTTAAGTTCTTCCTCAAAGGACAAGAGATGGTTATGGAAAAGTTACTCAACATGGCCAAGGCCATTGGTATTTCCGATCCAGATCTACAAAATTACGAGCCTCAAGCTGGAGCTCAAGCCTACTCTGCTTACTTCTGCCTTCTCGCTCACTACGGCGAGGCTTCTCAGCTCATCGCAGCCATTGCCATGAATTTTCCTCCGTTTGGTGAAATGTGCGGGAGTTTGGCAGATGCTTTAAAGGAGAAATACAATCTCAAAGAGGAAGACTTGGAGTTCCTTCGGTTAAATTTTTTTGCATATGTGACCTAGATGAGGAAGCCGTGAAGAAAATAGAAGCCTATTTAGCTTGTAAGAAAGGGAGACAAAATCCAATCGAATATAGAGATATTAAGAGATCCGTTAGGCTGTTGCAGGCCTATGAAGATATGTTTCTGGATAGCGTGTACGACTGACTTTAAAGCATCTGTTTAACGTTTCACGATACCATATTCTCGACCTCCATAAGAAAACTCAGTGGCCATGTCTGCACCCGAAATAATCCATTGTGAATAGAGAGCCATTCTTATGCAAACTTTTTTTTTCGTTAAAAAAAAAAAGAGCCGTCGATCACGTGACTGGAGACCTGCAAGTGGCAAAAAACTATGACTGGTCCCACTACCCTAATCGCAGCGGGCTTCTTTTCCCTGGCAGCGTGTGTTCTTCCCGTATTTTTTTTTTTTTTTTGAGGACCACGCCTTGACTAACCTATCTCGCGAATTTTTCCTGAGCCCCTTGTGATAAAGACTGTAGAATCTATAATTCAAATTTCCGTCAAAAAAAAATTCCCCGCCGTTTCGAACTGACTAAGTATAAGGACAGATTGGGAAAAAAAGAAAATTTGCCAAATCACAAAACAGGGTGCGATGACTGACAGTTGCGAAAAAGACTAAACAGCTCATTGAAATTTCAACAACAGAGTCCCGCAATCGCAGCCGCTCGGGTCGGAGTCACGCATGAGTGACTTCGGCACGAGCGGCTTAGGAAAGGACACCAACAAGTTTATCAAAGGCGCATTATTTCACTTCTTTTACTTCTCGTTGACGTTCAAATTCTCAAGGCGGAAAATGCAGATATCTCGTCCGTAAGAAACAAAACTATCCAGTTGTTAGTA
>OX421446.1:17482985-17485485 GCA_949126865.1 Montipora capitata
AAAGATTTGTACGAATTGAAGAAAAACCAGAGATAACGCGGTAATAAGTTTCCTTGATGATTCTGTTAGGCTTGGCGAGGTAACACAGGTGGGACGCAGTATCGAATAAATATTGAATAAAGTGGTCGATCACGCATGCGTGTTCAGTATTGTCGGTGGACTTCTTGGATTGTTCCGGTAAGCGCTAAGGCCGACAGCCTCGAACCACGCAGTCATAGCAGAAGTCTCGTTTTGTAGTTTTCTTAACGAGCTTTCTCGACTTAAATTGCCGAGGTTCCAGTGAAGTATAAAATGCTGTGATTTACACACTCCCTTGATCAAAACTGGCGGGAGTTTGTCACTGACCACAGGAGTCACGGCCTCTCGAGACGAGAAATATGGCTACAGCCCTTCGTTGCACGTTCGTGCCATGGTTATTCCTTTGTTTCAGGACGAACCCCACCACAAGGCAGCGCGACCAAAAAATTAGTCTCCATCCTAATTCGACTGTTTTCCTCCACGGAAATCTTTAGGAAAAGGCGAAGGATTTTTACGAATTGAAGACAAACCATAGTTAACACCGTAATAGGTTGTCTTGACGATTCTGTCTGGCTTGGCGCGGCAACACAGGAATAAATATCAAACAACTTGAATAAAGCGGTCAATCAAGCATGTGTGTTCAGGATTGTAAATTTACTTTTTAAATTGTTTCGGTAAGCGCTGAGGCCGACAGATTCGAACCACCCACAGTCGCAGCGAAATATATGTTTTCTAGCCTTCAACTATCTTTCTTGACTTAAAATGCTGAGACTTGCACACTTCCTTGATCAAAGAAAGCTAGAGTTGTCACTGACCGAGAGAAACAAGCCGTCCGCACACGAGAAATCTGACTTAACCGTTTTGTCGCACGATCGCATCAAAGTTATTCGTATGAGCCCCGCGTCTAGGCAGGGCGACAAAAAAATTATTCTACAGACTCATTCGGTTGTTTCCCTCCACGGAAATCTTTAATAAAAGGCGAAAGATTTAAGCGTGTTGAAGGAAAACCAGAGTTATCGAAATTATAGGTTGGATTGATAATTTGATTCAGCTTGGCGTGGTAACACAGGTGGGATGCCGTATGGAATAAGTATTCACTAGAGCGCTCAATGAACTTCTTCGATTGTTCGGTAAGCCCTGAGGCCGACACCATCGAATCACGCATAGTCTCTTTTTGTAATTTTTTTAAACGAGGTTTATTGAATAATATTTCGAGACTCCAATGAAGTATCAAAAAGGCTGTGATTTTCACACTTGTTGATCAAAAACTAGCGGGAGTTCTTCACTGACAGATGGAGTCACGGCTTATAACGACGAGCAAAATGGCTAAAGCTTTTCGTTGTAGGATTATGTCGCAGTTACTTCTTTGCTTCATGGGAGGCCCCGCCACAAGGCAGGGCGACAAAAAATTAGTCTACAGACTCATTCAGTTGTTCTCCTCCACGGAAATCTTTAGTAAAAGGCGAAAGATTTGTGCGTGTTGAAGGAAAACCAGAGCTAATAAGGTAATAGCTTGCATTGACTATTCCTTTAAGCCTCGCGCGGTAACACAGATGGGATGCCGCATCGACTAGCGCTCAAGCACGCATTCGTGTTCAGGATTGTCATTGACCTTCTCAGATTATCTCGGTAAGGGCTGGGGCCGACGGCTTTAAATTACGCGCATTTACAGCGAAAAAGCTTTTTGTAGTATTTCAACGAGCTTTTTGACTTAAATTTCCGAGGTTCCAATGAAGTATCAAAGGGCTGTGATTTGGAAATCTGGATCGATCGCTCCTCCTCGAACCAGATTTCGTGCGGCCATTTTCTCGTGCCTGCCCTCTCCTCTTGCTCGATCTTTTAAGCGAAGGCCGTCCAAGTTGTTTTTGCGACTTTCTTGGTTGAGAACCGCCACAAGGTAGGGCAACGAGATGGATTCCGATTCCCTCGTTCCCCTAGTTTCTGGCAGGGCAATGAGAGAATGGGACTGCTCCCTACGGAAAGCTTTAGTGAAACGCGAAAGAGTTGTACATGTTGAAGGAAAACCAGATTTCAAGTGGTAAAGGATCGTCAAATGACTTCTTTGATTCTTTCGATTCGCACTGAAGCCGACGGCTTTGAGCCACGTGCATTCATAGCAACAGTCCTTTTCTGTAGCCCTTTATATTACAAACTTTTATGTTGAATTAAATTTCTAACAATACAATGAAGAATAAAAAGCACGTGATTTCCGCACCTCGACCACAACGAGGTCCAGTTCGTTACTGAACGAAACTCAGAAACACGACCTCCAGAAACATCCCTGTCGCGTTTTGTGTTGTTCGTTCGCGTCAAAGTTATTCTTTTGTATCATGACGAGCCCCGCCACAATGTAGGGAGACAAAAAGTGTCTACAGAATCATTCCGCTGTTCTCCTCCACGGAAATCAACAGTAAAAGGCGGAAGACTTATACGAATTGCAGGAAAACCAGAGATAACTCTGCAATAAGTTGCCTTTCCGATT
>OX421446.1:17507985-17510485 GCA_949126865.1 Montipora capitata
ATCTGAAGAAAAAAGGAAGTGATTTCTTGATCATAGTACCACTTTAAGATGTCTATATTTTCTTGTAACCACGAAGCCACAATTACAATGTCTTTGTCGCATCACCAATAACCAATTGCTGACTGCCAGCCATTCTCGTCACCAGAGCCTCGGGTCGACCCAAGGCTCTGAGAAACTCTACGTAGGAGATATGAGAAGTAGGGTTCTTATAGCCAAAAATTGGCTATTTGAACTCTACGGCGCCTGCTCACTCATCGTGCTAACATGAATGCACCAGTTAGAGACGCTTTTCAGAGCGAGTTTCAATCGAGTGTCGTGAAACCAAAACCAAAGTAATTACTTTGGCCAATCAAAAAGGACGGAGACAATCCAGTAAACCAATCAAAACTCGAAGTAATTACACGTAGCCGACACAAAGCGCGGGTAAATGTGCACGCGCGAACCACTATTGGTTTTGGTTTCACTTCTGATTGGTTGAAAAAGTGGCGCGAGAACTTTGAACCAATCACTGAGTGAAGTCATGCAAAACCAAAGCAATTCGCTAATTACTTTCGACACTCAATTGAAAACCGCTCTATTGTTCTTCACGAAAACCAATGAGAAGACACTTTGCTTCAGGGTTCCCCTGAGCTAGAGCTCTTCTCTCCCTCAGTCAGGAGAAGAGCTCTGGGGTCGAGATTGACTGCCAGCTTGCTCGGCGCCCGTCCGCTGCGGCGTGCGCAAGAAACACGTGTTTGACTGACTTCGAAGATTTTTAATTTCCTACCCATCCTTTCCCAAGCAAACCCTTCCTTTTACCTCTAAACGGGCAAAGTTGTCTTTCACTTTTCAAATTAATCACAGTCCCTCAAGGAGACAAGAAAACAAAAATATATCAATGAATTCGGGAGTATTTTTGTATCTCATTTCCGGAATATAACTTCATGCTTTCAGTTCCTAACATAAGCTTGCTGACATACTAGTTTGCATTAAACATATATACGCTCATATCTTGCATAATATAGTATTCATAAATATTAAATATGTTTGAGGTCGTTCAAGTTGTAAGACCTCTGCTGTACATGTAATATCGTCATCATAATCATCACCATCATCATCGCCGCCAGGTTTAAGGTGGCTCAAACCAATGTCAACTATTTCAAGAGCCTTATTTCACGGATAGACTCAACCACACTATTCGTCATAACAGCAATGTTATAGTACCATGTGAAACACCGATTTTTGCTTCGCGTGCACTTATTGTTGTGACGTTAGACTGCGAGCAGTCCCTTCATACAGTTTTTGTTTTTCTGAGGCAGTCGTGTTTTGTCACGCAAACGAGCCACCTTCGGTCTTTTTATTCGTTTACGTAACAAAACACGACTGCAAGGCTCATTCGTTCCCCAAAATAATTTTGCAAATTTAACGCAACACCAATTGACGATAACAGTTTGGATGATCAAACATGGTAATACTAAAATAAGGATAAATAATAACACCGAAGGAAAGAAACTGTCGCGAATTATACTCGAGTCAGGAATCTCTGTTAAATAAACAGGCATTTTAAACATAGTGTGTAACCATTTCCTTTTGCAAAAAACTGTTTGAACAACTCAACAAAAGGTGTCATACATCTACAGCAATTTATAGAGGTAAAATGTGCGATTCTCGAATACTTTCTTGAAATACGGTCTAAAAGTCTTCAGTTCTCTTTTAATAGCTTTACAGAAACGGGGCACGTCCGTGAACTTCAACCCTTCCTCCCATTGGCCATCATCGATCACGTGACCATTGTCCAAGTCCAGGAGATCGACAAGCCTACATCCAATGTCCTGTCGGGTGAGACAGATGCTGTTTTCTAATATGATGTAGTCCGTTCCGTGTTGGCGAAGGATTCTGTGAATTTCTTTTGGTGAACGTTTGGCATAAATTTGATAAACCTGAAAAAGACAAAAATACAACGGATTTCTAGTTTTATCAAGTTCTTCCGCCGGTTTGTTACATTGTTTTGCTCATGGCACAAAGATTTCTTTTCTTTACACAGTATGCTCCAAACTGAGAAATAAAAGCAACTATCTTAAAGCAAAGCTTCCCTTAATGATCTTTATTCGATTCAGTCTTTCTCCATTTTACAGTTAAAACTCTGGTTCCATGCTAATTCCTAACGTTTTAATACCAACACTTTTTTGGCCATTCAAAGTAAAAACAAAGGCCTATGGCTTGGCCCCTTTTGAAGATGTGGCATATCCTTCCATTGTACCAGCAAAAACACTCAACGACACCCTTCAAACACTGGGATCGTGTTACTTTGCTCAACCACTAGTTTAAGAATGGTTTTTAAAGACAAAAATCCGATATATTTTGCCCACGGCATGCAACAATTTCAATACGACCAACCGTAAAACGTTGTCAATATAATTTTACTGACGTCTTACTCCTATCAAAATAGATACAGCCGAGAAAATGAGCCAATCACATACACGCAACTGGCGACATGAATGTGATTGAGCGTGGGAAAACG
>OX421446.1:17527985-17560485 GCA_949126865.1 Montipora capitata
TTGTTCTACATACACACTACTGAGCAAAACCACTGTGACAACAATAATAGAGTTTTGACACAATGTGACCGTACATGATAGGCCATTTATTTTCTACAAGGAAAGGTTACGTTTATACAAACGTTGGCCGTGTAGCACTTATATTTTAAACAGAATTAACTGAAGAGAGTGTATTGTAACGTGAAGTGCTAGATTTCTATCCCATATGAACCATATGAGCGTTAGCCCTACTGATGGAACTGGGCCCACACAAGGACAGAGAAAAACTCTGACCAGGGTGGGAATTGAACCCACGACCTTCGGGTTAGATCTCCGCCGCTCTACTGACTGAGCTACAAGGTCAGACGGGAGCAGGCCGTGGGAACTGAAGATGTTAAAGTCACGGCAATTAACATGTACAAGTACAAGGAAAGGTTACGTTTATACAAACGTTGGCCGTGTAGACTTATATTTTAAACAGAATTAACTGAAGAGAGTATAGTGTAACGTGAAGTGCTAGATTTCTATCCCATATGAACCATGTGAGTGTTAGCCCTACTGATGGAACTGGGCCCACACAAGAACAGAGAAAAACTCTGACCAGGGTGGGAATTGAACCCACAACCTTCGGGTTAGATCTCCGCCGCTCTACCGACTGAGCTACAAGGTCAGACGGGAGCAGGCCGTGGAGTTTCTTTGAAACTCACTCACCCATACCAGTCTACTTACGGGATAGTTTGTAAGCAAGATAAAAAATTTAATGATCCTGAAATACTTATATGATATAGCACTAACTTGTATTATTTTTGAAGTGATGTTCATTGATGTTACCATTCTAGTTTCTTAAAACTCCTTAATGGCCCAGAAGAAGGATGCACTTACGTAGATTTTGGCATAAAACTGACAGATACAGAGCTTGCAAGAAATTATTAAGTCGTTTCAATGAGTACTGACAGCCTATGAAAAGTACATCGGAAACTTAACTCTTCAAAAAGTTGGCTACTTTTTTTCTGTAAATTGAAGTAATTAAAGACAGATTCTTTCAAAACTAAGTTTAAAATTCATTTTGACATTATGACAAAAATTGGCTACTCTTCTTGAACCATGCAGCCATCAAATTTTATTAAAACCCCTGATAATTTAACAAAACAAATTTTAGCCCTGACCAAAATAAATTATAATAATATTATATGAATAAATTTTTATGATAATCAATACTACAACTACTACTAGTACTTCCACTACTACTGTTCATACAGTGTTAGCATTAAGGTAGGACTTCTGTACCTGTCTGTTTACAAAAGTAGTGCTAAATTTATACTTGATGTAGCCCTATACCGTGTCTGATTACATGAAACAGAAACAACAGAAAAATAATTTCTCCTTTAGTTAGTAAATCAGCAAATACCTGGGCAAGAGAAGAGGCATCTCTCTTGAGAAAGAAGTTTATAAATGCAATTTGTACAAAAAGGAATGGAAATCCAAAACTTTCACGGAGAGGAATTGTGTAGGATATTCTTGTAGTGTCCATCCTGCAAAAAACCACAATGTCCTTAATAGTCACTTTGTGTCATAATTCTACAGGCAGGGAAAATATGGCACTGATTAAGAGGATTGTTCTTGTTGATATGGACATTAATGAAAACAAAATTCTATGCAGCCTGTGTGGCACTTGTGAATAATGTCCTGCAATGAAAATCTACACTATCATCAAGAAAATTTGCTCAAGGGATACCACGTTATCCTGGCCTTAAGAGTCCTCATGGGCCCGATGAGGATAAGTATTAAATAAAGTAAGTATACCACGTAATCACACACACCTCTTTTCATTGTGGATGGTCTTATGGTTGCCAATTTTTGTCACTACAATGACTACATATGGCGAACAATACCCATAGTTTTAGCAACTGCCAAAATTGCTGATCTGACTTTGAACAGGTTTTCAAAAGTATATTTACGCACGAAATGCCTTACCTATTAAAAATGTAAAAACATGATGATAGGAGTCCAGCAAGCCAGGAACCACTGAGCACCCATGACGATGTAAATAATGCCATCATATAAATTCCATGAAGGGCAAAGACAACATCAATATAAAAGTAAACATACTCCATCTGGTAAAGAAATGAAAATCCCTGTGTCAGTCAGTTCAGCTAGATCAAAAAATGCTTTAAAATTCTTAGTAGCTACCTTAAATGCTGAGAAAAAATTGAAACAACTTTTTCCCTTGCCAATTTATCTTGTCATGATCTCTTTTACTAATTATTTGATTTCAACTTAAAGGGCCTCACAGTCCCAAAACATTAATTTTGTTTTGATTGAGCCCTCTTAATTCCCAAGTTTCCATTTGTATTCACAGACTGAGTTACTGAGCAAATTGACAAAAACTCTTGACGGTTGACTAGTCTAAGGCTGATAATAAAAAAGGTTTTAATTAAATATTGATTTCAGCCTTGATATTACATTTTGTATTAGTTAGGTACTTCATTGACTTCTCCCTGCAGGGGTTTTTCAGCGAAACAAATTATGGGAACAAACAGTGCTGACAAGCCTTTAAGAATCCCAACCGGCTGTAGGCAAACCTGTCTGAGTTCAATGAAACCATGTTGCCTCGCAGTTATGAGAGCAAAAAAAATTCATTTGCGTCGAGAAGCCTGAAAATTTTCAGGACTTCAACGGGGTTGAACCCGCGACCTCGTGATACCGGTGCGATGCTCTAACCAACTGAGCTATGAAGCCACTTCCGTTGGGAGCTGGTCACTTCTGGGTTCACAACTTGCCATGATAAGTAATGGTGAGTAAAAAGTGAAAGAAGATGAGTGAAAGAAGTTGTAAACCCAGAAGTGACCTGCTCCCATCGTCAGTGGCTTCATAGCTCAGTTGTTTAGAGCATCGCACCGGTATTGCAAGGTCGCAGGTTCAAACCCCGTTGAAGTCCTGAAAATTTTCAGGCTTCTCGACGCAAATGAATTTGTGCTCATAACTGCGAGGCAACATGGTTTCATTTGATTTCATACCCACAGTGCAATAATATATGACTGTATTTCATATATATCTTTCACTCATCTGTCTGAGTTAGTTGCTTTACAAAAACAGACAAGACCTTGAACCCGAGATGCAACTTAACCCAGAGCAACTTCAGAAAGTACTTAGGGCAGGACTTTACCTCAGATACTCCAGAGTCCAAGTCTGGCACCCCAACCACTCATCTACACTGTCTAATGATTTGATTTTAAAAGTACATGTAGACCCTAAAGCAATAATTAGTGAAATCACAAAATGCAATAATTATCAAAGGCTTTTGGCATTGTTTTATAAGACTCTGTTTGTAAATGGAATCAGAGTGATTTAACCTGAACCTGACCCCTGCGTTCAAGAAGGCACAAAGTAACAAGACAAAAACAAGCTAAACCCCAAGACAGATCATTTACTAAGGAACTGATTGAAGACCAAGAAATAAGTCTGATTGCAAACATACCTCTATCGGTAAAATCCTGTATAGTGCTGCTAGGATCACTTCTTGATAAATATTAAATCTTTCTAAAATATTAATAGTCCTCAAGTGCTCTGTTTTGTTGTCGTGCATGAGATCATTAACACCTGAATATAATTAATAAAGAACACAAATCCAAGTTAAAACATTGTTACAGCTGTAAAAGAAGTCTGACACCTTTTAACTAGTAGCAACATATACACTCAGAAACATCATCATTTAGTGAGAGATGCATAAAGGAAACAAGCCAGGGAGTATGGGCTACATGTGGTATACCAGTAACTTAAAACACAGACCAAGAAAATACAAGGTACTGGTTAAGTAACAAAACTTTATGGTCCACTGGCAAGTTCAACTTGTCGTTGCTGTTGCTGACATTTTTAATAGTCTAACAACAAAACACTATAGATACAGTCAACCACCCTCTGACAGTGAGTCACAATCCAAATCTGTTCAGATTTTACTCCAAATTTTACCTGGCTTAAAAGGACACTTTAATAAGCCGGGTTTACAATAGCACAAAAGTCGGGCACAGCACTCCAAAGTCTCGGTACCGTACTGATTTTTTTATGGGCACGGCATGGCCAATTTCTCGGGTGTAAACAGAACAAACAGAATGCATATAACACGTTCCAGAGTTTATAGGGGTGCCGAGCACATCTCTGGTGGTGTGCTTGGCACTCCAAATATTGGTACCGTACGTGCCACTATTTGGAGTACCATGCCAATTTGTGTGCATGTGTAAAAGGGATTTAAGCCAAGTAATACCTGATAATGAACTAAAAATCTATCATAAGAAAGCAAAGAATCAGGAGAATTGTTACATTTTACTCTAACACCAGACAATAATATTCTACTCATCAATGGGTCAACAACATGCAGTACTGGCCTCTGGGCACAAGTTTAAATAAGAAAGTCTCCATTGATTGAATAGAAAAAAGAAGGGCTGAAAGGAATATTCAAGCAAGAAACATTAGGACTTGATTTGTAAATTTTTTTGGTATGCATTATCAATGACTATATACCAAGTATGAAAAAAATATGTTCTGCCTTTAATGTGACCCCTTTATATTCCAATTTTAAGGTAGAAGGAGAATAGTATGAATTAATGTTCAGGAGAATTGTCTCAAGGGGAAAAAGCTTTGTTGATTGTAATGGCCAATGATTTATAAAAAAATAAATAAAACTGGAAAAAATTCACAAAGTTAACAGAGAACTCTACATTTGGAAGTTACTAAAAAACGGGTGCAGGCAGTCAGCTACATGTGACGACTCAGACGATGAGGATGCCTTTGACCCGGACGAAGCGTAGCGGAGGAACGTCTACAAGGCGCAGAGCCAATGATAGCGGAAAGACAGAGCAAAGACGAGCGATATGCGACCGGCCCCGCCTAGAAGGCGCAAAATGGCCCTGAATGACAGCAGTGACATGGAACAAAGATGGGCGATACTCAACCAGCCCCGGAGAAAAACCATGTTCACAAAGGACAGCAAATACAAAGACTTAATTTGCGATAAATTTAAGATCTAAAGAGACTGCTGGAAGCCCTCGGACTAGAACACTCGTTTACTAATGTAGGGGGGGAGGGATGTAATGGTGTGACTGTATACCACCATATATGTAAGCTAATGTATGCATAGTATGTAATGCATAGTATGTAAGCATGCTATATAATGTGTAGAGTCGGCCTGAAAGGAAAAATGGTTCGAGAGATGTTAACATTGTAGATGCTCGACATTAAAAGCCCCAATTCCTGAACACCCTGTGGACCATAAGATATCATTCGTCCTCAACTGTCTTAAAGTTAATCTGCTCTTGGGCCACTAGTAACACATGCAGTAGCTAACGCCCAATGAATGCTACATAAATCACCCTACCTTTAAAAAAAGATGGTGCTAAGACAATCTGCTTATAATACGAAAAATATAATCCTGCTTCTGTCCTGAAGGATATTTCCCTCTCCACTTGCTGTAAAAAAGAGGAAAAGCATTTTCACTATTTGTATTTTTAGATCCTATAAGAAAGATATTTTTTCCTACTGTTAATATAAATTTCTTCCTTATTTAACAAAACAAACGTTTGTTAGTCTTTCCAACTGTGCAAGGGCTTGATTTCCTGTGAAATGTCAAATTTTACAAGTACCCTAATTGCTTAAAAATTTCAACAACACAACAACACTCTCTCGCCATGGCTTGCCATATTTGTTTTTCAAAACCCTGAGAGCTCTAGCATGGATCAGTGCAAATAATTATTATTGTGTAACTAGGAAAAAAATTTTCACACCTTAACCCATTGACTCCAGGGGTTCCCCACTGACGAGCAAAATAGTCTGGCGTTAGACAGAGTAAAATACTGGCCGGCTTAGGCCAGTTTGGGTATCAAAGGGTTAAGGGAGCTTTCAATCAACCAAACATTAGGAAAATTCTAGATCAGCAATTTAATGAAACAGAAATTTTCATAATACTGTGGGTTGACCTGTCATTTAAGCAGAACATTACTGAAATATATCTTTCATTGTCATTGGTAGTAGTACTTACAAGAACTATTGTAATTGCAGTTTCTGTTTTGTAGTTTGGCTTTATCATCATCACATCTTTATAATTTAATCTTCGAATTTCAGAGTAGCTTGGAATAGCTAGTATCTCCAAGCAGTTACCCTCCCAACTATGATATCCCACAGAGGACAGACCACATCAGTAGAAACACCAAGCCCTACTCTTTGCGAATAGTGTCTGCAGTGGGTTCTTTTATGTCCCACAGGGTTATAAACATTGAGGGGATGTGAGACGGGCCCTGTGGTTTATCGTCCTTATCCGAGAAGACTTGAGAGTCTAACCATTTGCAGATGTCATTTCAAAGGCAGTACTTTTTACTTTAATAGTTATCTCCTCAGTTACTTAAAGAAATGGAGTGTTGGTCAAGCCAGAGTTTTGATCCCATAACCTCCAGCACATAGTCTGATGTTCAACAAACTAGGCAAACCACGCAGCAGTATAGAGGTCACAACAGGATTGGCTTAAAGTAGCCAACAACAAAATCTTGTTCCACATGCAGCATCAAATCTTCACTGCTTAAACTGAGATTTTTGGTCAAATAGAAGCTGCTGTCAGTATGTCTATGGGTGTGTTCCTTTAGGATGATCCGAAAAAGGATCACTATAACCCAGATTACTTGCATCATGGTGCACCAAAGGAACTGAAAAATCCTTTCCCAGAGTGGATTCATCAATTCCTTTATTAAATGCACTGTGATCCAAGTGACCTGGGGTCAGTGATCCTTTTTCAGATCATTCCAAAGGTACGCACCCTAAAACATCGTAAATTAATAACTTATGCATATGTTGTGGTTTAAATTTTTTTTTTGCTTCAAAGTTTTTCAAACCAGTTCAATTTTGATTTTTCTTGGTCTAATATTCTTTTTCATAATCGGAAACAAAGGGAAAATCCAAATTGAACTATTTGGAAAATTATGAACCAAATATAAACATGCATCAGCGGACCTAGGCGTCTTGTCTCTATGTTGCCAGAAAATTGGTTGACAATATCATTTTGAGTCAAATATTAGCTAAATATTGGCTTTCTGATCAGCTGAGTTACAGTAAATTAAATAATTCACGCATTCCATTGGCGCTGAGGTTAACAAATAAATTTAACGTTTAACGTCAATGAGATTTTGACTGCATTACTGTGCCAATTTTTCTCTATATTTTTTTTCTCAGTGATTGCCAAATGTTAAAATTGCTAAAAAATTGTTTCCTCCAACACGAGGTTTCAATACGGTCTGATGCATATAATGTACAGCTCTGTTGAGAGAGATCGAGGTAATATTGCAGGAATATTAGTAAAACAAGCCATTATAACTACTTTCTTTATCAGTATTAGAACAGCTATTATCAATGCATTTATCCTAGAATGAAAGCGCATTTTGCGAGCAATATTTTCAAGAACTAATAATTAGAAGTGTTGAGGAAAATCCGATTCAAGAGTTAAACTTCAAGGATGCGAAAAAAAAGACCAATTCTTCGGAAATAACGCCAGGTCCAATCTAAATGCGAACTAAAGGCCTAAAATCTTTGGAAAATTTTAAATACAGAAAAACAAAAATTATTATCACTGAAACTGTCATGATTACAGTTCAATGATCAGCCACATCATCAAACTCCACGAATTATAAATTTACGAAAAATACATTCTAAAAACTAGCCAAATCTTACCCCAATATTTGAAAACCACAAATTATTTTCGTGAAGCTCTCGCACATACAGCGCATATTTAACCCCAACAATCACAGCAATGACTGTACCGAAGACAATACTCGCGACCCTGTACCAGCAGGTGGAGAGTTTGGAGGTCGAATGTGTGCTTTTTGAGTTGCCATTCGCATGATGAGAAGAATTTTTCTTGTCCTTTGTCGGGCTACCTTTTCTCCTTCGCAGTTCAGACATCTCAAATCTGCAAGAGACATCAGAAGCGACAAAACTCACTTTACAACGGAAGTTGTTTACATGCAGAATAAAACTCTAGAATGTGCAGAATATCTGCAGAATTTACATCTTTAACGCATGCGCGATGGTTCATTCTATCATTTCGCGCCACGTTGGAAAAAACTTGAACATTTGTCCTTTCCCACGCTGAAAAAAAAGTCAATGATCAAAATTAAACCTCAGGTTTGCGGCGTAGGCAGCAAGATCTCCGATCACAACCAGTGAGCCGGATTAAACAGCTTAACGAAAAATAGAGCAGCAGTGATTAGGACAATCATCTTGTATTAAACAAGCGACTTACTATTAAAGTTCCTTACGGCTTTATACACTGAGTTAACAACAATTTTCTGAACGAATAAAAAATTCATACACAAAATGCTATAAACATAAGCGATTTGAGCTTACTTGAAGAAATTTGATTTGAGGGTTCGCTGCTTAAGCTACCATGATCACTTTTCTTCGGGTTAAGGGTTACAAGCACTTTCGGACACTTTCGTTTGTCTGTACGAAACAGTGCGTTTTTTCAAATCTCTCAAGTACACCTCGTGTTTATCAGTTGGGGCTTGAATTACCACCGACTGCGCGGCAAAAGTAGCGTCCAAAATGTTGTAAACAAAACTTGACGTTAGAGTCTCCCTGCGGATTAAAATGATACCGATTTTCGTCTTAATTTAAAGAACTTGGCAAGTTCCACTTCAATAGAACTTAACTTAACTTAACTTTATTCATTTATATTGCGCAAGTATCAACTAGTACAGCTTTCAGCGTAACTACGCGCCTTAATTTTTTGGCGCCGGACTCCCTTTGCAGAAAAAAGAGAGAGAGATTATAGGCGCTTTCCATTCGACCATAAATTTCGCTTTAATAAATTCAAGCATTTCGTGCGACGAATGGAACAGTACTTGTCGGTTGACCAAGCCGACTGGAGCGCCCTAAAGACAAAGCAAAGAGAAAGCGCCCTAAGACAAACTAGTTCCTATTCTATTGAATGACTAAATATACCGGTAAGTGTATATTGTTGAAAGGAATTATCTCATTCCGAACAAATACATTTCCTAACGACCCCCTGGAAGGAAGACTATTCAATAGCCTCAGTAGTTAATTTTGTCCGAACAGTTAAATGACTGTATTGTAAGGGGCCACGGTAACTAAGTGTTTTAACATTTCATTTACCAGAAAGTAAAGAAATCGTATTTTGTATCAACGGCACCGTAATAGAAAATGCCTCAAATAGAAATTGAACTTAAACTAAAAAGTAAATAAAGCGATTCGGACTGAAGTAAGCGACCTTATTCATAATTGAGTGATCAAGCCAGCAGGGAGCTGGAAAATGGCGGATTCAATTTGCCATTCCGTAAAAGGTGATGATCTTTCTAACCTTCCTTCAAACTTACAACAACAACATCAAGCCTTATATTGCCGCTAGTGGTTCGAGCCGCTTTCAAATAAAGGATATTACATGGCCGCGCGGGGATACGAATTTTATCTTCGAGTGCTGAAAGCATCTCTCAAGAGTGAGCAAAGCGAACGAGATATTATGAAATGTCTAGATTTGAAACAACTTGTTTTACTCATTTTCGAAATGATGAAAAAGTGATCACCAACCGCCAAAACACGCGTTGTGTAACATGAAACAAGATATGAAAGTTATGAAAAACAAATCATGATAACGAAAAATTTGCAATGAAAATGTTAATGTAGTAGACAAGAATTATGTTTAAGCACAAAAGTATCTTACAATGAAGAGGAAGCTCGCGTTTTATTGGCTAATCGTGTTCAATACCATGACGACTCATGTGAAAGATAAAAATGATATGTTTGACTGCGCTCGGCCCGAGGCAAGAGATAATGAGAGCATGCGTGAGCGCTGTATTCTCCTGAACATCGAAACTAAGACGGGAAGCTGTTGACTCGGGCAAAAAGGTCCATGGTTTATCTACATAAACGCTCACTAAAGTTGACTCGGCTGGGAGAGTGACCCTCTTACCCGGGACAACTTTTATCCTTTTAAACGCTCACCGAAACTGCAATCAGTTCAATGACAGTCCTGAACACGCTTGCTTGAACGAGCGCTCTATTCAGTACTTATTTGATAGGTAGCCCACCTGTGTTAACGTGCCAACCTGAACGGAATCGTCAATACTTTTAATACGTCGTTAATTTTGGTTTTCCTGCAATTCGCCCTAATCTTTCGCCTTTTATTAAAGATTTCCATGGGGGAGAACAATTGAACGAGTCTGAGGACATATTTTTCAACGCCCTGCCTTAACTTGTAGCGGGGCTGGTCATAAAGCAAAGGAGCAACTTTGATCAAACGTGCAATGAACGCTGGTCTCTCTTGTCCGGACGCCGTGATTCTTTCGGTCTGTATCGAACTTAAGCTATTAGGCAAAATACAGTCTTTTGATAATTCATTGCAGTCTGAGAAATTATAGTCTAGAAATAACGTTAACGCGGTCAATGGCTAATTTTTATCGTCAATAAGCGGACAGACACATGAATATATAATTCATGCGATGATGACGCGATATTGCTCGCGTCAGATTGAAGTTTCTCGCATTTTTGTCTGGCGTTCTTCTCGTGTTTTTACTTAATTTTGACCCCCTGCCTTTTTTTCATTGTGAAAATCAAATTGATGTCAGTTTTTCAGGCATCTGTCGTGTTATTGACTATTAATTTCGTCATAACATTGTCAAAGTAGTCTGCGGATCTACTAGGCTATCGCATCGTGGATCCACAGCTACTTTGACAATGTTATGATGAAATTCATGATCAATAACAGAACAGACGCATGAAAAACTGACATCAATTTGTTAAATTTACCGCTTTATTAGATATTCATCCGGTACGGTATCCCACGTGAGGTACGGCGCCAAGCTCAACAAAATCCTCAATGCAACCCATCATTCCGTTAACTCTGGTTTTTCTCATACTCGTATAAATCTTTCGCCTTTTACTAAAGATTTCCGTGGAAGAGAACAACTGAATGAGTCTGTAGACTAATTTTTGGTTGGAGTTAGCTGAATAGAGTGTAATGTGAAGTGCTAGATTTATATCCCATATGAACCATGTGAGCGTTAGCCCTACTATGGAAATGGACCCACACAAGGACAGAGAAAATCTCTGACCAGGGTGGGAATTGAACCCACGACCTTCGGGTTAGATCTCCGCCGCTCTACCGACTGAGCTACAAGGTCAGACGGGAGCAGGCCGTGGGAACTAACCCTAATTTTTGGTTGCCCTGCCTTGTGAAGGGGCTGGTCATGAACCCAAGGAATAACCTGAACCACTGTAATCAGATTTCTCGTGTCGTATCGCCGTGAAATCTCGTTAAAAACTAAAACAAAGGACTTTCGCCGCAAACGGCATGGCTCGAAGCCGTCGGCCCCAGCGATTGCCGAAAAAATGCAATATATTTTGAACACGCATGCGTGAGTGACCGCTTTACTCAAAACTTGTCATCCCAACTGTGTTACCGCGCCAAGCCAAACAGAATCGTCAAGGCAACCTCTTATCTCGTTAGCTCTGGTTTTCCTTTAGCCCGCATAAATCTTTCGCCTTTTACTAAAGATTTCCGTGGAGGAGAACAACTGAATGAGTTTGTAGACTAAATTTTTTGTCGCCCTGCCTCGTGGCGGGGCTCCTCACCAAAAAAAAGGGAAGAACTTTGACGCAGATGCGCAAGGAAACGCTGTTGTCAGATCTCTCGTGTGCACAAATTGTGTCTCGATCAAGGAATTGCGCAAATTGCAGGCTTTTGATATTTCATTGCAACATCGAAAATTTAAGTCAAGAAATCTCGTTTAAAAACTATAAAACAAAGTCTCCCGCTGTGAATGCGCGTGGTTCGATGCCGTCGATCTCATCGCTTACCGAAACAATCAACGAAGTTCATTGACAGTCCTGAACACGCACGCGCGAAGGAGCGCTCTATGAAAGTAATTGTCAACGCATACCTTTACCTTGTTAGCCCTGGTTTTCGTTCAACACGTATAAATCTTTCGCCTTTTACTAAAGATTTCCGTGGATGAGAACAACAGAATGAGTCCGTAGACTAATTGTTCGTCGCCCTGACTTGTGGCCGGGATGGTCATGAGCTAAAAGGAATAACTTTTACTCGAAGGTGCATTCAACCGCTGTAATCAGATTTCTCGTGTCCAGACGCCGTGATTCTGTCGGTCAGTAACGCATTCAAGTTTGTTTTCATCAAGGAACTGCGCAAATTACAAGCCTTTGATACTTATTGCAAACTCGGACATTTTAGACAAGAAATCTCGTTAAAAACTACAAAAAGTCACTTTCGCCGTAAATCCGCATGGCTCGAGGCCGTCGGCCCCAGCGATTGCCGAAAGAATGCAATATATCCTGAACACGCATGCGTGAGTGACCGCTTTACTCAAACCTTGTCATCCCAACTGTGTTACCGCGCCAAGCCAAACAGAATCGTCAAGGCAACCTGTTATCTCGTTAGCTCTGGTTTTCCTTCAGCCCGCATAAATCTTTCGCCTTTTACTAAAGATTTCCGTGGAGGAGAACAACTGAATGAGTCTGTAGACTAATTTTTTTGTCGCCCTGCCTTGTGGCGGGGCTCCTCACGAAAAACAGGGAACAACTTTGACGCAGGTGCGCAAGGAAACGCTGTTGTCAGATCTCTCGTGTGCACAAATTGTGTCTTGATCAAGGAATTGCGCAAATTGCAGGCTTTTGATATTTCATTGCAACATCGAAAATTTAAGTCAAGAAATCTCGTTTAAGAACTATAAAACAAAGTCTCCCGCTGTGAATGCGCATCGTTCGATGCCGTCTGCCTCATCGCCTACCGAAACAATCAATGAATTTCATTGACAGTCCTGAACACGCATGCGTGAATGAGCACTCTTTTCAGTACTATTTAGATACGGCATCCCACCTGTGTTATCGCGTCATCCTGAAAGTAATTGTCAATGTATACCTTTACTTTGTTAACTCTGGTTTTCCTTCAACACGCATAAATCTTTCGCCTTTTACTAAAGATTTCCGTGGAGGAGAGCAACTGAATGAGTCTGTAGACTAAATTTTTTGTCGCCCTGCCTTGTGGCGGGGCTCAGCATCAAGCAGAAAGAACTTTGTCGAAAATGCGAAACGAAGCGCTGTTGTCAGATCTCTCGTGAGCACACATGGTGTTTCTTTCGGTCAGTAACTCAATCTAGTTTCGATCAAGGAATTGCGCAAATCACAGGCTTTTGATATTTCATCGCAATATCGGAAACTTAAGTCAAGAAATCTCGTTTAAAAAC
The DNA here is from genome assembly GCA_949126865.1 of Montipora capitata. Lineage (NCBI taxonomy): Eukaryota > Metazoa > Cnidaria > Anthozoa > Scleractinia > Acroporidae > Montipora > Montipora capitata. The sequence continues at coordinate 17,541,218 of OX421446.1, forward strand.
TATAAAACAAAGTCTCCCACTGTGAATGCGCATCGTTCGATGCCGTCTGCCTCATCGCCTACCGAAACATTCAACGAAGTTCATTGACAGTCCTGAATACTCATGCGTGAATGAGCACTCTTTTCAGCACTAATTAGATACGGTATCCCACCTGTGTTATCGCGTCATGCTGAAAGTGATCGTCAATGCAATCAATTACTTTGTTAGTTCTGGTTTTCCTTCAACACGCATAAATCTTTCGCCTTTTACTAAAGATTTCCGTGGAGGAGAACAACTAAATGAGTCTGTAGATCAATTTTTCGTCGCCATGCCTTGTGGCGGGGCTCGTTGCGAAGCAAAGGAACAACTATACAAAAATTTGGTTTTATCAACGGAGTTGATAATGTAAATTGGCCACCGTACAGAGATTCTAAAAGCTGACGTTTCGAGCGTTAGCCCTTCGTCAGAGCGAATCGAGGGATTATGGGTTACGTGTAGTTTTATAGTAGAGTAGAAGCTACACTATTGGTGGTAACATGGCAACGTGAAAAATAGGAATATATTAGTTAAATGAAAAGCGTTCGTTAATACCGTGAGGATTAAGGGTGCCGACTTGAAAGATGAATTTTTGTTCCAGATTCTTGCGGCTTTCCGTCGTACCTAGATGTAGGGAAAGGCCGCAGATAACCATGTGCTTTTTGGAGTGGTTAGGCAGATTAAAATGGCGAGCGACTGGCTCTAAGCCAACGTTCACGTCAAAGTTATTCCTTTGCTTCGCAACGAGCCCCGCCACAAGGCAGGGCGACAAAAAAATTGGTCTACAGACTCATTCTGATGTTCTCCTCCACGGAAATCTTTAGTAAAAGGCGAAAGATTTGTGCGAGTTGAAGGAAAACCAGAGTTAACGAAGTAATGGATTGCATTGGCGAATACTTTCAGCATGTCGCGGTAACAAAAGTGGGATGCCGTATCGAATTAGTACTGAATAGAGCGCTCCTTCGCGCGTGCGTGTTCAGGACTGTCAATGAACTTCGTTGATTGGTACGGTAAGCGATGAGGCCGACGGCATCGAACCACGAGGATTCACAGATCTTGTTTTACAGTTTTTAAACGAGATTTCTTGACTTAAATTTCCGATGTTGCAATGAAATATGAAAGCCTGTGATTTGGGTAATTCTTTAATTAAAACGAGATTGAGTTACTGACAGAAAGAAATGCAATGTAGTATTAAAAACACGGGATCTGAGCACTTCCTTGATCAAACTGAACTAGTGGGAGTTCATGACTGATCGAAAGAATCACGAAGGAGAGATCTGACTACAACGTTTGGTTGCACGTTCGCGTCCAAATTATCCCTTTGTTTACAAGCCCCGCTACAACGCAGGGCGACGAAAAAAATTGGTCTACAGACTCATTCAGTTGTTCTCCTCCACGGAAATCTTTAGTAAAAGGCGAAAGATTTATGCGGGCTGAAGGAAAACCAGAGTTAATGAGGTAACAGGTTGCCTTGACGATTCTGTTTGGCTTGGCGCGGTAACACAGGTGGGATGACAAGTTTTGAGTAAAGCGGTCACTCACGCATGCGTGTTCAGGATATATTGCATTCTTTAGGCAATCGCTGGGGCCGACGGCTTTGAGCCATGCGGATTTACGGCGAAAGTCCCTTTTTGTAGTTTTTAGCGAGATTTCTTGTTTAAAATTTCCGAGTTTGCAATAAGTATCAAAGGCTTGTAATTTGCGTAGTTCCTTGATGAAAATAAACTTGAATGCGTTACTGACCGACAGAATCACGGCGTCTGGACACGAGAAATCTGATGACAGCAGTTGAATGCTCCTTCGAGTTAAAGTTATTCCTTTTAGTTCATGACCACCCCGGCCACAAGTCAGGGCGACGAACAATTAGTCTACGGACTCATTCTGTTGTTCTCCTCCACGGAAATCTTTAGTAAAAGGCGAAAGATTTATACGTGTTGAACGAAAACCAGGGCTAACAAGGTAAAGGTATGCGTTGACAATTACTTTCATAGAGCGCTCCTTCGCGCGTGCGTGTTCAGGACTGTCAATGAACTTCGTTGATTGTTTCGGTAAGCGATGAGATCGACGGCATCGAACCACGCGCATTCACAGCGGGAGACTTTGTTTTATAGTTTTTAAACGAGATTTCTTGACTTAAATTTTCGATGTTGCAATGAAATATCAAAAGCCTGCAATTTGCGCAGTTCCTTGATCAAGACACAATTTGTGCACACGAAAGATCTGACAACAGCGTTTCGTTGCGCATCTGCGTCAAAGTTGTTCCTTATTTTCGTGAGGAGCCCCGCCACAAGGCAGGGCGACAAAAAAATTAGTCTACAGACTCATTCAGTTGTTCTCCTCCACGGAAATCTTTAGTAAAAGGCGAAAGATTTATGCGGGCTGAAGGAAAACCAGAGTTAATGAGGTAACAGGTTGCCTTGACGATTCTGTTTGGCTTGGCGCGGTAACACAGGTGGGATGATAAGTTTTGAGTAAAGCGGTCATTCACGCATGCGTGTTCAGGATATATTCGGCAATCACGACTTCGAGTTATGCGCATTTACGGCGAAAGTCCCTTTTTGTAGTTTTTAACGAGATTTCTTGTCTAAAATTTCCGAGTTTGCAATAAATATCAAAGGCTTGTGATTTGCGCAGTTCCTTGATCAAAACAAACTTTAATGCGTTACTTACCGACAGAATCACGGCAACTGGACACGAGAAATCTGATTGCAGTGGTTCAGGTTATTCCTTGGGTTCATGACCAGCCCCGCCACAAGACAGGGCAACAAAAAATTAGTCTACAGACTCATTCAGTTGTTCTCCTCCACGGAAATCTTTAGTAAAAGGCGAAAGATTTATACGAGTTGAAGGAAAACCAGAGTTAACGGAATGATTGGTTGCATTGAGGATTTTGTTGAGCTTGGCGCCGTAACTCACGTGGGATACCGTACCGGATGAATATCTAATAAAAAGGTAAATCACACATGCGTGTTCATGATTGTCAATGAACTTCTTTGGTTGTTTTGGTGAGCGCAGTGGCAAAACAACAATCAATATTTGAACTTTAAGGACCACGGAATCTCATTTCCTTGGTTTACGTCTCTGTAAAGTAGCCATATGAAACGGTTTTTTAGTTTCTCCATCAAATGTACCACTGGTTTCCTTGCAGGTTAGTTTGCCACGACTTTAGACAAGTCACTCTCTTAGCCTGATTTACGATTGTCGATCGGTTTTTATTTATGAAGCACCCGTTGAGGCTGGTACTTATTTAAACCTGGCTTTCACTAGCTTTGCAAGCACAAGCACAAGCAGTGAAAACGAACGTCGACATCAAAATCAACCAACGCCAAGTCTCCAGTGGCATCCTCGATGTTGTTCAAATTCTCAGACGCGGGGAATCTGGAACGAGTGCTTTAATTAATTGGCCAGACGTAGCAATTTTCATTGTGCTTATGCTGCGTTTCGTTTTCATCACAACGGAAGCGAACGCAAGGATAAGCGCAAGCACAAGGAAAAGTAAAAAGTTTGACCCATGCGCTTGTGCTTGCAACGCTAGTGAAACCAGGCTGAATAAGTACCAGCCTCAGCAGGTGCTTCATAGATAAAGACCGATCGACAATTGTAAATCACTTCTTTAATATCAGACCCAACAGGTAATTCATAACTGACCAACTCGACCATGCAAACGGACACACACTGGACAAAAGACGGGGACTATTTTTCAATACTGATTTCGAGCACTTTTCGAGCACTAAAATATGAAGTTAATTAGTGGTGCTATGCCGTTGTTAGAGCCAAACTGCTGGTAGAAAAAGGAAAGTTTTTTTAAAATTATTTATTATTATCATTATAGTTACAGTTACAGATATATACAGTGAATATTTTACAATACCTTCTTACAACACGGCTAACATATAAAAAAGACGAAAAGGCAAACCTGCAGAGCGCTGTCTACGTTAAAAACTCGCCTTCCCGTGTGGACTATGAATTTATAGTACTAATTCCTTTGAGGGGACTATTTTCAAACGAGACCATTTCTTCTTAAAGGAAGTCAAGGAGTTATATAATAATTATCTTTTGCTATTTGCCTTTCTATAGGCCACTTGGGATAATACCATAATACTTTTTGTTCGTTCCCCCAAATTTTGCATAAGCATTGTTTTCGTTTTCTCTTGGGACCATTATAAGTCCCAAGAGAAACTGGAAACAATGTTTGTGCAAAATTTGGGGGGACAAACAAAGAGTATTATGGTATTTTCTGAAGTGGCCTTTGGACAAAGAATTTTGAACGATCGGGATGTACGTTTGCAAATTAAACGCCTCTCAGTTTAAAGGGAAAGGTTTTAACGGAAGTAAAGTCGTTCGGAACAGAACAAGAAATATTCAGACGCCTTACTGTTGATATGATACTTCGACTTTTGCGTAGCTCTTTGCACTTCAAGTAATGTTTACTTAACACGAATTCACAGATGACCTATTTAGGTTTCGTAAATACTTCAACATTGAAAAAACACACTCGCTGCCGAAGCTGATGGACTCGAGCTTGAATGAAGTTGGTTAAAGGTGTGACTTTCAATCGCTAAAGAATTAAATAATACAAACAATTCGATCATGATGAATAGATGCCAAGAAATAATTAAAAGAGTGTTCATGTTGCAGACAGTGAAGACAAACTGTAACAACGAACTAAATAGCAAAGCTCGCGCGTTTCTTATTATAATTGGGGAAAATATTATAGTTTTTTCAAAAAGCCGTGGATTCAGTCATGTATGACAAAGAGAAGGCATACTGAAACCTGTTATAAGTTAAAATTAACTTTGGGACAAATAGAATATCATTATGGTTGGTGGCCCAATAGCGTGAGAAAACAACATTATTATGTTTTGTAAACTTACCTGACAATTTTCTATTCAGTTAGTGAAAAGAGTTCCTAATTCATCCCGATAGACGGTTTAAACGAGAAAGGTTTTCATGTCACACATTTGGGTGAGAGAAATTCTTCTCAGTGAACAGTACCTAAATTGTAAATTAAAGAAAAGGAAAACAAGTCGCTCTCTGTTATTGGTTAAATAACAGATGGTAGATGAATTCTGACACCTGTAATGAGACTTAACAATTAAATTTTAAAGTGGTGAAAAGAAATCATTTTTTAAGCTCGGTAAGTGCTTCCACAAGGGATGGATAATGTCTTTCTATTTTAGAGATGTTCGGCTGTTTTGAACTGAAGCCCTCTGTTCTTCGATGCACTTCTTTAATTTGAGATGATTATGGTTGAGAGAATTTCGTAATATACCGTAGTAAATAAACAATCGTTAATTATTGGTAGCTTGTTGATTTAACGGAAATGGGTCAGTGGCCATGGTCACTTGTGATTTTCTGTTCTATGGATCAGTTGTGGTTTCCTGTTCTTAATTTAGGAGTCAGTGGTCAGAAATTTGTTTTCCTATGTCCTTCGATTTTTGCTTTCAGTTCCGCGGTGATTCAAATAACAATTTCAACAACACCAATTGCATGTACCGTCGAAAAAAGGGTTTTCCGTGATGTCAAACGTTTGCGTTGTAGGTGTCCAGCGTTGAAGTTTCCCCCCAACCTCCCTCCCCCATTGGCATGGGAAGTTTCAGTCCTCGACTCGAAGATATACGTCTTTCCCATTCAACAAGAAAGAAAGGAAGTCCACTTTCGAATGTTTTGGGGAATCAAGTGGCAATACAAATTGCACATGGTTGCTATTTTGCAAAAGCTGCAAGAAGATTACGCATCACCAAGGGTACAGGGAAAGATATCGTTAAGCAGTTCGACTTGACTGGAAGCACAGCTCTTGAAAAATCTTCCCTGTTAGAGACGATGGTGAAAGGAAGACGTTCATCATCTTTTAAGGGACTGCAGGTTAGTTTATTTGGGCATTCATGGTGACTGTGGAGAACTATCAACATCAAATTTCCAGAAATATTAGGGAGCTTTAGCTATATGACAGTGTCAAATGTCTATGCCTGAATGCCACTAGAGTTATAAAATGCTGGGCTGGAATAACAGCAACCACAATAAATTAGCAGAATTTCGGAGATGAACAAAGTGTTTCCAGCAATCTTGATTGGTTGAGTGGTTTCCTATAGAAATAATAATATGATTTTATATTCACTGCACAAGCTGGTGAATATAAAGCAAAACAAAATGGCAGGGCTCCCGCAGGCACTTGTGACCTTTACAACAGAAATAATCTGTCAGGCCGATTACCACTTATCCTCTGAGTCGATTATCACTTCTCTGTCGTTCAGCTCTGAAGTTATACTCAAACAATTATTCTTCTCAGATGTACACGTTACAGTGTATTGCAAGGTTTTTTTTTCTGATACTGAGATACAAAACTAATTCATTCATCAAAAGAAAGACTGACATAATGTAAAAAGAATGTTATAGAAAATTCATAATGTAAACAAAAATAAACAACAAGGAAGTCAAACTATTTAAGCTCAAGCTATTTCACAAATGAGAGCAAATAATTGTTACCTTAGTAAACTTATCGGCAAGTTTCCTGCAGCTTGCACTGTCAATTTTTGCACGAATGTTTGGTAAATTATACACCATTCCAATGGCATCAAACAATGGTTGTTCCTTTTGGGGAACTCAACCAATAAATGTTCTTCTCAAACAAAAATAAACAACAATAAACAACAAAAACAACAAAAGGTCGAAGGTCATATCATATCATACATCTTTATTTACCCTCGGATTTTTAGAGAAAAATACCTACCATCGTGTCGAACCGCTTGGCCAGGGCCCATTGTTCTAGCCCAACACAAAGGAACGTCAATTTGGCGAACTTGACTGCGATCTCGCAGACACCATTCACTCCTAGTGGTTCTCCTAACCGGCTCAAGCCTACCGATTTCTGCCTTATTAACGCAAGATCAATTAATACTAAATCATTTTTCATTAAAGATTTTGTAGTTGATCATGACCTGGATATTCTGGCAATTACTGAAACCTGGACCCAGCCCGACTTGTTCGAACAGAATTTGATTATTAACTGCTTGTGTCCTACCGGCTACCTCTTCACACATGTGTCTCGCGAGACCAGAGGAGGTGGCGTGGCATTTTTGTACAAGCAGAGCTACAAATTCAAGAACGCTACAACAACATCGAAAATTTACAAATCTTTCAAGCTGGCAAATTACTGAATGAATTATTCATCACGAATTCTGCGAATGGTAGTTATCTACAGACCTCCCCCACCAGCTACCAATGTTTTTACACTGAGTATGTTTCTGAATGAATTCAGGCAGTTTTTGGAGTCACTTGTAACTACACCTGAGCCACTTTTAATCTGTGGAGACTTTAATTTCCACTTGGATGCACCTAAAGACCGGCCTGCTCAGCGGGTCTCTGACTTACTAGACATATTTAATCTCGTACAACACGTCAAAGGTGAGACTCATCGAAATGGTCACACCCTAGATCTTATAATAACAAGATCAGATGAGGCTAGTTTAGTCTCCAATGTACACATTACAGATCCAGTAATTTCGGACCACTTCGCTGTGCATTGTGAGAGCTAACAATAAAAAAGTCCAACTTTCCTCGCAAGGAAATCAGCTATCGGAAAGGCAATCAGGTTGACAGAGAGAACTTCAGAGAAGCCATCAGAAACTCGCCATTGATGAATTTTGAGCAAATCAACAATACTGAAGGACTCTCGAACTTGTATCGAGCAGCATGCCCCCCTCAAAAGGTGTGTTATTACTTTAAGAGCTGCGGCACCTTGGTACACTGAAGAAATCACATCACAGAAAGCACGCGTCGGAGACTTGAACGCAAATGGCGAAAGACTCGTACTTCTGCTGCACGACAGATGTATGTAGATCAGTGTAATCGAGTTAATTGTCTCATCTATGAGTCTAAAATGAAGTTCTACTCATCAGTCATTGAGGAGAATAGCTCTAATCAATTTGAACTGTTCAGAGCTGCCGAGAAAATGCTGAATCTCAAAGCGCCCCCTAAGTTGCCTTCTCATGATTGTGCGACGGATCTTGCAAATCGTTTTGCAGATTTCTTTACAGAAAACGTACAGGCTACTAGAAATGGCTTTCTTACATCTGTAAATACCGCTGATCACCAAGAAACTACAGCTCTAATAGATCCAGATTGCAAGTTGCATTCTTTTACACCTACAACCGCTGATGAGTTGACAACGTTACTTGCGAAGACGTGGCGAAAGTCCTGTATGCTTGATCCTCTACCGGGTAAACTCATGAAGGACTGTTCTGACACCCTACTACCTGTTATTGTAAGAACAGTGAATCTATCCTTTGAGGAAGCGGTAGTTCCAGCAAAGTTTAAGCAGGGTGTTTTAACTCCAAAGCTAAAGAAGCCCTCACTTGATAATGAAAAGATTTATTTCGAAGGCAACAGAGAAAGTGGTTGCAGCTAGGCTAAACTCTTACCTTGATGATAACAATTTGCACGAACTTCTCCAATCGGCCTATAAACAAGGACATAGTACTGAAACAACGCTGGTAAAGGTGCAAAATGATATTCTATGTAGTATTGATGAACGTAATTGCGTCGCACTGCTGTTACTCGATCTCTCGGCAGCATTCGACACCGTAGATCATTCTATATTGCTCTCAAGACTACGTCATCGATTTGGAATTGACGGAAAAGCTCTTAAATGGCTACACTCATACCTCACTAATCGCAGTCAGTTCGTATGTGTTGGGAATGGATATTCATCTAGACGCGATCTACTTTATGGATTTCCACAAGGATTTGTGCTAGGACCAATCTTATACTTATTATATACTGCACCCCTTGCAGATGTTATTAAGGAGCATAACATGTCTTATCATTTTTACGCGGATGATTCGCAAGTCTATATGTCCTTCCAGCCTTCCAGTTACATCGTCACTCTTGATGAGGTTAGGTCAACAATAGGAGCTTGTGTCTCTGATATCAATGAATGGATGACGGACAACAAGCTCAAATTGAACAATGATAAGACTGACAGAGCTGCTGATACTTCATGCACATCAAAGACCGTCTCCATCTCTGGAGTCTGTGTATGCTGGCACTGAACTAATTAAAGCCTCCGAATCTGTTAAAAACATTGGAGTCTGGTTCGACAAGACGCTTCTGATGAAGAAACATGTTAACTCCGTCTGCAAGACTGCCTTTTATCAACTTCGACATTTAGCTACAATAAGGAGATTTCTATCTTATCAACACAATGCTTTGAAATGCTTATACATGCGTTTGTGACTTCTAGACTTGATTATTGTAATTCGCTACTATCCGGACTGCCCATAGGCGTACGGGCACGATCCGACCTGGGCGGGCGGTGTCCTTTTCGCCCGAAAAAATTACACAGTGCCCGAATGCTTGATTGTTGAAATCCGTTTTTTACTCCCTCAAAATGTACGAAAGAAACCTTCGTTTACAATCCTTAAAAGTCATAAAACTGTACGTATTCGAAAGATAGAGTTTTTATAAGCTCACTTAATCTATGTAGGTCTACTCGATCTAGTAACTAATAAAAACTTAGAACCTCACATACTCTGTATTAGTCTACTCAGGGGCGGATTTAGGGGGGGGGGGGGGGGCCGAGGCGGCCCCTTTCAGTTCGTCGGAGATTTTTTTTTGTCAAAAGATACAATAATTTTATCATTTTGTAAGCAGTCTGTTGGAGCTTTTGATTTTTTTAGCTAAAGCGTGATTTTTCGCTAATAGTATGACCAAAGTTGTGCGAATAAACTTTCAACTTACAGGCGCTAATATTATCCTTTCGAAATGAGGAAGAAGACTGGATGCGAAATACTTGTCTACAGTCAACCTATCTTACAGAGACTGTAACAACGTAAAATCTTAATGCCTATATATATAATTATATATATTTTGTGACTTTGAAGCGAAGAGTCAAAAACCATGCATCATTATAACCATAACTTATAATTTTATTCAATATGGAATCCTGATACATTACGTTCCAGATTGCACCAGAGTGCATGTAAGAGTACCCAAATTTTCAAAATTTTCTGGGGGGGGCATGCCCCCAGACCCCCCTAGAAAGTAGCGCCTAAGGCGCTACTGATGCGCGCTAACGCGCGCTGATTAGTATTCTTGTTCGGCCCCCACTTTCAAAAAATGCTGGATCCGCCCCTGCTACTCCATCTAGTATTTAAACTAGCAAAAAGCTTATTTAAAAAAGTAGCTATTTCTTCCATGGCGTTGTCCAAAAGTGTCAATTATTTTGTCAATACAGTTTGCTATGACTCTATTGCCATAGGCGCGTTCAATGCAAATGATGGCGAGGCTATTCAGTCTACTCTGCTTTATCATGCTGCGAAAATATGTCTTTTAGTCTCCGAAGTCTCTGAAGTCTCCGCCTTAAAAATGGCGCGAACTGCAGCAAATGCCAGCGATCAACAGATCAGCAGCCGTGCAATTCAAATGTTTTAAGATCAACCGCAAGGACTTATTTCAAAACAAGGACTTTAATATCTTTTAAGTTACACAAGTAATATTTTTATACTTTCAAGTGCTCTTTTTTATATTTTTGCCTTATTTATATATTTTTTAATTCCATCTTTTATCGTTTCTTTATTGCCCGAATTTTGAGCGTTTTGCCCGAAAATTTCCGAGACTAGGGGGGCTGCCGCCCGCCCCCCCTGGTCCCCCGGCTCGTACGCCTATGGGACTGCCACAAAACCTCCTTCAAAAACTTCAATATGTACAGAACTCTGCTGCCCGTTTACTATCATTCACTCAGAAGAGTGAACATATTACTCCGATACTTAAAGAACTCCACTGGTTGCCTGTTGCTGTCAGAATTGAATTTAAGATCCTAGTACTAGTTTTTAAGGCATACCACTGCACTGCGCCATTCTATATATCTGACATGATCACTAAATATGAACCGACCAGATATTTATCTTGATTAGTTATTCATATTATAGTCTTTTGTATATTTTAGGTATTACTATTATCTATTATTTTCATGTTTTATTATCATATATTTTACACGTATTATTATTGTAAAGCGTTATTGGTTTCTTAGTGTAGAAATAACGTCATATAAATAAAGCTTATTATTATTATTATTATTCTCTTTCTTCAGTTCGGCAGAACACTCCAATATATCGTAACGAGTACCGTATGCCGAGGTCTTTCTCAGTGAAACTTCTTTTTCTTAGTCATTGACACTTTATAGGCTCCTACTCTATCATGAACAATAGTCCTTTGTCCGCCATTTTGATTCACGCAGCTAGTGTCCATGTCTCTGTGTGTAGACTCGCGTGAGCTTGGGTCAAGTCACGTGACCATAACAGTCTCAGAATTAGTAGCCTTTCCTCCAGCGGTACATTTCAAAACCCGGAGGTATCATTGGGGTCAAACTAGATATAACCTTGAGCACTTTGTTGATATAACCACGCAAAGTAACCAAGGACTACGCATGTCCACTAGACTGCCATCACTAGAGTTAATTATAAGCACGGTGAGGAGGTGCACTGTAATGCATCTCGGAATGGAAACGAATCATGGCGGAACTAGTACCCGACTTTAAGGAGACTGGGAACAAAATCATACATGAAATGAATCATATACTGAACTGCGGTGAGGATATTAAATACGAAAAATGGAAGAAAACGACTGCTTTGCAGTCTAAAATTACCGTGTAATTTTCACAAGGAATAAAGAGCTTCTTCACATCATTGTGTGCCATGGTTAACATATGCCCATTCTTAATTTTGTAGAATGCCACGGTTGATATGCCCATAATTTGGGTACACGATAACCATGTTGCTCTATTAAATTTTTTTATTAGAATAACCGTGTAATTTGGACGAGGAATAAAGAGTTTCTTCCCAACTCGTGGATTTGCTTTCTATCAGCCCATTTCTCTGTGGCAGCCGGTTTCATGAAGGAAACCGTCTCAGTTAAGTTTGTAGAATGCCATGGTTAACATATGCCCATAATTTGGGTATACGATAACCATGTTGCTTTACTAACACTTTTATTCAAAACACTAAGTAATTTGTTCAAAGAATAGGAGTACTCTTGCCATCTCGTGGATTTGTTTCATCGCAGCCCACTTCTTCGTGTAGTTCACCGTATTAGGTTTGTTCGATGCCACGGTTAGCATATCATATGTCCATAATTTGGGTTACTATTTTCCTTGTTGGTTTGTGATCTTTGACTTGTCAATTTCTTCACCTCTAACAGTTGTGGAATTACGTTGATGAAACTTCGGAATCAGAATTCAAGGCTAACGCACTTCAGAGCAAGGCTCAAGCAACTGTTGACCAAGTGCAGAATACATTTTTGCACTTAAAATGCGATAAAAGAAACGAAGTACAGTATTTACTCGAATAAGTGCCGCCCCCGAACAAGCGCTGCCCTCGAATAACCGCCGCATTTGGGACAAAAAAGCAAATAAGTGTCACCCCTGAATAAGCGCCGCGGTCCCAATGCGGCGCTTATTCGAGGAATTTCGTCAAATTAAAGAAACACTAGAAAGTAACTCTAACACAGCTTGGGAAATTTCTTTGCATCAAAACCGATGGTTTTCAGTTCAAATTAATTGTATTTCTCTACTCGTCCATTGAGTAAAATGCCGCAAGAGTCAAATGGTGACTATCAAAAGACGTTTCTGTTAACTCCGTACAGAAATATTTCTGTGTGGCGTCCATGATTTTTAAATAAGCGCCGCACTCAAGTAAGCGCTGCCCTCGAATAAGCGCCTCACTTTAGGCGTGAAAAATGAAATCAGTTCCGCGGCGCTTATTCAAGCAATTACATCGTCACCTAATGACTGTAGATGAGACAATTCTTCAACTTGATCTTTATTATGGATGAAGGGGGTAGTGTCTAAAGAAACTGTGCGTCGGTGGGGAAGTGGTATACAAAAATTTGGTTTTTTTCAACGGATCGGAGTTGAGAATGTAAATTGACCACCGTACAGAGATTCTAAAAGCTGACGTTTCGAGCGTTAGCCAATCGTCACGATAGCCGCCATGTTGGTTTTCAAATTGTCATGCAAATTAGCCATGTGTTATGCTGGGGGGCAAACAAAGACCTTATTCATAAATGGAGGTCAATTTATAATTCTTTTGTCGAAGTGCAAATTAGGCTACCAAGCCTCGATACCATACAGGGAATTGAAAAGAATTCTTGCTCTAAAATGAGGCTTGGTAGGCTAATTTGCACGTGGACAAAAGAATTATAAATGTGACCGCCATTTATGAATAAGGTCTATTGGACTAAGGCAAATTACGGAAAATCGGCTCGTCGAAATATTGAATTAACATTGCTAAAAGTACATTTTAGAATTCAGAATTAAGTACCTTTTATAATAATTTTATATCTTTTGATTGCCTCCGACATTTTGACTACTTTGTTATCTGCTCATTTTTTACTAAAAAACATCGAAGTAACTTGTGTAAGCCTTCTATTTTACTACTTAGGTGATAAACATTTAATGAACGTGAAACAAATCATCTGTGTGGCTAAGATGTTCGTGATAATCTTTCGAACTTGTGTTGTTTGCCCCCTCAGAAATGTGTAGCTAATTTGCATGATAAAGGCACGTCCAACATGGCGGCTATCGTGAATAAGGTCTATTTCGACATTTTTTTTTTTCAGTGGCAGCATTCTTTCTTTGCCACCTAAATTGAGTTAAAACTGATTGATTTCCTTGCATTTTCAAATCACAGACAACGGCTGAGAGTGTACATATGAGGCTCTTTGTTATTTCTGGCAGCCGAGTGTTATTTTGCTTAATATTTGTTCCACATGATTTTGTAAATGAGTGGTTTGTTTTCCATGATGTGCTTGATCAATTCTTTTTCAATCACTTGAGGTAAGATCACGGAAAAACCAATACCGACACCTGAAACATCCATATGAGGCTCTTTGTTATAACTGGCAGCCGAGTGTTATTTTGCTTAATTGTTCCACATGATTTTGTAAATGAGTGGTTTGTTTTCCATGATGTGCTTGATCAATTCTTTTTCAATCAGTTGAGGTATTAAAGATCACGGAAAAACCAATACCGACACCTGAAACATCAATAGACCACTTCAGCGATGTCACGCAAAATTCTAATTAGGTGGGATGCTTGGCATACCACCTTGTAAATCCGCTAGGATAAATAGTTCTCCCTCCATTCAGTTCAAAGGCGTAAATCGCATTGTTTTTCTGAGCCAGTCCCGAAAGCCGTGATAATAGCTGCGTACTGACCCAAATTTTTGGCCTTTGTGATTTTCAGGCAAGTGGCTGAGGATCATTTTTCGCAAAACATGCCGTATACCAAAACCAAAAGTCTTCAATGAAGACAAGGTGTTTGACAAGAAACTACAACGATTTGTTATGTTTTACGCTTATTCTTATGGACTTTATAATTGTCGCACTCTGTAGATTCGTTAAAAGTGTTGGCAGGTTTTAGTGATGTTTAAGTAGATGTATGATTTTCAGTTTACTAGTCGATACCAATAAATGTTTGGAAGATTGGTTCCTGGTTCTGGTTAATTTCGTAAATAACCTTGCTGATAGCAACACCTCTCCACATCCCTGTAAACGATTTTTGCTCACCCCCAAAGTCGAACACTAGCTCGTACGGGACATCCATCTGCGCTTCATGCACCAATGCTTTTGCCACATATGTGGCACCTGCGGGAACAGCCAGTGGAAATTCGTACGTTTTCCTGGTACCAGTTGAGATGGACTCGGCGAAGGTGTGGCCATGTGAGAAGTTGAAGGAAGCCTCGTACTTTGATTCTGCAAATCCAAAGAATCCCGCGCTGAAGCCTACTTTGATGCCATAAGTGAAGGAAATATTGTGCGAAGTAGAATGGGTCTTTCCTTCAGTTACAGAAAACTTGAAGGCCATCTTTTGCTGCACCTTTCCTTTGTTTATCAAGGTTTGTTCAGCAACCACTTTTGGCTCCTGAGATAGAATTTTGGCCTGATCTATCAAGAAATTCATAGCTACCAGATTCACTTCTCCTTGTATTTTGGAAAAGTAAAGGGCCAAATTTGCCGAGTCGCGCACCGCATCATCATGGTAACCAACGGCGGTGTTTGCAGCGTACCAGGCAGCAGCCCAGCCCATACTGATCAGGTTTGTCGCCAACGCTTTAGATACCTCTCCTCCTTGGATCAAGTTTTTACCATGTTGTTTCACGGCTGCCTCGTCTCTGTTGGCGTCACTCTTGTAGCCTTTGCGAGTGTTCGCAGTGTGCCAGGCTTCACGCCAAAAGATATCCTGGATGTTATCGCACGATGCGCTTGACAACAGACTCTTTGCTTTCTCTTTAAAATTGTCAAAATGCTGCCCAGCTTCGATCTTGGAAGCGGCTGCCTTTCCTGGTGTGCCAAAACGTTCTTGGGCGCAAGAGGAGCTGGCCTTCTCGGCCAATCCTTTCAATTCGTCTGCCATGTCTTTTGGGAAAAGATCCAGTCCCATCATGCAAGTCTGCTATCGACGACGAAAAGATAAGATAAAATAAAACTGTCGGATACTGAATGATCCTTATATTTTCTCGGGTGACTACGATTGACGGCTTCACGCAAAGACAATTCTGGTTTCTAGCTGCTGAGTTTAATAGAGCGGATCGCAATGTTTATCTGCCCCGCGGTCTTAACTCCTAAATTGGCTTTGCATTCTTTAAAAATAGCTATTCAAAAGAGTTGTGGATTGAATGAATGAAGAACAATTTCAGGTTGTCAAAACCGTAATGTACCCCATCGAAATTTTAAGCAGAACAGGTTATCGAGTTTCTGATTTCCCAACTTTCTGGTTCTCACTTTGGCATCGATGACTAATGTTCGGAGTAACTTGATTAGAATGTTAACGCAGAAGAACACTGGAGACTAAACTTATTGTTTGCTGCGAATTCAGCTTGTTTAAATGGTTTTGACGCCTTACTCCCTCAAGGTTTGTTCACGCCTGCATCTGCATTCGGTAGAGACCAGGTTTCCCCCAGAAACAGGGGCTTTTTCCTGCATGGCGGGCAGTAGGCGCGATTTTCTCGAGATCATACATTTTCCTTTGTGGCAGTATTTCAATACTGAAACGGAACTGGCGTCATCACACGATCTCATGAAAAGTGTAGGTAACCGAACCGCAAAATGAAAGCCAACATTTTACGAGAATGCTTAGGCCTAATCACTGAAGCAAGTGCTTTGGCTTAATCAGTAAACGAGTGCTTTCTTCTTCACACGATCTCGTGAAAAGTGTAGTTAACCGAACCGCAAAATGAAAGCCAACATTTTACGAGAATGCTTAGGCCTAATCACTGAAGCGAGCGCTTAGGCTTAATCAGTAAACGAGTGCATTCTTCTTCACACGATCTCGTGAAAAGTGTAGTTAACGGAACAGCAAAATGAATTTTAGAAGTGGAGCGATTGCAGAATACCCGGTTTGGGATTTATATGAATACCATTTTCTGTCCCATGCTACCGCGAACAAGCTGCATTGTTAAACACGACTGCAGTGGCAGTTTTTTTAAGTAAGACATTTGGTGAACGCGGAAGCAGCATTGTTAAACACGACCGCAGGACGGCGGTGGCAGCTTTTTTAAGTAGGACATTTGGTGAGCCGGGTATTCTGCAATCTAATCGGTGTTTCTCAATGAAACTTCTTTTCCTTAGTCATTAATTGACACTTTATAGGCTCCTCCTCTATCATCATCAACAATCTTACAAATATTTGGTTTTACCAACGGAGTTGATAATGTAAATTGGCCACCGTACAGACATTCTAAAAGCTGACGTTTCGAGCGTTAGCCCTTCGTCAGAGCGAATCGAGGGATTATGGGTTACGTGTAGTTTTTATAGTAGAGTGGGAGCTACGCTATTGGTGGTAACAAGGCAACGTGAAAAATAGGAATATATTAGTTAAATGAAAAGCGTTCGTTAATACCTTGAGGATTAAGGGTGCCGATTTGAAAGATGAATTTTTGTTCTAGATTCTTGCGGCTTTCCGTCGTACCTAGATGTAGGGAAAGGCCGCAGATAGCCAAGTGTTTTTTGGAGTGGTTAGGCAGATTAAAATGGCGAGCGACTGGCTTAGATGCATCCTTGTCATTCTTCTCAACATCGCGAAGGTGTTCGCGGAATCTGTCACCTAGTCGTCTACCTGTCTCACCAATGTATAATTTATTGCATAACGTACAGGTTATGCAATAAATGACATTTGCGGAGGTACATGTGAAACGATCGGTGATCTTAACAGATCGCTTAGGTCCCGATATCTTACTAGTGTTAACAATGAAAAGACAAGTTTTGCATCGTGAGCGCGCGCATTTGAAAGTGCCGGGTTGCTCGTTAGTTTTGAGCGCGCTTCTAACTAAAAAGTTGCCTACGTTTTTGTCGCGTTTGAATGAAATAAGTGGAGGTTGCGAAAAGATTCTACCAGTCTCGGGATCATTTTGGAGTAATTTAAAATTACTAAGAATGATGCTTTTGACTGCGTCATTATGAGGATGGAAAGTGAGGGTGAATGGAATTCTGTCATTCTTATCTTTTTGTGACGTTTGTAGTGATGACTGTCAATCAAATTGTTGGGCGCGATGATGGCCCGCTTTGACCACAGAGACAGGATAGCCACGTTTTTCGAAGAACTGGCACATCTCCTCTGATTTGCTGGAAAAATCGGAGTCATCACTACATAGACGTCGAAGTCTAAGAAATTGAGAATAAGGAATGGAGTTCTTGACATCTGATGGATGTGATGATGAATACAACAAATAACTGTGTGAATCTGTCTTACAAATAGTCTTTTGTCCGCCATTTCGATTCTCCGAGCTAGTGTCCATGTCTCTACGTCTCTTATGTCTAGACTCGCGTGAGCTTGAGTCAAGTCACGTGACCATAACATTCTCGGAATATAGGTCAATCCATATAGTTACTGAATGTGGTAGCCTTTTCTCCAGCGGTATACAAAAATTTTGGCTTTATCAACGGAGTTGATAATGTAAATTGGCCACCGTACAGAGATTCTAAAAGCTGACGTTTCGAGCGTTAGCCCTTCGTCAGAGCGAATCGAGGAATTATGGGTTACGTGTAGTTTTTATAGTAGAGTGGGAGCTACGCTATTGGTGGTAACATGGCAACGTGAAAAATAGGAATATATTAGTTAAATGAAAAGCGTTCGTTAATACCTTGAGGATTAAGGGTGCCGATTTGGAAGATGAATTTTTGTTCTAGATTCTTGCGGCTTTCCGTCGTACCTAGATGTAGGGAAAGGCGCAGATAGCCATGTGTTTTTTGGAATGGTTAGGGAGATTAAAATGACGAGCGACTGGCTTAGATGCATCTTTGTCATTCTTCTCAACATCGCGAAGGTGTTCGCGGAATCGGTCACCTAGTCGTCTACCTGTCTCGCCAATGTATAATTTATTGCATAACGTACAGGTTATGCAATAAATGACATTTGAGGAGGTTCATGTGAAACGATCGGTGATCTTAACAGATCGCTTAGGTCCCGATATCTTGCTGGTGTTAACAATGAAAAGACAAGTTTTGTATCGTGAGCGCGCGCATTTGAAAGTGCCGGGTTGCTCGTTAGTTAGTTAAATTCACAAACCTAACAACCCAGGTCGCCCTATCGTTTCTGCATGTAGTTGCCCCACGGAACTCATTTCTAGCTACTTAGCAGGATTATGACGCCTATCGTCAAATCTTTGCCATCATACATTAAAGACAGTACACACGCACTAAAAATTTTCCGCGATTTCAATTTCTCCGGCCAAGACAAACTTATTTTCACCATGGACATTATATCTCTGTACACAGTCATTCCCAATAGCGAAGGTCTTCAAGCACTTAAACACTTTTTCGATCAACGCACTGTCAAAGAAACAAGCTCGGAAACGCTCCTCCGCCTTGCCGAACTAGTTTTAACGCTTAATTGTTTTTCATTCGCCGGCAACTATTACAAACAAATTAATGGTGTAGCGATGGGCACAAGAATGGGACCTAGCCATGCCAATTTTTTTGTAGGACATGTTGAACACCAATTTTTTAATCAGTACAACGGCCCCAAACCTGAACATTACGGCCGCTACATCGACGATTGTATCGGCGCTATTTCATCTAGCAGAGAAGAACTCGATCATTTTATAACTATTGCTCCAGACGAATCAACGCCATCGAATGGTTGTCAGGTAAAATAGGGCGTTCCTTGAATGGCAGAGGCATTTCATAGTGTCCGTTTGCAGTCTTCTCAATTCCTTCTTCCATGATCTTCAGGAAATTTAAATCTTCTTGAGAAGTCTTCT
>OX421446.1:17565485-17577985 GCA_949126865.1 Montipora capitata
TATTAGTGGCAACGTGCTATGTACCAGTGTGCACTACAAACCTACTGATTCTCACAGTTATTCGTTGTATTCATCATCACATCCATCAGATGTCAAGAACTCCATTCCTTATTCTCAATTTCTTAGACTTCGACGTCTATGTAGTGATGACTCCGATTTTTCCAGCAAATCAGAGGAGATGTGCCAGTTCTTCGAAAAACGTGGCTATCCTGTCTCTGTGGTCAAAGCGGGCCATCATCGCGCCCAACAATTTGATTGACAGTCATCACTACAAACGTCACAAAAGGATAAGAATGACAGAATTCCATTCACCCTCACTTTCCATCCTCATAATCACGCGGTCAAAAGTATCATTCTCAATAATTTTAAATTACTCCAAAATGATCCCGAGACTGGTAGAATCTTTTCGCAACCTCCACTTATTTCATTCAAACGAGACAAAAACGTAGGCAACTTTTTAGTTAGAAGCGCGCTCAAAACTAACGAGCAACCCGGCACTTTCAAATGCGCGCGCTCACGATGCAAAACTTGTCTTTTCATTGTTAACAGCAGCAAGATACCGGGACCTAAGCGATCTGTTAAGATCACCGATCGTTTCACATGTACCTCCGCAAATGTCATTTATTGCATAACCTGTACGTTATGCAATAAATTATACATTGGTGAGACAGGTAGACGACTAGGTGACCGATTCCGCGAACACCTTCGCGATGTTGAGAAGAATGACAAAGATGCATCTAAGCCAGTCGCTCGTCATTTTAATCTCCCTAACCATTCCAAAAAACACATGGCTATCTGCGGCCTTTCCCTACATCTAGGTACGACGGAAAGCCGCAAGCCTCTAGAACAAAAATTCATCTTTCAAATCGGCACCCTTAATCCTCAAGGTATTAACGAACGCTTTTCATTTAACTAATATATTCCTATTTTTCACGTTGCCATGTTACCACCAATACACAGGGTCCAGAGGAGATATGTTTGTCGTTAGAACATCAAAACCCGTCGAAAACATCTGAAATAATGGGTTATTTTGATCGCGTAGACGATCGCGTTACAGTTTCGTTACACATTCTGTATACCGCAAACGAAGAGACTAAGGGCTCGCAAGATCGGCTTTACAATATAAAATACGGAAAGGGAGGAAACTAATTTGGGGCCGATTTTCGAATCCCTGAAACTCAAATGGAATTGAATTAAATTGCCTGATTTTACTAACGTGATCTAGAATTGTTATGTATTTGCCAAATACTGTGGGAAAACGGCATAAGAAAGCGTTCAAATTCATTTTCGGCGACCGAAATTTACGGCTTCGAGAGAGAGCTTTCGTTTGATGTGCACCGCAACATATGGTGACGGAAATGACGCGGTAAAGTAAATGTGCGCAAGATCGGAAGTAATTTTAAGATGCCCCAAGTTCGAAAACACCAACGGTTTCTTTTGCACTTTTCGACTGTTGACGTGTACAACAAATGTCCAGTCTTTAAAGATCTTTACTTCAGTTAAAACTCGGCTGCCTTCGCATAGATCTTGTGACTGGACTTTTATCCATTCAAAGAAATCGTCGCTAGAGCTAGATAAAAGCCAATCGAATTCTTTTGTGAAAGCTGGCAAGTCTTCCCATTTAACACAGTCTTCTTCCAAACTTGAGGTTTTTGAAAGTAGGTACTGCCATACTCGGCCACCGTTAACTCTTCGCTGGACTCTACTCGCCCGTGGAAAGGCCTCCTTTAAAATAATCCCCAGTTCTTTGACTTGCAATGGAAAATTTTCCTTTTCGGAGCTGTTATTTACATAGTCGTCGAGTATTTCTTGTACGGAGATAAAGTTTTGTTCGTCTCTTCGATAATTCATTGAAAGCCTGCAGGTAAAATAGGCAAGTTCGATCAGGGAAAAATCAAATACGGTAATTTGTGGCTCACGTTCGAAAGCCAACTGGTCTGATATCTTACCATTTAGAAACAAACACGTGTTTTTCACTGTTCGATACTTTGGATCTCTTCTCGTCCGGCTGCTTTTCGCGCAACGGAACGGGTCTTTTCAAGGGAGAAGCTGCCATTATTTTAAAACTCCCTCTACAGCTGATGTTTTGATTCTCGAACGGTCTGCTGCTTTTGCGTTTCCGGTCCCAATTCACTTCCGTCACCAAGTGCTGCGGTTCACATCGAACGAAGTCACGTGGTACAAGTTTCCTCCCTTTCCGTATTTTATACTGTAAGCCGATCTTGCGAGCCCTCAGTCTCTTCGTTTGCGGTATACAGAATGTGTAACGAAACTGTAACGCGATCAAAATAACCCATTATTTCAGATGTTTTCGACGGGTTTTGATGTTCTAACGACAAACATATCTCCTCTGGACCCTGTGCCAATAGCGTAGCTCCCACTCTACTATAAAAACTACACGTAACCCATAATTCCTCGATTCGCTCTGACGAAGGGCTAACGCTCGAAACGTCAGCTTTTAAAATCTCTGTACGGTGGCCAATTTACATTATCAACTCCGTTGATAAAACCAAAATTTTTGTATACTACTTCCCCACCGACGCAGCACCACAGTTTTTTTTAGAAACTACCCCCTTCATTCATTTGTTTTTCTCCAGCGATACATGCAAAACCCACGGCTAAAAATTACATGATGAGGCATTTCTAAGCGATCGATGATCAACACAATAACAGAGATGCCAACCTATGGAGATCTAAAATCTGGAGATTTTTTCCATCCGGTCTCCCCACCCCTCCCCCTCGATCAACCTACCCACTCCCCCTCCCCTCTCCCCCCCCCCCCCACCACTAAACGCACCCACCCATCCCCCAGCAGCTCCTTCAGAATACAAGAATATTCTGCCACCATTGTGAATTTGCGGGAAAACAGGGTACTTATGTCAAGAATTTTTATTGGTTAATCGGAGATCCAATCAAACAATCGGTTATATGGCTATGATAGCTAAAGGAAGTCATTTTGTTTAGTTCTATTAACGTGTGTTTGAAACTCAGAGATGAAGAAATGCATTAAGAAACAATGAAACGAGTTTGAAAAAATCCATCTATTTTAAACTTGGGGATGCCATTTGAGTCTAGAATGGAGAAACGTCTGTGAAAGGTTCAGAGTCGTTTTTATCCGGGAGATTTAATGACCCGTACGGGAGACCGGGAGATTCGTTCCGTATCCGGGAGACTCCCGGATAATCCGGGAGAGTTGGCATGTATGCAATAAGGTCTTAAAGGAAGAATATTGTGAGCTTTTTTGGCACGGTTGCCATTTTTATTCCTGCATCAGATATGAAAAATGTACAGCCAGCACGTACACGTAACACTTGCCCTGCACGTGAATTTATGTGGATGTCTTGTTTACATGCCAGACACATAAATTTAAAAGAATTTCTTTGAGCTTTGGCTGTGAGTTCATCACAGAGCCAATTAGAGCAGGTTTCCTCGGAGTTGTGGAGTTTAGTGGATGTGCAGTGCTATTATACATATCGTGCATGCATTTGGTTACAAAATATGCGATCAAGATTTGGAATTTTGTGTGGCGAATAACAGATAAAGGCTAGCTCATCTCTTCTACTATTCTTGTGAAAATGCATCTAGAACTGTCTAGAACTCGACTAACTATGTAAATCGAACAAAGTTTTATGAATTGCTTAGAGTAAGACTTCTCAACCTTACAATAGACATTTTCAAGGCCTTTTCTTTAGTTAAAGTTAAGCTTACATCTGTATTACATCTAAAGAAAATAATGTCAATTTTTGTTACTGAGCTTAAATTTGTTTTGTTATTTCATCAATTATATTTGTTGTTTAAAGTTGCAAAAATAGTTTGAGGCATCATATCACTGGTCCTCACAAAGGTGAGGAATTAATAGTTAATTCAAGTCTTAAGAGACTTGAACTATTTTTATGGGCTTTCATGTTTAATACTTGTTTTTGTAACAAGCAAATGGCGTAATATCTTCCCAAAAATAAAATGTATGGAGACTAGAATCTTGCTTGTGGTGTCTCCATTAGAGCTACATGTTGCAAGGCAAAGCCAAAAAAAAGGGCTTGTCACAGATAATTCAGGATCAGGACTTACATGACTCCCGCAAACACTTACTTGTATCTCTGTTGTATGTCCTCTTGTCTTGTGTGTTCTGGCCTCTCCTACGTGTTATGGCAGCTGAGTTCGCCAGGCTCATCAGCACCTTTCAAATGGGTATCAGGAGGCAACTCCCTGCCCCCCCCCCCATTATTCTTTTTTTGGAAATCAACCAAGAGACAATTACATTAAGATGCCTCCCTTGATCTGCCACCTCTTTGTTGACTCATTAAATAGGGAGCTTAAGCACGCGCGTTTTTGAGACGCGGACGGCAACCGAAAGTGAGCTGTTTTCCCTTTAACTGGTCTTCACACAACCACATTTATATTGCTAAGTATCTTTTCTCCATTAGAGATGATTAGTATAACAATCTGGGAGACACCACAGTCCTGGCATGCGAAATTTCGCTTCCGGTTGCCGTCCGCGTCTCCAAAACGCTCGTACTTAAGCTCCCTTATGTCAACTATTTTAGGCTAATTTTTTAAGGTGTTTTGTGTTTATGGAATTAAGGTGACTTAGAGCGACTTAGGGCGACTTAGGGCGACTTAAGGTGACTTTAACCCTTTCACCTCCAAAAATGCAATTGACACTTATAGATTTTACTCTGTCTAACGCCAGACGATTTTACTCGTCAATGGGGATTTAGCCCTCGGCAGTGAAAGGGTTAAGGTACCAGAGTAGGCCTACGTGCAGAGCGTACGCGTGCAAAGCTATTAATTGCTCTTGCTCACTAAATATGCAAATTTGTGACGTTCTCGTTGGCGTCGCCACTTCCTATCGGAAACATACCGAAGTGCCGCAAGATCTCCCCGAAAAAGCCTGGGATTAACCGTATTCCAGCTCTGTCCCCTTCCTACGCGCTTCGTTCCCACCTAAGGGGCTCTCAATACTCGGACAATGAAAATTTTTGAAAATAGCAATAAAATCACTTTGACCAATCACATGAGGTACGAACAGTGCAATAAACCAATCGGATGCAAGTTGCAAAAAGGATTTGCGAAGAGTTCATTTTTTAAACCAGCGTAGAAATGCAAAAGCAACCCAGTCGCTTATTACTTCGACACTAAATACTGCGAACTGCTCGGGCGTCTGGAAAAGCCAGAATCCGGAAACCGGAACCGGACCCGGAACCGGAATAAGAACAACAAAGGTCAATGATATCCAGTTGTTTTATTTCAGCTAAAAAAGTTGAATGTTATATGACACACTTTAAACTGCAGAATTGATTTTTACGGAGTATATTATCGTGACAACAAAGTTCGTACCACCAGCGTCGCACTCCTTTTTTGAACGGCTCAAGTTACGACAATGATTGACATTGAGACTCCTCCTTTTCCCTTGGTGGAGTGGGAGCGAAGTTGTTACTGGAGCCATGGATGAAAGGGTCCAGAAAAGAAAGGTAAAAAACAAAAGAAATTCACCTTATTTATTGGAATAAAATGTTAAGGTAAACAACTACGAACCTAGCAGATCTCGCCGCATTGAAGATCAAGAAGAAACAGGGGAAAGGTGAGCACTAGCATGCGTGGCAGGCGTTTGAAGGGGAAGGAGAAGGGAAAGAGGGAACGGCAGCAGAACGAGGAAGGCTTGCGTGGAAGAAGGGGAGGACTCAGATTCTAATCGTAAAAATCGTGATTGGCTAGCTGGAATTAACTTTTTGTCAATCACTACCAACCTATTGTGGTTGTGGTAAACAATCTCAAACTCGCCGCCAACTTTGTCTTTTTGATCAGATTCAAAGCGTTCGGATAGAAATTCGAGATTATCGCAACAGTTTTTAATTTTCCGGCTACACTTCAGAATACCCCGCAACTTATTTGCATTTCATTGAATAAGAATAAGCTCTATTGTATAAAGTCTCGTTCTTCAAAAGATGCCGCATAGGGGAAACAATAATCACTGTGGTTAGGTGTTGCGGGGTATTCTGCAATTGCTCCAATTTTCCTTACACACATGTTGCAAACAAGTTGTGAAGAATTTTCGAAATTTTTTTAATGGGGAGGCATAGAACACCAAACGATGGTCTGAACAAATTCACACACGATTTTGGTGAGACATATCCCACCAGTAAACTCATCTCACAAACTCGACACAAGTCGTTGAAAGATTGCTTCTTTTTCGGGCGACAGTGTACTGTGCGCCGTGAGAGTTTTTGGAAATAATGGCGTGGTAAACAACATTCCTGCGTAGTACATTTTCCTGTGAACGTTTTTGATTGGATGCCATTTGACAGTTAGAGATTTGGCAGCTGCGTTATGTATGCATAGTAATTAGGGGGTCCTTTCACGCGCGCCCTCCTCGTTCTCCCGCGGTTCTCCCTTTCCCTTCTCTTTCCCCTTCAAACGCCTGCCACGCAGGCTCACCTTTCCCCGTGTTTCTTCGTGATCCCCAGTGCGACGAGATCTGGAAGGCGAGGTTCATAGTTGTTTACCTTAACATTACATTTCAATAAATGAAGTGAATTTCTTTTGTCTTTTACTTTTCTTTTCTGAACTCCTTTCATCCATGGCCTATGGAGTACCTAAATGGAGTTCCCCTAAAAATCATTTATTGCTCAAATTAAATACTTTATCAACAGGTATTTAGATGTACATACCTTTTCCAGCTCTCCGTGTGTTACAGTTCGATGCAGTTGGCCGCCATCTTTTTTCGTTTTTCGTTTCGTAGGTATTTCGTGTATCCCTTATTATAGTGTATTTTTAGACATTTATCCATACAAGGCCCCTGAATACCCATTCAGGCCCGTGTATGCCTTTATATACCCCTATGGAATGGGATGGAAAACGTTATTTGTACACAGTAATTTCATCAGATTACAAATGGGTATACAGGGGCATACATGGGCACGTGTGAGGATACACTGTATACTACAGGGGCATACATGGGTATATTATGGGTTTTCACGTGTCTATATGGGCATGTTTGAATATTTGTCTAAATACACAAAAAAATAAACACACTACAATAAGGGTACATATACTAAATTTCAAGATGGCGGCCAATTCGTGAAGTGCATGGAACTGTAACAATCGGAGATCTGGAAAGCTCGAAATAAATAGAGGTATGTGCATCTAAATGCCTCACCATATTGACAGAGTATTTAATTTGAGCAATAAATGATTTTTAGGGGTACTCCATTTAGGTACTCCATAGGGTACTCCATGGAGTAGGGCTCCGCGTTTTGTCCTCTCCCAAGGAGGAGTCTTAGGGTGCGTTTGATTGACCCTATTCCGGAATAAGAATACGTGGAGTGATGATTTAAAACACCATGTGCGGCGTTTTGCAGCAACAAGGATAATAAAGCTATGTTTAAAGAAGCATTTTAGCCGATGTTTGACAATATTAATGTGAATCTCCGCAAAAACGAAGGATTTCTAACTTTTATTCCATGTATTCCTATTCCGGAATACGGTCAATCGAACGCGCCCTCCATGTCAATCATTCTCATAACTCGAACCGTTCAAAGAACGAGTGACGCCGGTGGTAAGAACTTTGTTGTTACAACAATATCCGTAAAAATCAGTTTTGCAGTTTAAAGTGTGTAATATAACGTTCACCTTTTTAGCTGAAATAAAACAACTGGATATCATCGACCTTTCTTGATGCGGTTCCCGTTCCGGTTCCGGATTCCGGATTCCAGCTTTTCCAACGCCACACCACTCCAACTTAATGCCAATTTGTCTGTGAATGGCGTATTTCCAGATTCCATCTCTCTTTTGCTTAATGCGCGTAAATAAAGCACTCAGCTAAGTTCCTATACTGGATAGGTTAATCGCTGGATGGTTCCATGGTGCAAAGTCCACCCATTCGAGTTCAAGTCTCGCTGGAACCTACACGGGCTGATTTGGTCGAAGCGTTAATACAACAGCACGGCAAATACCTCGAACTTCTTCCCTACGAGCGGAACTTTCTTTCTGTTAGTCTTTTAGCGTGTGATGACATTATTAGGGTCTGGTAGTCACGTTGTACTGTTGCGTTTCTCCGTGGCATTACTCATTGTAAAAAAGTTGATATGATAAATTTAATGATATGCAATAAAGTAAAGTAAAGTAGACCTTATTTAACGTCGATAACTCGTAACAGTAACTTTTAATCACTGACAAACCTGAGGTCGACGATGCGCTCATTTTACTCCCCCCTCTCCATCAGTGCTCCGTTTTACGGGTATTTAAAGCTACTAGCTACACGGAAAGGAAAGGAGTCGAAACAAGGATGCGAGATCCGGAAATCGAACTCAGGACCTCTTGCACCAAGGCCGCGCACTAACCGACTGTACCATCCTTGCAATTGTAACCATTTTCGCGCTAACTAAAGAATTTCCTACGGGAACCGTAAGGCACACACTCAACCGATTCTAGGTGCAGAACATTAAATAAAATGCAATATAAAGTAGGCCAGTTTGGCTTGCAAACAAAACATGAGTCAAAAAGCTTTTATTTTATCAACGTGCATCGCTATCACGTGCTACACATCAGCGTCATACTCTGCTATAACCTTTCCTGAGATCAATACGCTACCGAGTGTGCGTATTAGGACTTGTTTTCAGTGGCGTGACCAATACGAACAGCAAACGCAAACTAAGAAGCATCTTGGCTACTTTTTGCTAACTCCAGACGCTAAGTAATGCGCATGCGTCGCTAGAGAAAATGTCGAAAATCACGAAAACGCCTCAAAAAAGAGCAGTTCGTGTCAATGAGCAAAAAAAAAAAAATAATAATTAAAGGAGAAGAAGGATTAAGTGGCAGCTAAGCAACCTCCGCAAATGTCTTATTTGTTATCCTCTTCTAAACTGCTGGCCCCGGTTGTTCAAACGATAAATGACTATCCAGCGGGTAAACACTAGCAAAACCAATTGAACTATCCAGTGGATAGTGACTTAGAGCGTTTTTCAGATGAGTGTCGTAAAACCAAAGCCAAAGTAATTACTTTGACCAATCAAAAAGGACGGAGACAATCCAGTAAACCAATCAAAACTCGAAGTAATTAAACGTAGCTGACACAAAGCGCGGGAAAATGTGCACGCGCGAGTCACGATTGGTTTTGGTTTCACTTTTGATTGGTTGAAAAAGTGGCGCGAGAACTTTGAACCAATCACTGAGTGAAGTAATGCAAAACCAATGCAATTCGCTAATTACTCTCGACACTCAATTGAAAACCGCTCTAAGAAAAGACGACGGCAACGTCAACAAAAGCGTCTCTCCAAAATACAACTTAGCACTATCGCCGCAAATATTTCGCGATTATTCCGTCTTGTTCAGGTCGTACAGTACGGGCGAACTATCCTGTAACTGGATAGGTACGAGTTTTGAAGTAATGACTTGTTCATTGTTGTATCCTTACGTTCAGTTGTCGTCAAAGGCCACATTCACACGGTACCGGACGAATTTCCTTTCGGTTAAAAATGCATTTAGGGGTTCTGTTCACACGGAACCACGCTAAACGCACTAAAATTTAGACGCCTAGCCGTTCAAAAACTTAAACGCTAAAATAGGAGACGAATTTTAAGCCGGCACAGTCGAAAATTCAACCGGCACGCTGTGAACATCTTGATCGTCTAAATTTTTGCATGTCAAAGGCATGGTTGCATGGATGGGTGACAACTCAGCTGGAAGAAGCTATTTTGGATTTCGTATGCTAGCGCTCTGCGCATAAACATGGTAAAAAATCACTTACAAAGGTTAAACTTTAATCCCGTTCGTACGTTCCGTGTGAACAAGGCGAAAATACTGCACGGTTCCCTGCGAATAGCCACTGCCAACTTTTTATTCTTTCTCCAAACGTTGACGCCGTTCATAGCACTTTCAATCTTGAAGAACTTGTACGCATTTCACTAGTTGAAAGAGTTGAAATAATCGCCAAATAATTTCAAAAACGGACTTGTAATCATATTTTGAGATGACAGTCTTGTAGCAGCCGTCGTCGAAGTTAAATAGAGAACTTGAGCAAGGTTAAGTAAAGAGAAACAATTGACGCCCCGCATATGTTTTACATTTAGGTACATTTCCTCAAGATCAAGAATCAACCAATGACAGTGCTTGTTTTGCTGAGTGAAAGTCCAGGTTTATAACAATACCATTTTTTATACATAGTTCCAATACTTATAATACGAACATAGTTATACATCACTACGTTTGATTAAGAAAGAAGATAAGAAGCTAGGGGGAGTGAGGAATGAGCTATTAAGCTATGTATTATCTTTTCTTAGCAAAAGAAATTTTCATAGTTTCCTCTGATGGCAAAACTGTTTAGAGACTTAATAGACTCTCCAGCGCCGTCCATTTACGCATACTCTCTGTTCTGTTTGCTGACCGTTTCTCGAGACCGCTGCGACCCAAGCATCCCTTTTGAGCAATCCCGCTGCCCTTTGATGAGTCCCAGGAAGATGGTCTTTTTTTTTCTCGCCCGTAAGTTCAGCAAATGCAAAAGAAACAAAACCTGTGCTAGAAGCGAAAATTATACCAAAAGCGCATTTCTCTCAGTGTTACAAGAGAATAAAGCCGCTTTCATGCTCGGGCCGATTCGGGAAATTCTTCGGGATAGCATGTAGGTTCCCACACACCACTTTAGGAATAGACGGTACTTCAAACATGCACTATGTGGCTAATATGGCGGTTTCTGATTAACCTGGCAACTCTCTGGTAAATTTAAAACCTAAAAAACCACAAACTAACAGTACACTGTGCTCATGTAAGAAAAAGGTAATCTACAATATACGCTTGTTCACATAAAAGGCCTAATTTTTTCCCTGCTTCATCGAAAAACAGAATTCAGGGAAAGTAATGATTTACAAAAAGTGTTTTTTGAATTCAAATTTACCAACCACGGGAACAAATGAACCCTTTTTGCCAGCAAATAAGCAAATTCGTCACTGACATCGAAAATGTCTTTCCTCTACTTCCCAGCAGTTTTCTACTGCTGGGTTAAGTAAAAATTCTGTTGACAGAAATTCGTGACATTGTAAAATAGATTGAAGATATTTCAGGTATTTGTGAAATTGAAATTGCGTGGAGAGTTTCGAATATGGCTAGTAAGAGGAATAAATTGAAATGCAAATTGAGTAAAAATATTCAATTTCTTTTGAAATAGTGTTAGAGATCCCTGAGGTCTCTGTGGGCCTTGGGTATTGTCAAGGTAATCCCTTGAAAATCCTTTGTGACAAGAATTTGACATCCGAGACGAGACCTGTGGGATAAAAGAGAGTCAGTCAGCACCATTCCTTTGAGCAGCCCCCACCTAGGAAACTGGGGGGGGGGGGGGGGGAAGATTGTATTCAGGGGGGGGGGGTTGTCACATATTGAGAAGCCTTTTCGGGGGGGGGGGGGTCGTTTGAAACTCTATGTTGCCCTTCCCACTTCACTCTTTGGAAGTTTCTTTCCAAATTTGGTGAACAGGAGCTTGTTATGGTGAATTATGCATGTGGTTTTAACCAATCAGAAACTGGGAAATATTTTGAATGAATACTAAAATAACATATTATACCCATTCTCCTGGCCATGGTCATATTGGAACTGTTCAAATTTCCCAGTACAGGAAATACTTTTAATTATTAACTCTCAATGGTCTGGCCATGGAAATATACAGCTCTTCCCATGAATGAGTCCCATCCTTTGGGTTTTCCTTTTTTTCCCTGTGCATGATACAGCATTGCTCTATAAATACACACCATGTGTTTACGAAGAAGTGTTTTTGGAAAACATTTAACTAACAACGATTTCTTTTTATTTACAATGTATTTACTTATTTATCTATTAAATATTCCCGTCATAAAGGCGTCTCAACCTTTTCCCACAGCCACATTTACAGTTTATAATCCACTACTCTAATATACTTTCACATGAGTAGTACCATTGGTTGGCAAATAAACAACAAAGTTACTGAATACTTAGCATTTCTTAATGCTTTGATTTATGGAACATACATTTATGAAAAACAACGCTATGTCCCTGCTGAATTGTTGTTTCTACAGATGAAGGTGATTGTTAAGTTGAAAATGTTGAGTATAAACACTCTAATACAACATTATAAATGCATTGGATGAAGTGGCTGAGCTGTTCTGTTTGCATTAATATACGTTGGCTGTCATACATGTATGTATGAATGAGAGAGGGGGGGGGGGGGGGGTTGAGATATAACACTGGATAAAGTAAGGGGGGTTATGTAATTGTTGCCATTGCTCAGGGCTTGAAATTGCGACCAATACAGTCGCGTGGGCTAATATTTTGTTTTGTTAAACTGCTGACACCACAGGATTTTTTCGTTAATTTTGAGCTCTGAAAGCCCCCTAATAGAGGTAACTTTCATCTCTTGGAAGCTAAGTAACACAGAGGTTCAACAACCAACAAACTCATTCGAAAAGCTACTGTATGGTGTCAGTAAGGATTTGAACCAAGGCCATGAATGTGGGAGGCACGTGCTCTCACCACTGCAG
>OX421446.1:17587985-17592985 GCA_949126865.1 Montipora capitata
GTGATGACGTTCCCTTTGAGCATGCCGTTACTTGAAATCAGCCTCAACATAAAACAGGTGCTTTCTCATCTGCTCTGGCCATTAAAATTTTCTGTCATTAAAAAATTCGTAATTAGGCAAAATAAACAAAAAATTATCTTGTCAAAAAAAAAAAAAACTTGGCAAGATTTCCGCACAGGTCCCTTCTTCATTCTGCATACGCTCCTTTGTTTCAAGAAAACAATAGCAATAACAATACACTCCTTAATTGTTTTAGTATAAATACACAGGTGATAATTTCAAGAAGAAGCAAAAAAAATGGAGTGATTTCCGTACAGGTCCCTACTTAATTATGCATGTAAAATAAATTAATTATTCATTCGCGCTATTGTTTTGAAGAACAATACGTATACGAAAGAGAATCGAATATATACATGGCTAATTTGTACTTATGGGATGAATAAAAACGGATCTCATTTCTCTCTCCCTCCCTTTCTCTCTTCTTTCCCTACGTCGCTCACACCCTTGCCTTGAACTCCGAGCCACTGTAAACCTCTGGATTACTTGTCCCTGTTCTTGACCACTGAGCTAACTTGTCAAGTTGCTAATTCATACCTTGAAAGTGATATTTATTTTGAATTCTGGCTGACTATTTACATAACAATGATACGTAATTATATACACATGCCGCGCTGAACACCTACAATCGAACTTACACACGTAGGTTACCGTTCAGAGATCCCTGTTTTACTACTCTTGAAACAACCTGTTCCTTTAATAATGCTAACCGTAACCCTAATTACAACTAAAGGCACCGTTTAGGATTAAGGTTAGTCCCTGTGATAGTTTCAGGTTTTCCAGTATTGCTGTGAACTGTGACCTGCTTTTCCTTCATGCCCCGTGCGTGTGGCACACTCATAAGTTCATTGCATGGAAGAGTGTATCACGCTTACAGTCTGATTGGTGCATCTTTCATGGGAAACTTTAATGCACGAGTTCATTCCAATTAAAATCGTTTCATGTTTCCCTTCTTTTGAAGCAAACTTGTGTCTGCGTAATAATCAAGATGGCTACCGAAGTAAAAGCATCAGCAAAGGGAGATGTTGTCCCTGCTTTATAGCCTATCCCAAGCAGTGCATAGAGTGGTGCAAAGAAAACAATTTACTTTCGTTTTCCATGTCCAAAACCTGTTTGGAGCGCAGTCAGTTAGCAAAGACAAAGTGCATCGGGAGATAAATCTGTTTCACGATGCTCAAGAAAAAACTGCAATGGATAGATAACCTTCAATCCGCCAGAACACATAATTTTCTGACAGTAGACTTTCCTTGAAAAAATATTAGCCCTAGCTACCACCTGTGGCCAGAAAGTTTACAATTGCCTACAAGACAAGGGTTAACATTATCTCACAGTTAACCATCGCCTAAACTTTGTTGACCCAGAGCAGGGCATTGAAAAAACATGATGTGGAGTGAAACGAAGTATGCCTCGTATGGGAACATCCACGGATCTCTACCAAAATTATTGACTTGGAAGCATCTTTGAGCATATTGCCGATCTCTACAAAGAGCGATAAATCGCAAAAGCCCACTAAATGCACCATTCGTGATCCTGAACACAGGAAAGGAAGAAAACATACACATTGCAGTGTCTCGGCGAATTCGCAAGCAGACAGAAAGAACAATTTCTCCATGAAAAGAGCAGGTAGCCATTAAATTTTTTTGACAGTACTTTTATTTGGTCTGTTTGTTATGTTTGAGAATCTGAACCCTATTACAACGATTGCTTGAAACTTCACTTCTTTCGCTTATTCTAAAATTGAAAAATGGGTAAAATTGCCGGAAAAGTGCCGGAATTGCAGGAAAAAATGTTCGATTTTCCGTATTTCAGTCTGAAGTTCGACCAGTTTTTTAAAAGTCCATATAGACTTAGAAAGAAACCTCTAAGAAGAAAGAACAAAGCGCCACAGTCCCAAAGGACGTCTATTGTTATCGCTATTGTTTTCTTGAAACAAAGGAGCGTATTCATAATAAAGTAGGGATCTGTGCAGAAATCTTGCCAAAAAAACATCTCAACGCGAAATCGTCTTCACTTACAGTGGCTAAACGACTACTGGCAGCCATTTTGTCCGTCGAGGTGATTATCGGCTGATAATCCGAGATAGCGAGCCAATGAGAGCGTGCGATTTTGTGTAATCACCTGTGTATTTATACTAAAACAATTTAGTGTCTCGGTAAATATTCACCAATATTCACTTCGCCTTCTGCAAATAATTGTTAAATAATAATAAATTATTTTCATATTTAACATTAGAATTAGTACCAGGAGTTATTTAGTATTTAAATTTCCTTTCTTATGAAAAAGCATGTGCTGAATGATGTACTGGCTGCATTAATGAAAGCCAGGTGTGCGAAAATTCAAATCAGACAATAAAAGTAGTTTTGGTCAGGGTATTTGAGCCAGTTATTGGCTCATAACTCCCACAGAATTCCAGCTAAGACTCTGAACAAAATTGTTGACATACTTTTATCTTTTAGTCCATATCTCAAAAACTTTTTTCATGCCATTAATCTAAATATTACAGTTCCTACCCCTGACAAAAAGAATACTGTTACTGTTGGGTTACATTGTATTTGTACTTCCTCAACAACATTGTGTTGGGTGGGGGAGGGAGCTTTGTTGGTTGTCTTTTTAGGTTAATAGCTACAGCTGTAAAAGGGCCAAAAAAAATTAGGAAGAACAAAATTGATATTTCAAAATACTTGAATGAATCATCAAACAATACACAAATTGGCTTTGTTAGGGGAAGGAAAATAATTTTTGTAGGTCTGGCCCTAATTGTTAAAAAGGTGAATAATGCTATCCAGTGGATAAATCACTATCCATTGGATAGCGCATTTATTGGTTTCAAATTGGCTGTGATTTATCCACTGGATAGTGATTTATCCATCATTTGAACAACTGGCCTGGAAGTTAGTAAGTTACCGTAGTTATTTGGTTATAAGGCGCACAGTTTTTTCAAGAAAAATATGTCTTTGGGTGGCAAGTTAGTGCTAAAATTGGGGTGCGTCTTATAGCCAAGTAACAAAATCTTTAAAATCACAATTTGAGACAAACTTTAAGTTTAATCAACACAAGAAAAGGACACTAGTTGTCTAATGAAAAAGAATAGTGCTTTTAGAGACCTTTAGAACGCTAAGCGACTTCAAGAGAAAAGCAAACACATGGAAATTTGCATACGTCCTTAACAGCACGTGCTCAGCAACATGATACCATGACAACAATACAATCGTTCAAACCTTGTTTCGAATTCCGAGAATCGTGTTTGTCATTCGCAGGAAAAGTTTCTTCTCTGAACAAACAGTGTGGAGATAAAACATACCTTCTTCGTTCATCCAGCCCCTAGGGAGAGGTTGTAATTGAAAATATAAGCATCTTCCATAATCAAAACAAACTTGTGAACATACAAACCTAAAATCTAGCAAAGCGAATGAAAGGATCCTAAATAAAAAAAATTTTACACCTCAGTAATATTGGGATAAACTGACTGAAATGTTAAATTGTTGCAAAATCCACATTATCTCTATCTTTGTTAATTGGTATTGTAGCCATAGGTGTCAAAATAAATTGAGTTATTGGGTAAAATTACTCTGAATACCTGAAAGGTATTGGTTGTCTTTGTTTGGTGTAGCAAAATGGACAATCTGTAGAATTAAAGGCGGTGGTTTCATTCACTTGATCCCTTGGGTCAAGACATTTCACCTCCCTGTATTATGAAACTACTTTTTCCAATAACAACAAAATAACAGTGACCTTCTGGCACTTAAAGAAGGACCAGGCATGTAATTTTCTGCATGTCTCCTTTTCTCCTCAAAAAGACTGTGTGTTTATCCTAAAACGCCTCGATGTCATGTTTGGCCGCTAACTTGACCCAGGTTGGCGGCCATTTATGAATTTGGTGTATAAGCCCTCCAGATTTTAATTGGCTGCAGAAACATTTGCTTCTTTTGTTCCGTACTTAGCAAATTTGAACAACGCTTTAGTCTAGTTTGTTTCTAATTCTTCCAAAATGTATCACCCTACTTGTGCGCAACATGGTATTCCAAGTAAATGCTTTAAAGAGCATCTTGTTTTCTGCAAATTTGCTTCATTTGTGACAAGGAACATACATGTGCAAAAAAATACCTGTCAATTGAATCTGTTCCTGCGATTTTGATAAGTCTGTGGAATCTCATCTTTGAGTGCCAATGGCCAAATTATTGCATTTTGGCTTCCAATAAATCAAACTTCTGACGCCAATTGGAGAGTCGACCCAAAACCATGGATGCCCAAAATCAATAATAATATTTAATATTATTATTATTGATGCGTGACATAACCTACCCATCAGCATCTTTGGTTCCCACGGTGCATTCCTACATTCAAACTCGACGCCAGTGAAAAGCCACGGAATCTGTACGAATCTCTTTACCGAAGAACCTCTAAAATGATATCATAATGGGATTCAAATGAACTAAAGAAAAACTCCAATTCACTTTCTGGGGCAGAGTCGAACTTTCCCGGCTATGTTCAGAAATTTGATTGATGGAAGCCAAAACGCAGTTTGGTGCTTATATTGTAGCAACTGAAGGTGAGACTGCAGAATTGTGAAACTCGCACTATGATAAACAAATTTCAGAATGAATGGGCTAGTGACTCAATAATAATGCATATGATGCAAATTCCTGGACTTGTCAAGCACCTCAGAATGTCCACAGTTGACGAGTGAAATTGTCTCCCTCCCAGGAGTCAATGGGTTAATAATTTTATTATTGTTTAATTGCTTGTACCTAAAATGTACCGTATTTACCCGTGTATAAGTCGACCTTTTATGGCCTCAAAAGAAGGTCAAAGATTTTGAGCCAAGTTCCAGCTAAGTAATTTATTCAAAATTAACATAATGTTGTCTTGGGCATAACGAACGCAGTGGACAAAAGCCGATGTAAAAGACTTCAAAATAAACGACAAAAGACTTCCAAAACGAA
>OX421446.1:17605485-17607985 GCA_949126865.1 Montipora capitata
TAAACAAGAGTTGGACGATTGGGATCTTTGTTTTGACTTCGCTCATTTCATTGTCAAACTTTATAACACTTGACAGAAAAAGAAACTTACAAAAACCCGGTATCTTGCCATCATTTAACACAGATGCTTCAATGTTTGGCGAGTAAACATGCCGCGGTAACTTAATCACGGCGCCCGCTGAATTCCGGCCATGTCACTTTTGCAATTTACTTGAACGTAGCAAAAATCTCCCAAAATGTTTGTCGCTGATCGTAACTTTTTATATTCTATATTCACGGTTCAAGATTAATGTTGTTTTCATGTCGTAAATATTTCATTCTCGATCGACCGTCCCGGAAACTTCCTTCTGCTCTTTCTACTGGCCCCCCTGAAACTGTGTATCAATAGTTAATTGCTTTTTCATCAATATTTGTTTTGCATAAAGCAAGCTAACAAAATCTGTACCTTGCTGAGTTCGCATTTGTTAGCGTTAGTAGTATTTTCGGTCAGATGCTTCTGCTTTTTACGAGGGGTTTATTGTTTTGGTCTCCCATCCTAACACTAACCCCGCTCAACAGGGCTTGACTTCAGTGAAGTTTAGTATTACAAAGCTGTCAGATGCTCAGAGGGCACACTTGTGGTGCAAAGAAGTTGTGAGGGAACTTGAAAATTATCAACATGTTAGCCCAGAAGCCAATGTTTCTCGCTTCTCTTTTATTTGTTATTCTTCAGAGACTGGAATGCTGTATTTCAATACCACACAATTCAGTGCCTTCTGATTTTCTGTAGCACGTACCACAGGCAACCCAGTGTATGCTTCATGGAAGCATCTCGTTTTACATTAATTAAGGCCCTAGTGTTTTGACCTTCTTTCTTGAATATATAGCTAAGATCTTTTCATGGGGTGTGATTGCTGTCCGATGTTCTATTTTTCAGGTCGATTGCCGCACCCTAAACTCAAGCAGGCCAAATTGCCGGAGAAACCTTACAAAGTTGACAAGGTATTTGCATTAAATCACAAATCAGTTCAGGTTGAATAATATCACCTGGTGAAGGGCTATTATTTGTCAAGAGAGTTAACTGAACAGAGTGTAATGTGAAGCCAACGTTTGTATAAACGTAACCTTTCCTTGTATTTGTCAAGAGAGTCTGGTTATGTCCGAATTCCACTGTGTTGGTGTGGTGAATTCCAAGTAGGTTTTCAGTGCTGGTGAGCGAGTGCAGTATACCTTTCTTTGGCTTCTTTTTTGGTCCCCCAGAATTTGTTCATTTTACCATTTTAATATGTATTTTGTCGTTAAAGGTGGCTGTAAACCAGCTTTATAAGCTTTTACAATCTTACAATTGCATCTGTCTTCTCCTTAATTCTAATCTAGAGGAGGGTTAACCCAATATTTCCACAGTAATGTGGCCATAGAGTTTACATTTGGAAAAATGTCCATATCAACATCATTGGGGATGTAATAACAGGGGGTGGGAGATCATGGTGAAAAATTAAAGAGCAGTTGGTGAAACAACTATGTAGGACATCCTTTTAGCCAGGGCTTTGATTAACTTAGGTTGGCAGTCAACTGTAACGGTCTTGTTCAGTTGGAAAGTGGTCAATTCCACCTGTCCAACCAGTACATGTAGGCCTTAAATGCCCCTTTCGATTTAACAAAGTTGTTGTTTCCATTGTCAATTGTTAATTCCCAGTGTTAGTGTTACTTTTTGGGAGTATACATATAAGTTCCAAGTGCCAGTGTCTCATGTTTAGAAGTTTTCCCAAGCCTAGCAGTTTTTCATATGTTTCAAAAACTCAATAATTAATACGCCATTGACCTATCAAATGTTCTGGGGAAACTCTGTGTAGGAGAACACGCGCCGTAGGGTTCTTATAGCCAAAAATTGGCTATTCGAACCTTACGGCGCCTACTCAGTCCTCTTGCTAAACATGAATACACCAGTTACAGATTGTTCTCCACGAAAGCCAATGAGAAGACACCTTGTTTCAGGGTTCCCCAGAACACTTCTCTCCCTCAATCAAGAGAAGAGCTCTGGGGTTGAGATTGATGCGCAGTGAGAAAACCTCCTGCTTGTTAGTATGCGTTGTTGTATCAGATATAAAGTCACTGCACGTGACGTAGCTTGTTTCGTGTATGCTCATGTTCTCCTCCTACAATTTGAACCTTCGTTCGGACTCACGAGGGACTCGCTTTTTGTGAAATGTTTTTGAATCCGTTCAGAAAACTCGCAGCACGTGTTTTATCGGGTCGAAACTCGAGAAAACACTGCTGCCTGTGTTTTAAACATAACGTAAATTAAATCCCATTTGTTAAGTCGCACTTTTGATGAGAAATTATTGCACGTAGCTTTTAACCCTTTCGCTTCCGAGTGACACTTGCAGATTTTACTCTGGCTAACGCTAGATGAGTTATTTTATTCGTCGATGTGACGTCATCTATTTGGATTCACGGTTTTTTTTTTTTTTTGGAATGTTTCTGTTTTGCAGTCCAAGGAAGGCTTGTGTGCCTCGTTCTAC
>OX421446.1:17615485-17617985 GCA_949126865.1 Montipora capitata
TAAAATGTTATTGAAAGTGTATACATAAATTCGACTCGGTGATTAAAAAATGGCTTCTAATTTGAAGATAGTTGTTTTGATTTAAACATGAAATTTTTGCCCAAAGGTTAAATTGTCATGACAAAAAATCGTAACTTTGATACAAAGGCTAATATTATTGACCATTATCACCGTGTGATATGGGAAATTAAACACAGGTATAGAGGACTCAACGTTACCGTAAATAGGACAGATTTATTCAAGTATTGAATCAGCTGATCGAGTAATTTTGGCGTATTCTTTAAGAAAAGAATGAATTTGACGTCAAATATAACATCTTTATTGGCAACTTTTTTCATTTTAGAGTAATCGGCAGAAACGTTAAATTGACCAATACAAGACAAGGAATTTTCGCATAACTGACTAACAGAGATTTTTGCATTCTTCGCTCAAGTTTACACGCTTTTCGAGCCCTTTGATTATTTTCCGCTACAGCCAAATTTGACAAGTCCACTTAGCTTTGCGAAATGAATTTTTGGAGTTTTATGAGCCACTGTTCGCATAAATAGATCGCGGAACGAATTTTAGTTATTTGCACCCGTAGAAAAAAATCCTTGTTATAAGATAGCACTCAGTTCTGTGCAAAATAGTGCGTGTACCATGGAGTTTATAAATGCGCATTTAACACCAAGACGAAGAGCGTTTTCTTTAATTAACGCCGCAAGAGAAGCAATAACTTCCTCAAACAAATACTAGTTTTTCCGCCTGCTGGTAAACTTGTCAGTGACTATAGTGAATATCTCGCTTGGACTCTAAAATAAATAATTTATCCTACCCTCGTGGAACGGATCACTAAATCCCTTGTTTACAAATTCATTCATTTTTTTTCCTTTTAACATGTTGAGATTAAGAATTATTGCCTATCCTGATTTATAAAACTCTTTGATAATAAAGGTGAAACTGAATTGACGCTCGATTTCGCAAATATCGTCATTGCGAGCTTCGATCCTGCACCGAGCGAAGTCCGTCGAAGTCCGTCCGAAGTCCGAGCACAAGTCCGTTTCAGTTCTTATCTTAAAGTGTAATGATAACACCACTCTGATAAGCTTTTGGCTTTGAGCAAACTCTAAACTTGTTGCTTGTAATTTACCATCTTCGCGTAGGCCTTCCCGCGGCTTACAACCTGTTTAATTTTGCTTATATTGCCGTCCTTGAAAAAACAATTTTCCAATTCTTCAAATTGTGGCACGGAGATGAAGTTTAGTGAAATTCATTTAACAATCACCTCTGTTTGAAATTCTGATGGTCGAGATTCGCGTTTTCATCGCTCCGAATCACATATATATACTTATATTTCGTGAGAGGAAAAATAATGTTGTTAGATGTAAATTTAGATTTATCACAAGTAAGAAATTTGAATTAAGCACCAGTAGATGACACCAGTCTTGTCAGTTGAGTTACTCACAGAAAACCTATACCTTTGTCGCAAGGTGCTTTGTTAAACACAGTTATTAAAGCTGGGTCTTAGTGTAATACCAGTAAACTAATTTTTATGAAAGAAAGCATGTTGCTCATGAGTTGTTTGGTTCAATTCAGTCAAGACAAAATTCTCTCTGCTCGCTGAGGACCTAGCCGTTTGTTCTGAATTCTCTCTGGCCTGCCCTTAATATTTTTCTGTCTCGAAAGTTGTGTCCGACACTTCGCGACCTAAAGACAGGAGAGATTTATGACCCGGTTATGTTAACACTTTTAGTTTGAGAGACATTTCGCACAGAGAACCTTTTTGTACCATTTAAGAAGAATGTATTTCATTTTGCCACGTGTTATGTCTGCCGAATTTCACATTTTTTCGATAGCTTCAGCAGTCACCTCGCAACTAAGGGCGTAGCTAGGGGGGGTCCTGCGGTGCTCGTGACCCCCCTTTGTAAGCCTTTTTTAACGCAAACAACCTACAATATTCAGGTGCGAAAACGCGAGTACCCTCTGTTTGACACAGTGTGACCCCCTCCCCCCCCCCCCACCTTTGAAAAATCCTGGCTACGCCCATGGCAACTATATTTCAGCTTCAAACCTCTACCAGTTATATGAGATTGAACTGAAGCACTTTGAACGGTATTAATATTTGGAGAAAGAATTAATACTCAAGTTTTCCACAAACCATTGATTTTAGATAATTTTTTGTTGATACGAAAGAAATGTTGCAAAAATGTAAAACGTACGAGCAAACAAGGCGTTCTCGTAAGAGCAGTTTTCGTTTGCCCTGCGTGGCCTACAGCAGCAGCAAACCAAACAATTGTTGCCGAACTAAATCGGTATGAAAGTATTAACTGATTCAAGTCTTCTTCTACACCTCAAATTCGGTCACTCCACGTCGTTATTTAGTAATAAACATGGGCGTAGCCAGGATTTTTCAAAGGGGGGCTCACACTGTGTCAAACAGAGGGTACTCGCGTTTTCGCAACCTGAATATTGTAGGTTGTTTGCGTAAAAAAAGGCAGCAATGAAATATACTAAAATGTTA
>OX421446.1:17622985-17625485 GCA_949126865.1 Montipora capitata
TGTTTCCGCTTAACAGCAGGACCAAGGTAATTTGAAATAACAACCAGAGTCAACGAAACAGCCAAAAGCACTCGTCAATAAGGAGTTCGCGCACTGACGAACTGGGAAATGGCCTATTGATCACTGATAACGTCAAAATGCGGCAAAAAGGCACTATCCGAGTGTGTCACTGATGTTCTTTCCACAGTTTGACGTCTTCTGTCATCTATCACTGAACGGATCCATCTATTTGTTTTATATAATAAAAAAATGAAAGTTTTTTATGATGACGTCAGCTCTACGTCTGCCCTCTATTAGATCACAGCTGAGAACCAATCAAAGTGCGTGCATGATTGAGCTTATCGAGTAAAACTTCCTCTCAATAAAGACGCCCGCAAACGGAGAAGCAATGTTTGCTGAAACATTGTTGCGGAAGCAAAAATGTTTCTGAATTTGTTCAGAAACATGCGGCTTTCTCAGCAAATGTTTCCTCGTTTGCGTGCCGAGGAAACATTTCGGGAAACAATGTTTCGCAATAGGGACCTTAAGAAAACGAGTTTTGACTGCGCGTTTTTAGGGAAAATACTTTAAAAACTTATAACCCGGACGATTAATCTTACTCTTTGCTAGCAGTGTAGGTTGCTCAGTAATTCTTAATACTGGTAACTGAGCCTTTTTGCTGCTCAAAAAATTGCCAAAACTGCTACTGCGTTGTTAACTACATTTTTGCAAAACCTTGTACGAAAATGACCGTCACGACGGTATCACGTTTTTCCCGCCAAAATAGGGAGTTAAAGCACGCAACGTTTTTGAGCTGTTTTCCCTTTTATCCGGTCTTGTCACTATCACCTTAAGTTGCTAAGTATCTTTTCTCCATTAGAGATGATTAGGTTAAAAATATGGGAGACACTATTGTCCTGGCATGCGAAATGTTTATTTCCGGTTGCCGTCCGAGGCGCAAAAACGTCGCGTGCTTAAACTTCCTAATGACGCTGGTTGGCGCGCGCTCACTGTTGTTCTATGAGAAAATCTCGTACTCGTAGTCGTTTTCAGTTGTCCTAGAATCTAAAGCTCTCTGTTTCCTCGTTTGCGGGCGCCTTAACGAGCTACCTCAGTCAGAAAAAGAGTAATTATGTGTGAATGTGGAAGCCAGCATCAATTTTTAGTAACGATTTTAAATCACTGAATAAGGTAATTTTTATGCTAAAATAGAGTCGTACTTAAATTAAAGGACCACATGTTCACCCAAAAAAAACAACAACACAAGCGCGCAATGTCTTTTTGATGAACATGGGCCTGTATGGTAGTAATATGGACATACACGCTATACGAACAACGCACGCAAAAAGCTAAGGGGAGTCCAAGAAAGAAAAGAGAAAAACTGACAACTCTGAAAATATTTTCGGAGGCAGTCAGTCAGTC
This sequence comes from Montipora capitata, assembly GCA_949126865.1. Classification (NCBI taxonomy): domain Eukaryota; kingdom Metazoa; phylum Cnidaria; class Anthozoa; order Scleractinia; family Acroporidae; genus Montipora; species Montipora capitata. The sequence goes on from OX421446.1 coordinate 17,624,387, forward strand.
AGTATTTTTAAGGGTAGGTAAGTGATTATTTTACGCTTGAGGGCTTGTTTTGGTAACTGTTTTACGGAATATGTGGTGAAATCCAGACTTTGATTCCGAATACAATATATACTTGCCGATTTCTGGAAAACTACATCGTGACATGCCAATCCAGTGACAGGATATTGGGTCCATATTATTTAGAAATTGAACAGGGTTTTGAGAAATTTGATCTTTATGTTGAAGAAAAATTGTTGATATCTTCAGCGTGCCCACACAGGGAGGCCAGGCCGTTCCGTTGTATCTGGAATCCATCTTGGTGATGCTAAGAAGTCTTTCCACAGCACTTCAGCAGGAAAAAGAGTTCATTAACGTCATCTGGTGAGTTTGAACTCTTCTTTGCTCCTGTAATCGGCCCTAATTAAGATATTTAGATTTTAATTCCACTCTGCCCAGGCAGCTCTCTTGTCAATGGATCACTGTACATGTCTAACTTCGTACCTAGGCTCTCCTTTGCTCCCCCCGGCTACCCCCGGCAGCCATATTTTGATATGAATACATTTTGCGGAATTTTCCATTTTTTCGGTGAAACAACATAGCCGTTGAAAGAGAAGGGAAGGAAAGGAACTTTTTTTAAGTGTCTAGTCGTCCTAGCGCTAGAGGACTGATTAGGAACACTGTAATTGAAATAAAAAATAAACGTAAATCGAGCTTTTTTGAGGAGATTGAAAAACCGGAGGGGAAAACCATAGAGGAAAACCGGAGTACCTGGAGAAAACCCTCTCGGTGCAGAGTAGAGAGCCAACGAACTCAACCCACATATTACGCTGAGTCTAGGAATCGAACTCGGGCCACATTGGTGGGAGGCGAGTGCTCTCACCACTGCGCCACACCTGCACGTCACAATAACAACGAAAACAAGAAAAAAATCGTGTGCTCATGAATTCGTTTGTTCACTTTCTCTTCTAGCTAAAGGTGGTTGTCAATCAATTGTTTCTTAAACTCGAATATTTCCTTTGTCGGCGGAATTTGGGTTCGTGTGGTTTTTATTTCTTCAGTTAAAGAAGCTATTAGAAAAATACTAGCCAACGATTAAAGTTTTCTGTGTTTACGTTTGAAT
>OX421446.1:17630485-17640485 GCA_949126865.1 Montipora capitata
CATAGGCCTTCAACTTCGCGAGCAGAAGGCTTAGGTCTATGGCGTCAAACGCTTTGCTCAAGTTCACAGCGACCGCCGCTACAGCTTCCTTGTTATCAATACTGCTTCTCCAATCTTCCGTCATTTTTAGCAATGCAGTGCAGCAAGAGTGAGATTTCATAAATCCAGATAAGTTTGAAGACAAAACGTTATGAAATGCATTCCAAGACCACAACACCGAGAACAACGTTCCCTACTCTTTTCGAACAGTGTGTGGGGTCTTTTACGTCCCACAGAATTTATGAACACACTTATTTGCAAGGGCTGTAAGACGGGGCCTATAGTCACTTGAAAGTCTTACCATTTGCAGATGTCATTACAAAGTCAGCACTTTCTCCTCGGTTATTGTTGCTCCGGCCAGAGTTGATCTCCGCACAAACTCCCGCACGGTAGTTCGATACTCACCCACCTGAGCTAACCGGTCGGTGGTCATAGTATGATTAGAAATATTCATATGAAATAATCCCCGTGACATAAAATTTATACTTCTCTTTTTATATCCTCAGCTTGATGGATGGCATCGTGGAATCTGCTCGATGCGCAGACAGTACAGTGGCCAGTTGTAGTGTCGCATGTGTTGTTGCTCTCCTGGGATCATTGGAGGACCTGAGTCAAGGACGAGGCTTAAGCGACGAGCACATTGAATTTCTGAGCAAAATGAAGGAGGCTGACAATTTGGAAACACTTAAAGAACAATATGACAACGCTGCATCAGCAAGGGAAAAGAGGAATCATGTCAATGGGAGATTCAACGGTGAAAGTAATGGATCCATTCGGGGTTACCGCTGGGAGATGAATTCCCAGGGATCACCGGACGGGGATATCGAGTCTTTGACCGAACGGTTCGAAAAGGACGGAGATGCCTGGGACAATCTTCCAGACGGCGAGATCAGGAACGATGGTGCGTCTGCGCGATAGGCACACCCCGATAAACATTGAAACTTGTTTCGATATTAAATTGCTATTCAAAATAAGTCTCGTCTTAAAATGCATAGGGAACATAAACAGTCGAAAAAAGAGGAGTGTGCTTGGAGACAGAGAGCCAATTGAAGTGGACCACTGAAGAACGTTTTACAAAAGAATTCAGTAATTGTTATAACGAGTTTCGATTCAGTTGAATATAGACATAATCTTGCCTCTGGCTTGGTTTAATGTTTGGTCATTGGTCATTGGTCATGACTGCTCGCCCACTTTATTTAATCACTAATAAGAAACAAGAAAAAAGCGATGGTAATTTGCTCTAATGCGTTTCTCTGCGCCTTGCGCCACAGCTTACAAGTATTTTAAGTTGTCTTCATGTTATTTGTTTCCTAAAGGCAATGTTTTGGCTTTTGTTTTGGTTTTATAAACTTTCTACTAGTGCGAACAAAAGGTGTGGAAAATTTCGATCGTTTCTGTAACACCGAGGGGAATAAATTATCTCGGAATGTCCTGCCTTTTTGGAACAATTTCGTTATATTCCCACCGGAACAACATGAAGTCACTATGCTGATTTTCAAGGAATATTTATGTTATTTATTTGTTCTCTTTCTTTTTTTTTAGTTTCAGATGATGAGCCTGAAATAAAGCCGCTCATGCCAAAAAGTGTTCATTTTGCATCTGAGGATGAAATCACCATGTTTGAGACTCATGAGAGTGAAAATTTGAAATCTATTCGTGCCACTCCTCCTGCACGATCGGGAATTCCTCGCAAAAGCAGCCTGCCAAAGAGGGTGAGCCCTGGTTACCAAGGAAACTCGAGGACAACTGTCAAACGCTCCTCGTCACTGGATGGTAAAACACGACAGAAACCAGTAATACAGAAACGAGGCGTTAGTGGCTATCCGCGTCAAAGAGATCGCGCAGGCTCAGATAGTGGTAATATGTCAGATAGAACAACTAATTTTTTAACATCCCTGAGGCAAAATAACGAGAAATCGGTGAACAGTTTAGGCATGCGCAGATCCTACTCTGACAATGACATTAGAATTAGTAAGACCTCTGTGCCACAATCTTCGACACTGAGAAAGTCGAATTCCTGGTCTTTGCTTTTACCACGGAATGATAATATTGCGACTAACCACAACAAAACTCAAAACTTAACGCCTAAGCGTGCGACACGGGGAGGTATCCCGAGGACACACTTACAGACATCAAGTAATTCTACGCTTAATGGAAGACCAGTGCTGAAACGATGGCCAAACGACGAGAAAACAATTGATGTAATCAACAGAAAAATGTCTGATCCAACTTCTCCTACGCAACGCAAATTCGTTGAATCAAAAGCAAACAAACTTGCAGCCAGGGAAAAGGCTATGAGGGAGGAAAAAGACAGATCGCCGACGAAAGCTCTCCGGACGCCACTTCGTAGGACTCGATCGGCTTCGGAGTACGATCGTAAACAGCAAAATGGTACCGTGGATAAACCGAAGGGTATTCTTCTTAAAAGTCAAAGTACGGATGAACAAGAAAACGCAAGAAGTACATCGAATGTGCCGAGAAGAAACGCGTCTCAAGGAGTAAAAATTAACGGTGTTTATGTCAATAAAGCGAAGGACAACAACACATCGGCAAAATCGACACCAGACAAGAAAAAAGTGAAAGAAGTTAAAAAGAGCGTCGAAGAAGATGAAAAAGAAGGAGCTAGAAACTTTGCGCGTTGTTTGCTTGGCATTCTTCCATCGGTGCTAAGTCTGCCCGATCCAGTTGTTGTGGACGAAGCCTTGCAGCAGTTTGCATCCGACGTTTGTGAAGCGGTTACCTGTATGGCACTGAAGCGAAAAAATGTACCGAATTTTGGCACTCTTCGGGGACGGTCGGATTTGGTCGACGAAAGGTCGGGCGAAGGGGCAACGTCGGATCCCACTTACCCGATTCTCAACGCAGATGGCGTCTATGTTACGGTCTATGCTACACTGACGCTTAATCTCAAGTTACTAAAGAGTGGTTATTACCAGAAGAAAGTAGCTGAACCAGCTCTGGGACAGGTGTGAGATAAAGTTTTTTTAACTTATCTAGCCAATGCGTCTGGTGTTCCGTTGCAATGTAGAAAGTTTGCTATTGTTTGATGTTCCCAGCTCTCATTTCTTCGGAAATTTTTTTGTCCATCTACAATTGGATTAAGATTAGTCGTTTTTTCGCTTGAAGAAATTACGCACTACCAGTAGTTTTAAGAAAAACAATATGGTTGAATTCGAGAACCGAAATATCGAGTTCTTGGCTTTATTTGAGCTCATTAATTGATTTAAAATGCGTTATTTCAATTTGAAAGGAATTGATTTAAATATTTTTAACAATTTATAAAACATTTGCGGCTTGCTCAAATTTGCAATGTTTGCATACGCCCTTCATCTGCTCTACTGGCATTGCGCACATACATTGGTGAGCATCTCTGAAATGTTCACCGGGTAGAAAGTCATATACCTTTTCAAACATGTCACCATTTCATTGGCCCTCAGTCTTTTCCACAAATAAAGTGTAGGATTGGTGCCTACTAAATATTGTATCACGGCATTGCTTTCACGTGTCTGCTTAGTTGGTATAATATCAGTTTATATTAGGAGTATTGCATTGTTTTACCAGCCTGAAAGCGGATGTAATACGAGAGACGACTATTCTGTCTAGACGAATTATGCGTCTATTATTTTAGTCGCCCGGAATGTGGTAATATTCATCGTGTGTAAAGACAGGCTGAAGACGCATTATGCCTGAAGTCGAGATATCGTCCTCGAGATAATTTGTCCATCGGTATGATTCTCTTGTGCCCGCCTTTAAACGAAACGAACTAAGCAGACGCATAACTTTTAACAAAAACACCGTTGCGACTCTTGAGTTGTGCAGAAAATACCTAAATTTTTCTTTTTTTTCCCACTTCAAATTAAGGAGGACTTCATTAACAATATCTTGAACAGCGGTGTCCCTATCGGTCTCTCCTCTGTGTGGCTGGGTGAACTGTACCGACTTGTAACCACGTACAACATCTTAGGAAAGGCTGGGTATACTGCGGAAGCAACTGAGACGAATCGCGCTCTCATTCACACGTTAAGCGACAACATGCTCTCAGAAGGAGAAGACAGTCCATTCCTGCACCACAGGAATCCCAGCACGCTCCCACCAGCCAAGAGAGAGGGAATGAAGTTTGCCAGGAGGGTCCTACTAACCACTTGGGATTCTGTTTTGGACATTCTGTCAGTACCTCTGGAGACGTCTACGTTGGGTTAGTCTGCGGTAGCTTTTTATCTAACCGTAACAGTGTTTGATAGCGACTTCTGGGATTGATACGCCACTGTATCCGAGTTGCAGAAATTATGTATTTCACGCAAGGGTTTGATTCTTCTATTCTCTTTTGGAGACCCTCGTACAGTAATTCGATTGTAAACGTATAAATACGTAATACTCAACACTGAACCTTATTCATGATAGTAACAATAATCACTTCATAGACCACTCCCCACAGATGCTTTTCAGGGCCAATGAAGCAAATGTTATTCAAAACAACCGAACAGGGCTGCTCTTTTAAGACGACAAAGGAGAGCTCTCCTTTCCCGCCCCAACCTTCTCGCGTCTTCGCCATTTTCGTCGTTGGCATAATTTCCGTTGCCATGAAAACAGGAGAGCGTGCTCGCAAGCCAGTCATTTGTGCTTGTGACTGAGGAGTATGCCTTGCAAACGACTAACAACTGTGTCGAGTATACTTACCATATTTTATCGACGATGAATTCTGAGCTTGTTATTAATGGTTGAACATATTTTTTCTTATGGTATATTTAGGCCCAGCAAATGGTGTCTCTTTGATGCTTGGTGGAGAATCAAAAAGAGATCACAACCGAGAACGGGACACGATTTGCCTGAGCCTGGACGGACTGCGACGAGCTGCCCGTCTGTGTTGCACGCTGGGTATTCAAACCCGCTGTGAGTTGGTTCTTGCCCAATTAGCCAATGCATCCTGTGGGGGAGAGGCGCTATACGGAAAGAGAAGCAGATCGCACTTCTCCCCAGGACATATCAAGCTTCACGCTGCGCATGTCTTGAGTATGGATGGACTACTGGCCGTTGGGGTTGAGCTTGGCAGCCACGCGCCAAAATGCTGGAAACATGTGTTCAGGTCACTTTCTTTATCGCTTCTTTCAGCCGTAGTTCTGTTTGTTTACCCTCTTTGTTTTGTCCACATTCGCTTTTGTTGAAAACATCTGTATTGAGGTCTGTGTTTTTTTTAGATGACCATTGCCTCCAATGTAAGATCGGAAGAATCGTGCTTCTCCGGAAAAAAATTCATTATTCTGCAATTTTCCTTTTCTTTTGATTCAAAACCATTCCAACAGGACTGAACAATCTCCGAAAGACACTGGAAATCAACTTGCAAGCATCCAATACTGTTGGCAACTGTCTCCAGCCTTTGCGGTGGCACACGTAATTCCTGCAGTCGTTTCTCTTCCCCGAAGATAGTCGAAAATTCATCAGCGTGCGCAGGCTAACTGTCTCCCGTTATCTCGTACCTTAAATACGTAGACAGAAATTACGACTGTAAAAGATACATAATTGACTAACTCACTGAATTTCGTCTTTTAAATTGTTAGGTGCTGCACTTACATATCTCAACTGGAACGCGTGAATTTCAGTAACGAAGTCGGGGATCAGTTATCGCACACGGCCCCTAACTTTCAACGAGTAAATTCCGACATGCCCTCACCAATGTCCGAGTCTTCCAGCATCTCGGATTACTTTTCTGGTGAACTTTCCCCGAATGGCTCAGGAGTTTGCCGACAAAATTCCGAGACCGGCTCCGAACACGAGTCGTCTAACAGCGGTCTACTGACACCGACCGACGCCTCGCGTGCCATTTACGCTCTTTCTGCGGCCGTGGATCGACTGTTCGAGCACGCTGCCAACACGCTTCACCTCGAAGGCCTTTTGTCATTTCTTGAGGCTTTAGTCCATGCTTCAAGAACGCAACTTTTTGGCTCCGTTACTGAAAGAGGCACAAATTCCCCAGGGGGAGTGTCTCGAAGCAGTCAATCGCCATCTTACAGTACAACACTGCATCTTTACCGACTGGCTGACGTTATTCTCAGAAGCGCCCGTAATACTAGCAGACCGCTGTTACATCTCATGAGAGCTTGGGCAGTAATATCACCGCATTTTGTTGAGGTTGGTGTCAGCAAACAGGGACATGAATATAACGAAATCACCATATTTAGTTAAGTAAAACCTAACAATAGGAAACTTACTTTCGACATGAAAATCTCTTGATTTAATGTCATGAAAATTAAGGTAAAAAGATAATGGTAATGGCGGTGATAAGAAACCAACTTCCAAATCTTTGCGGGTTTGAAAAAGGTGATACATTGTAATTATGCGTTCGGTCTGTACTCTGTATACTGTCTTAAATGTTAACACAGTTACAGGATGAACTATTTTGAACATTTGCGGATATCTCGTTCTCCTCTGCCTATCATATTTCTCTTTTAAAACTTTCTCTTTCACAGGCTGCGTCTCACAAGGACAGGCACATATCCAAGCTGGCAATCACGTCTCTACACGACATCATCACGGAGCTACTTAGTAATCGCAGCGAGCTTCCTCACTTCTGGTTCCACGAGGCGCTGTTCAAACCTCTGGATGGAATCATGTCTTCAGTAACGTGCAGTGAGGACGAAACAGACCAGGTACAGGAGGCGCGGTGGCCTAACGCTTAGCGTGCTGGACTCCGTGTTGTGTTCTTGGGCAAGACACTTTACTTTCACAGTGCCTATCTTCACCCAGGTGTACAAATGAGTACCGGCAATTTAATGCTGGGGGTAACCCTGCAATGGACATTGTAGCATCCCATCCAGGGGGAGTAGAAATACTCCTAGTCGCTTCATGCTACAGTAACCGGAGATAAGCGCCGGCCTGAAAGGCCACTAGGCTCGTACAGGAACTGAAAGAACCACGCAACGGTGATGATTTGTTGAAATAGAACAAAAGTATGATAACTGTCAACAGTAAACGCGCACTCACATTTATGCAACCAATACTGAGGTTGATTGCCCTGGATCAGTAGAATGGAAGTTTCTCAATATAGTCCCACAGCTCTCATGAATTTTTCGTAAATACGAACTCAATAGCTTTTATTTTAAATTCAGAGTCTCAGTGATTTCTCAAACCTTAAGTAGAACTGGAAGAGCGCAGTAACTTAAAACAATAGAATCTAAGACGTTCCAGTCGAAATATTAAATGCCAATTTATGATTTTCTTTTTCTGTCAGATATTAGCAACACTTTGCCAACTGGTGGAAACTCATCTAAGCAGCATCAAGTCTGGATGGAGACCAATATTTTCTGCTTTGAGGAACATGCCTGCCACTTCTCGGAAGCTCACAGACGTCACAGAGCATGATCACAGACCTCCTCAGATTCTCGACATACTCTCAGCTTTCCTTAACAACAAAAACTCGTCAGTCTTTGCAGCCGCCGCTGTGCAATGTATCCAAACGCTCCTTAGGTTCGTACGTGGGTCAGAATGCGACGATGCCTACGAAGGCAGCCGAAGTGATTCCGAAAGCAACGACAATAGTGATGCGGAGATTGCCAATGACATGTGTCTGCCAGCTCTGCAGGATTTGTTGAACTTGTCGAAGAAGCTTGCTTCTATCTATATCATGCCATCCAGCTTGGTGTTTCATGGGTCCCGCGTTGTTTTCTTGGTGGAACACACACCCGAATATCCGGGAACTCCAAGTCCGGCTTCCAGTCCTCTCAAACCTAATGAATTATCCAATCGTAAAGCTAAGAACCAGGCTCCTAACGTGACGTCGGCGGCTTCTATCGCGTCCATTGACGACACTGGTGTCTTGCGAGTGTGGTTCCTTTTGCTGGAGGGACTCACAAAGGTCGTCGCTCAGTGTCCGTGCAAATATCAGCCCCAAACCTTAGAGGTGTTATTCGATATTCTACGCTCCATTATTACCGTTCCAGGACCTCACTTTTCGATCTACGTGATAACTAATCTTCTGCTGCCTATGCTGGAGTCCTGGGTCGAGAGAGGAAACAGGGACGGTAGCTATTGGGAGAGTACAGCGGGAAACTTTAAACACGCATGCGGACTTGTGACTGAGCTGGTAGTGGAGGAGTTAGGGCAGTTTCTCAGTGTTCAAGGTAATGTATTTAAAATCACCACTTTTCAGCTGTTTGAAACAAGGCCGTACGCTTGCGTATCTGCAGTAATCGAGACCAAGTAGTTTAGACGATAAAACTAAAATTTCGGCGGAACGCTGTCAATTGTATTCGCTATAGGCTCTAAACAAATCATGTTCCCTTGAAAATGGGATCTTCGCGTAGTATTTTAGGAGGTTGCTGTTCGGCAAATCTGTTAACTAAGGCGTCATGTTCGACGTGCTGGCTTTAAGCACGTTTTGAATTTGAACCCTCAGTATCCACCAATCTCATTCCCTCGCTCTCTCTTCGTTCCGTTCCCAAGGGCGCGAGAAACACTTCAGTATGGTCTAGCTACGTGTTCTCATAAATATGGACATGAGACTGGGAGCCGGGTAAAACGGCTTGAATTGAACTTCTCTAAAATTCGGGGTCACTCGGTGGGAAGAGGAGAGACCCTGGAAACTAGAATATGAAAGTACAACTCGAGCTCTTCATCTACGTAGGACATACTATATTTCACGCATGCTTGTTCTGTTTTTGTATTTAGGTGCGGCAGAATGTGTCCCTGGTATGATCAAACAAACTTTGGATCTTCTGTTGGAGTGTGTTTCACAGCCGGTCGAAGGCATTGCCAGACTAGGTTGCTCATGCCTCAGGTAAATGCAAACTATCGGCTTTTACAAACAAAAAAGCAAAGGCACGCGAATTGCAAGTAGGTTCGGACTCAGGTCTGCACTGAATAAATTCAGAGCCGTTGGAGGAAGAATCAGTTTTCGAGTTGATTTGGATTTTTAAGGACCTAGATTTCGTGCCGATCTAAGCCAACAATCTATAAGGGACAATTCTTGATTGCTCTTTATAAAGAGCTGCTCCCCTTTCAAACATCCGTTGCATTAAGATGTAGTACGGGGTCCATTTCAAACCACGTCTTATTTATGGCAGTCAGGCGTTTATAAAAAAAAAACCTTCGTAAATGGGCCGAGACACCTTCGTTATATGCTACCCTATTCAAATGGCTCTTTATTGACGGTTAGAGCCAGTTCGTGATCAAACAATTGACATTGTGCTGCTTGACGGCTGATGAATCAAACTTTTTCCTCTCCTCCTTAATTCTCTCTTTTTGTACTCTTGCTACAGGCACCTACTTCTGTCTGGAGGGCCAGTTTTTACAGAGGACCTATGGCTCATTGTGAGTGAGGGACTCAGAGAGGCTGTACACACCACACTGTCAAATCTGAGGGACATGGTAGCTTGTTTCCAGCCAGGCTCCTACAGTGTGAATGGAGATGAAGGCATGACAGTTAGAATTGTCGCAAGACGTGACGTCATAACGGCTGACGTGATAAGGCTACAACAAGTTGCAGAACAGGTTAGCACCAACGCGTTAGAGAACTTAGGCAGGCGACGTTTTTGAGGCGCGGACGGCAACCGGAAGTGACTTCTTTTCCCTTACTGTCCTGGCATTACTTCCGGTTTCCTTCCGAGCTTCGTGCCTAGTCTTCTTGACGATGGTTGAAAATGTGAAACAGGGCATATTGAATTGCGCGTGAATCCAAGTTTTACAATTTAATCAAGAAATGGAGAATTCTTTGCATACGTCTTTCTTTAGATTTTGTCCAATGGAACATATAATTTTGTTCACAAAAGTCATCGTATCATGAACACGTTTACTCTAAATGTTCAAAAGCTGTTCAATTTAGTCCCAATTTTTAACAGTTTGCTCTAACAATCAGCGACTAAAATACCAGCCATCAAAAAGTGATAAATAATTGTATTCCACGATCGCTAATTGGCCCACATGTGTATATAAAAGTAAACGGTAGCACAGTTTGTTTCCATTAGGCATC
>OX421446.1:17652985-17710485 GCA_949126865.1 Montipora capitata
CAAAGACAATGGACATCTTCTTCATCTTGTTGTCAAGCAAACAAATTGCTTCATTGAGACATCATTTGAACTGACACCTCTGATGCAGTTTGATCAGGTGACTAGAATGACTGCTGTATTCATTTTTTAGTGATTGAAATAGTGATTTACTTTCCCTGGTATAACAGTGGCTGTAGTCATCCAGCAGCATTAAGGGTTCCCCAGTGGTGTGTAAAATCATCTACTCACTAGGGTAGGCAGAGTAAAACCTGTATGTGTCACTCCTAGAAGGGAATGGGTTATTAACTAACTGACACAGTTTTTGACAGGATGCATAATTATGATGATGACTATGGTAATTTATGATAATTAATTTATTTAATATTAGTAATGTTGTCATATGTAGCAGGTATTTGCTAAGACCATTATATCACGTGTAATTCTGAGTTTCCAATGCAATAGGGACATTACTAAATCACAAAACAGTGAAACAACGAAACACTGAAACACCATGCATGACCCCCACCCTGCACTGAATACTAACCGACAAAGGTTAGATGATGTGAGATGAAATATCGTTTTAGGCCTAAAACGATATTTAATCTCATATTTACCTTTGTCGGTTAGTATTCAATGTATGGTGGGATCATACATGGTGTTTTGGTGTTTCATTTCACTGTTTTATGGTTTAATAATGCCCTTGCAATAGTGATTTTGATAAACATATCACATGTCACACACACACACACACACACATATTGGTAACCCTTTCCCCAGTAAGGGGTTTTCCTTTTTTTTTTTTTTAAATCTCTAAGTGTGTCTCTTAAAACTGGTTAAAGGGGACATAGATTTTGACTGGACGTAGATATTAACTCTTTTGCCCCATTGGTGAGCATGCATGCAAACTCGTTCAGTGTAATAGAGAGAGTGAAATCTGTACATGTGTCATTTCTTCGAGGAGAAGGGTTAAAAGTGTGTGTGTTGTAGTTTCACTAGCATTTTTACATGTCACCATGTTCACTTGTCTGCAGTGGTTGGCCAATTTTAAAATCCCTTGCTTAGTTGCCAATCATAGTAGGGGTTCTGTTAGATTTATATCAAAGTCTGAAGACTTAATGATTTCATTCAGGCAAATAATCAGATCTCAATTCATCAAACTTCATCATCTAAGCATTGGGTACAAAGCTAAGTGTTGACACTTGATGTAACACTTAACAGTCCTGGCGGTTAGAGACGGAGAAGAAAGATAAATAATAAATTGTAATTTTTTTTATATATTTCAAATTTAGGCTGGATTGATGATCAGAGTGGATAAGGATCACTGGATCAAGACAGTGAGTAATAAGGATATTAAAAAAATTGTGGTTCAATTATTTTCCTGGTAAAAGTTTTTTTAAACCATTTCAATGTTTCAGATTATGATAATGAAAAATCAAAATTGAGCTGGTTCAGAAAATTTTAAACCAAGAAGAAACTTGAACCACAACATTATACCCAGGACATTGTGTGCATTTACACTAATTTAAATTCCAATTCAAGAATATGAAGAAGACATGAAAAGATGTTTAGGGTTTCTGAAACAGAGATTGCTAATTGCATTTACATGATCATCCAAAATTAATTACAAAAGCTATGAATGCCAAGAAATCTTTGAAATCAAAACAATGTATTATGCTAAAGTAACTTACTAAAATATTACTATATTAAAAATTTAATATAGGCTCATTAGAAAAAGTGAAAGTTTGACTCTGCTAACTTGTATTTTTGTACTCTTTTCATGTTCACAAAAAGCTGTACAATCCTCACTTCTGGAAATCAATGCAATGTAATACTGTAATTAGGTTTAGAATTTTTTAACATACCATTTAAAGTTGCGGGGAGGGGAGGGGGGTTGAATTGCTTTTTGATTGTTGTTTACTGGTATATCATTCTCACTGATGGACTCCAGCCATTAAAATATCCACACTGTTGCATTGTTTTTAAGTGCACTAGTTACATGTAATGCATTGATGATCAATGTTTTGTCTCTTCGATGTTTTAGGGTTTGGAGTTTGTGCATGGAGAGTGTTTCATGTCTTGTGTGGTGACAAAGAAATGGAGTGATTGGTCAAGAGAAAAATGGAAGGACAACAAATTGGCAGTGAGGGTGAACAAGATAGATGATGATTATGTGGTAAGAACATAAAAAAAAAAACTTGTTTAAATTGTGGGTGGGACCTTGACAACAGACAAAATCATGAAAAAGTGGCTTTCAATGAAGTCGTTTATGAAATTGCAAGAAGTGTTGTTAATGGTTTGCTTTGTCCAGATTGATCTCAAATGCTCTAGAAACTCATCAAAGAGCATGTCAAAGGCATACCAACATGTTAGATACCGTAAACATTTCACTGTTGGCCCAGGATCAGTCATGAATCGTCGCCATGAAATCGATATGGAATTAGTTGATCAGAAATAATTTACTGATCAGCTGAATGGAAATACTATATTATTTTCATTCCAATGTTGTGAATATTTTTTTTCTGAAGAAGCTCAGCAGGCTGGAATCTTTAATCCTTGAATTCAATTGGCTAATAGAGTTCTTTTTACGATTCAGACCACAGTCCAAATTTTTTCAGCACTTATTGCGGCAAATTGAAATTGTTGGCAAAGTTTACAAACAATTAGGCAACAGTTACTGGTAAACAACTTCCCGAGATGACAAATACGTAAGGAGAATAAAATGAATGGATTCAGACAAGAGCGTAGCACACAGTCAGTGGAAGTATTTTTTGTTATGCAGAGGAGGAAACCTCCAATGAAACAACAATGACAGCTTTGAAACGAAGAGGGAAAAAAAAGATTATTTACTGGTCTTGGTCATTCCATATGGGAAAATTAAAAACCATACATATGTACCCTTGGTCTTGAGTAGCCGGCCCCCAGCCATCTGCTTCAGACTGTACTCAAGACCTCACTGACAGACAGTTTTTTCCCATACAAATCACTTCTTGTAAATGACATTTATTATTTTATACCCGTACATTTAAGAGTGAGACTTCTATGCTCTAGCAATCGGTAAAGTTCACCAAATTTTACTTACCGGTATTCTGATACAAGTTTGAGGAAAGAAGACATTTTGGTAAAATTTTAATTTTCTCCATATTTGTATTTTTAGATTGAAGTGAAATCTCCTGATGCAAGCCCCAGTGAATGGAAAGTTGTTCGCATCACTCATCTGAATTCAGGAGGAAATGCAGTGAAAATTGGACTTTATTGTTGTTCACCAACAAAAGAAGGAATGAATGTAGTTTTTGACAAATTTTCTATTTCAGCTGTCTGATGGAATGAAGCTTAGCACCATTCTGCTTTTTAACTATATATTATACATGTAGATGTTCAGTTGAACTAGCTTGTTCGGTCTGTACTGGGAAAACATTGGTCAAGTTCCTTTTTTTTGCAAGTTTAAGGTCCATAAACTTGCAAAAAAGGAACTTCACTACTATTTTCCCAGTGTGGACTGAACAAGCTAGTTCAGTAAGGTTTTTATTATATTGGAGATCTCTTGCACAAGGTTTTCTATTCCTTGAGTCGTACCTCTTCGCCTGGTTTTGTTAACGGTTCTGGAAAGTAAAATTCGTACTGGAACTTTGATGTGACCAAACGAGAAACATTTCTTGCATTTGTCTTTTTATGTCCAAGAAAATGGAAACAGAAGATGGGAACAGTTTGGCAACCTATATATGCTGCTTTGTGACTAGTAGTCCATCGCAGCGGTCCATAATACAAATGTCGGACCGCTCAGAGAACCAATCAGAATTTCCTTCATCTCTGACCAGTTTCCCTATATAATAAATACCTCTTATCAAATAAGTTGTAGGCCATTCTGTACATGTAAGTTATGGCCAAAGCTAAATTGCTTGTATTATCTCAGAAATATGATATTAGTGATGGACAAAAATATTACTGGTACACCCTAGTGAAATCTGTAGATTGTCCACAAAATTAGCATACCAATAGTAACAATAATATTGTTAATAATAATAATAATAATAATAATAATAATAATAATAATAATAATAATAATAATAATAATTTATTATTATTGGTAATTGTATCCTAGCAAATCCAATACAAACCATTGTGGTAACCGACTTTATTATAATGCAAACTGCACATGAATTAAAATTTATTTGTCATTCTACATTACTAAACAAACAATTCACGAATTGTGAAAGAGTACTGTGGATGACTCCATGTTACATCATGCCAAAACAGCTTCTAGAATGTGCCATATGGCTAATCCCACACCATTTTCCCGTCTTCCCACACCAGGTTTGAAACACTATCTTTTCTCCATTTGATCTGATCTCCTGTAATGCCTTTGTGTAGACTATACTGAGGCCAATGTCATATTACAGAGATATTTCATCAGTGATATCTTATTGTGGCCATACATTGTACATGTACACTGTATGTCGTCAAAATAATCCAAATGAAAATTATGTTATTCTTTCATAATAGTGTTGTATCATGGTGTACTTTATATCCGAAACGTCTATACTTGATGAGACATAAAGCCTCGTGCCTTTTTTATTGTAATTTATTGTCTTTACAATGCAGTATTTACATTTCCTTTTTTTATGTACCGTAAAGGGAAATGTTGATTCTATTGTTAATATTTCATCAGCAACCTAAAATATATTTTATTCCATGTGTACATGTATTTTCACTCTTTCCCATGTTATTTAGCAATGTTCATTTGTTTTTTCAGCATAATTTTTCCATTTGTGGTGGCCAGGTCTGCTCCTTTGGCCAGTTTTCATCGACCATCACACGTACATGTAAATGATTCATTCTTCAGTCTTAATTTTGTTATGAAGTAGTTTGTATTAATAATTGTTATTGTGGTTTCAGTTACAGTACATACTCAAAGAGTTAGTAAAGAACATGTTTGTTCATACTTTCATTGTAATAATAAACTAAAATGTGGGTCCAAAAGGTACTTGGGGTTGATTGGGCCAGGGGCAGGATTAAAAAAAAAAAAGAATCAAGAAAATGTGCATACTTACTAGCCTGAATTTCAGCTGCCTGACTTCTGCTCTCTAAGGCAATCAGTAATAATAATAATAATAATAATAATAATAATAATAATAATAATAATAATAATAATAATAATAATAATAATAATAATAATAATAATAATAATAATAATTTATTTACTTATAACGCGCAAGTATTATTTACATTTTCACCTGCGCGGAACTAAATCCATTAAAAAAAAACCTAATTACAATTATATAATATAACTAGTAACTAATGATAACTAATAACTAATTACTAATAACAATTAAAATTATATGAATAACATAAAAAATAAAAACTGGCCTTAATGTCTAATTAATTACGTCGTGTAAGCAATTAAAATATTTAAGGAAATGCTTCAGGGAGATCAGCCACTTGCCCTAACTGACTTTGCGAAGGTAGGAAATTTGGGCTAGCCTGCCTTGCAGGCTAATTTGGGCTACCTAGTTACATGTTGAAGTAAAGGTACAGACAATGCAATATTCTTTTGTGCAACTTTGTTCACTGCATCTGTGGTTGTGACACTCACACAAAAAAATGAAAAAGTGTATTGAGTGAATAAAAAATGTATTGAGAACACCATTACCATTTCTTTCAATCATTGTTCCCATAATCACTGCCAGATGTAGGATTAAATTTTATACCCTGGATGCCAGAGGTTTTTTCTATCTTAGAGTCGCGAAGCATCAAGAAAAACCTCTGAGGTTTTTCTCGCAACTTTGTGACTTGCTATTCTTATGCTCTAAGAGAGAAAAAAAAACCTCTGCCATCTGGGGTATAAATTTTATTGTCAGTACCAACAAAACAATTACCATGTAAATGAAATGCAACTAAATTCTGAGACTGGTGGAAAAAGCTGGAAAATCTGTGTTCTGTACATCTGTTGTAGGGCCCCCTAACTTTTAGACCAATTTTTAGACCAGAACAGAAATTCCAGGGTGATTTCCAGATTTAAGGAGGCTCGAAATAGTTTCTCCTTTTTCCAAACAAATAAACATATTCTGTTTTTAGATACAGTTAGGGTAATCATATCAAGGCAAAATTTGACCAGGGTATTAAGTACCCATCATAGATTACTCACATCACATTTTCCTCCAAAATAACGTTACCATGGCAACGATATAAGGCATTTTTTTGAGCATATTGTCTTTTTTGAAAAAACGGGACGGTGAAATCTTCCCATTCAGCGTTACGAGATAATGTTAGAAATAATCTCAAAAATATTTAAATTCAATGATCTGTGCCCTGTGACCTGTGTTTTGTACCTGCTGATAGGAAACCCGAGTATCAAGAGATGCGCAGAACGTTTTCGTAGTTTTCGTGAATAGGAGATGTCTATTTATATTCCATATGTATAGGAATTAGAAGAAAGGTGAGCAAAATTAGCGGTATTTGTTTATTTCTGATGACCCACTTTGAATCGTGTTAGCTGACGCGACTAGCTTTTAGAATTGCTTGTGTGGCTTACTATCGATCTCGGTCTGCGGTTGAAAAATTCTGATCACGAGATCACATTTTTTTGTGGCTTTGAAAATACCGACCACGTGGCGCTAGTCCTTGACGTTCTTCCCACGGCCGAGAAAAGAAAACAACCTGAAGAAAATTTTCCACCTTCTTCTCAATTTCTCGGACAAGGCTTTTCCTGGGTTACCCGTAATAGCTTCGGCCGGTTTTAATCGCCGGCAACATCGTTTCACGTTTTTCTCACGAGATCCGCAGAGCCGCAAAAAATGTTATCACGTGATCAGAATTTTTTAACCGCAGACTCAATCTCGTTCCCAGAGCCCACGTGTCTTTTTGTCTTGGTGGTGACCAAAAGACACGTGGGCTCTGGGAATGAGATTGCCGCAGACTGAAATCAACGGTTCGTGAAGTGGGCTGAAAATAGTACGCGCGCGCGCTCAGCTGAAAATCCTTTCGAGCCTTCCTCTTTGTGCTTCCTCCCCTCCCCTCCCCTCCCCTCCCATGTTAAGGCTTCTGGTGTCCCATGTTAAGGCTTGTGGTTCCTTGCATGCTATTTTCCACTCTTTAGCAATTTTTCCTCTCTGCGGTGAAGCTTATAAAATGAAAGGCTTTGTTCTCCTGATATGTTCTATGAAGATTTCTTGGGGAGGGATCTTAAGCCAAGGCAGATCGTTCGTTGCCCAACCCAGGAGGCCCTCGTCCGAAAATCTCGACACTTTCTAGGACTGGGAAAGAGCGTAAACACCCACGTGCAAACATGGCGGACGCAGCGGACGCGTAGTGAGAGCGCCGTTGTATGTTTTTCCCTGTCTTGGTGGTACAAACAATTTGTTGGCCGTTTCTGTGTATTATGATGAAAAGAAAGGAAAGAGACGTTGAAGGGGGAGAAATGTCACCCAAAAAACCGAAAGGATCAGGGTTTATTGAGGGAATCGACAATGACAAAGCTGGTAATACCATGCGCGTCCTGAAAGGTTTATTGCAAAAAGAGCAAACTAGGCTGTCAGGTTAGTTTATACACATTCATTCTCTATCAATAAAATGTCTTTCTTTGCTTAGTTACTTTTGATATATTTGTCTAGATGAACTTGTGATACTCCTCCTCCTCCCTGATTCAGTTCTGGTTCCCCAAGCGTAGAATGAAGGCGATTTAATTATGGAGGGTGTAAATTGCAGGTTGGAGGGGTCATTGTTTCACCTTAGCTGAAACAACCCAAACCTTTACTAATGCTAAACATTAGGCCTAAACGCTATGCTTTAGATAATGTTTAAGCCCAATGTTAGTTTTTTTGTAAAGCTATGTTTTGGTAAAAAAAAAAAGATTAATGACCTGCAACCCTTAACTTGCAACCTGCACTTTACAGAGGCCCTGACAGGGTAAATTCCGACAAGTGACATGGCCCAAAAAGTAGCGACAGCATATAAATTGAAATTTCGACAAAAGACATCCTTTCCCAGCAAAATTCCAACAGGGACGTCAAGGCCAAGAATGAGCCGATTAAACCCGACACGAGTGATTTTAACATTCAGACAAGCGACACGGGACCCCCCCCCCCCCCCTTCCCTGTCAGGGCCTCTTTACACCCTGCAGGCCATTTGTTCTTGTGTGGGAGGGTGTCCTTCTGTTTTTACTGGGTTACCATAATTATGGCAATCCAGTCAGAATCTGAGTGGAATTTATTTGTTTTGTTTTTTTTTTCCTGTGTTGGAAAATGGAAAAGTTGCACAATAGGTCTTTCCTGTCACTCCCCTGCTAGGTATTGTCTTTGTATGTAGAGTCTTCTGTGTAAATTTTTGGTAGGTTTCAGAGGGTAGTAGAAATCCGTGGATTTTATCAGGTGGACACATTTTTAGAATATTTAATTAAACTGCAATAGCGTCGGAAGTCATTGTAACATGAATAACATTTCAGTGGACCTTTGACAAAATATACCCTTATGGAGCTCAAAATGAATGCCCAAAAATAATTATTTTAAAACAATCTTTCAGTGAATATTTTTTTGTAATGAATATTCTCTGTCTAAGAATTCTCTGCATAAGAAGCTTGAAATAAACATCGCAACGCACGCAGGAAATTTTAGTTGCATATTACCTTTTCGTCAAATTCTGATTAATATTTTACTAACTATGATATTATGTACAACACTGATACCAAAAATTAATTAAAAAGCGAAAGTTACTTTGTTGTCCAAACACTTCCATTACATTGTGTGCGGACAAGAAGTTATCTTTACGCCATGAATGAATGATATCAGCTTGCGTTGAGATGAAGATCATGGAATTTTAAAACCTACTAAGAGGTAGTATTACATTTTGAAGGTTTGGCAAAGCTGTTAAAGTTACTTAAAGAATCGGAAAACAAGGAAACATTTGAAGAGATCATTAAAGAGGGAAGAGAATTTAAGGAAGTGTTCAAAATTCTAGAAGGTGGCAGACAAAGTGTTTCACAACTGGAGGTGACTTTATTTTAGACTTGTAAATCATTAAATTTTCATCCTGTTGAGCTTACATGTACATGTAGATACAGAGTTTGCATTGGAGTATACACAGGGTTTGAGCTGGAGTGAGAGCTTGTGTTAATTTTATACTTGCAATGATTATTGTATTGTTAAAGATCATCATGCCATGATGTATGGTTTGTAATTAAATTCACCACAGAGTTAATTTGTCCTATGACTTTATTTAGGAGCAGCATGGTGCTATTGACTGTGATGATACAACCGCTACATTTACAGTCAACTCCCGTTATAGCGGACACCCTCAGGACCACAATTTGGTGTCCGTAATAGAGAGAGTCCGTAATAGCGGGGTGCGAGAAAATTTTTATTTTAAACCATATTTACAGAAGGGGTCACATGTGTGTTCATTTTCATTAACTCCAGTATCCTTTCCAGACCCGTTGTCGCACACAAAGAGCGTCAAAACTTTCTTTATTTACAAACAGAGCAGAACTTAACAGAACAGGAGTTACGTACCCTTTGTGCACAGTACTAAGTACGTAAAAAACAGTCATCGTATGTTGCAGCAATGTCCATCATCGTTTTGGTTTCCTACTGTACTGAAGTACAGTAACCTACATTTCTAAAAAAAAATATTTTCAAGGAAAAACCTGAACATCAGCTGTTTATTGCATCAGTTATCACATTGCCTTTAAATATCGTTCCAATAGGCTCTGTGTACTTCTCCTTTGAATTGTGCAACTTTCCCCACTTTGTCGCCAAGGAGACTAAATTCATTAGCAACCTTAAACTCCCCAGGCCTCTATGAATCAAAAAAGCAGATGTGTGTGCAAATCCTCACGAATTTCCTGAATTCCGGGAAATGCTGGCACTCTATTTCCCGGAATTTGGGAAATTTGTGAGGATCGTTCCGTTTCCAGGCCCTTTTTCACGATTTTAGCGCCCTTTACAGGATGGAATGCAGGGTAAATCGCTATTCACATCCGGTTGGCTTTTAACAAATTCGGAAAATCGCTTACCTTTTATGCCACGATCATGCCATCCGGATTTTTTTGGCTAAATGGTAACCACATATTGTCGTCTTGCTTATTTTATACAATTATGGCTTGTTTAAGATGGTATTCGATTCTTTGTGAGTGGTTGTAGATGTTTTTGAGGTGGTTGTAGGTGGTTGTAGGTGGTTGTAGATGGTTGTAGATTTTTTATGAGGTGGTTGTAGGTGGTTTTAGGTCGTTCCATGTTTTAGTGACTACGGATTGGCTCATCAAACTCCGAATATCCTGTGCTATTTACCTCCGAGCAACTCGGGAAAAAATGGCGTCCGATTTGCATCCGTGACAAGTGAAGAAAACATCCAAATTAATTTTTTGTGCTGTATATTATCTCACTGTTTTAGTATATACTACAACAACTATTCACCTCGGTGTTGGTGGCTAGCGTTGGATATTTACCTCGCCGCTTCGCGACTTGGTAAATATCCACCGCTGGCCACCTCTACTTCGGTGAATAGTTGTTAATTATTGACATTAAGTAATAATGATTTATCCGTAACAATTGTAATATTTGTTATTGTCCATGGAGGTCTGAAAGCTGGTGTAGGTGTAAATTCCTTACACTGGTGACAAGCCTCATGACGTTTCGTCAATAATTTGCAATTGCAATTCAATTGCAACAATTTTCAATTAAACAAAACAACATCCATTTTCTGTGCATCTTTCCTCGTATGGTATTTACAATCTACAGTATTGTTGAAATATTGTGTTCACTGACACATTTTGTAAAACAACCATGCAAAGTATTAACACAAACAATTTTGCAGTGCAATTTGTCTTGCAGATGTAACAGTGCTGTAGTAGGACCAGTCCAGTCCCCACACAGACAGAAAAAAAGCATGTTGTTCTTGTTTAGAGAATTCAGGAAGAAAGGACAATCTCCATTACTGTGTTGAGAGTCCAGGGATATTTAATGAAAGGGTAGTTTCTAAAGAAACTGTGGTGCTGCGTCGGTGGGGAAGTAGTATACAAAAATTTGGTTTTATCAACGGAGTTGATAATGTAAATTGGCCACCGTACAGAGATTATATTTAAAGAAAGAGATGTTTGTGCACAGATAACAGATAACAGAGTCTTATACAACATGTCAATTAAAGGATACTTATTTTTTCCTTTCAGACTCAGAAGTGCCTTGAAATTCTGGAAAGAATTTTGCTATTTACTTCTGAACAGAAACACCTCACCAGCACAACAGGGATAGGGATTGTGCAGAATGTCGTCCAAAATCACATGAGAGTATTGTACAAATGCCTTAACTCAGGGAATCCCTCTGAACTCATCAATGCTGCTCTGAAGTTGCTGACGGCCATGGTTGCACAAGGAGTATCATCAGCAAGAGAGGTTCAAGGGTCTTTTGATTTCACCTTGCAAGCCATTGGGTTCTTGCCAACAAAGCGTGACAGCAAGGTTAGGGTCAAGTATTCCTCTTTGTGTACAAAATACTGAAAATACTTTTTAAACACTTAAAGACTCTTCCCTCAGTGTTTATGGGGTTTATAGCATACAGTTTATGTTTGGAAAACAAGAATTTTGGTAGTAGCAAGTGAGTTGACAAAAGTAAATAATTATTGTCCATTGTCGGGAGATTGAAAAGCTCAATGAATGCTTATGAAGGGTCATTATGCTTAAAATCCCAGCTTTTCAATATTAAAAATTTTTTTTTCTTAACATTGGTTGTCAGAATAAGGGGTGCAGCTTCCGTTACCTATGACATAGGTGTACATGGGTGTTTACAGGTTAAATCTCACAGTTTAGCTTCTCTTTCAGGAAACACCAGATGTAAGGACCTGTTTCATTCATTTTGGCCTCTCATTTTTAATGTTTGGTGACTTGACTGTTATGAAGGAGGTCTTAGAACTCCAAGGTAGTGTGTCTGTGTTGGTAGAATGTATACAGTGTGTGACCTTTGCAGAGCTCTCATGCTCTACATATGGGTTTTTTTGTTGTTGTCCTGGCTAACATTGTCAAGGCTTGTGGGCTGACTCATCCAAAATCAAGGTGGCTCCTATCAACTCATATGGCAAAAATTAAAAACTTGTTTTGGATTGTGACTGTTATGACACTTCCATTGGTTGTGGCATGCACAAGGCCTGACAGTCTTCATGGTCCACTGCACACTGGACGACAAGGCTTGACAAGACATAAGATCTTCTGTAGCACGGTAAGATATTATCCGACAAACCCTGATCTTTTCGCAGACTTCTCTGAATTTGCTACACACTAGCCAACAAGTGGCCATGAAAAATCAGCTATTGTGCAGCAGCCTTTAAGACAAATCTTGATGAGACTGGAAAGGTTTGACTGCCATAACAATAATAATTATTAGGAAATTAACAATTTATTTATTGGGAACGTGATAATGAGGATAACATAAAAACTTTAAATCCCAATAAAATCTGGACTTATGGAAGCGACAATACTCGTCACAAATCGTTGAAACAGACACTGTTTCTCTCGAATTTTCTGGAAAAATCCTGAGATTTCTACTTCACACTGTTTTCCCAACTGAAATGTGCCTTCTCCCTCCCCAATGTTGAGCCACGCGTGTTTTGAAGCACTGAGACCACTGTGATACCCAAATCAACATTGGGGAAGGGGAAACAGCCACAAGTGTTTCAAGATTTTTGACGAGTATTGTAGGTCATCCTTTGAAATCCCCGTGGAAATGCTATCAACAGGTTCACAATAAATCATCATGTGTGTGTGTGTACATGTAGTTCATTGAAAATAAATTATGCGACTGTTTGCATTTGTTGATTACATTTGAAATAGTCTGCTTGATGCAGAAATAGTTGCATTGGCGAGGAAAGAAAATTGGAAATGTGATGTATAAATAGAATCTTTGGCAATATACACCTTTATTGTACACTTAACATGAGAATTTTATTCCATAAAGCTCATTTGTAGAAACCAATATGCTTTATTTTCACATTGTGGAAAAAGCCTATACAGCCAACCAGAATGGCATACAGCTCTTTCACGTGTTGAAGTATAACCAATCAACGATAGCGTAAAGGCCTTTCCAAGTCACTCCATTGCTATTAAATTTGCATTTGGTTCTGTTGTTAGTGAGTTTTTGTTTCTAATTTGCATTCAGAAAACTATTTCAATGAAAATTATCATCTTATATGTAATAAACAGCTCACGACAAAGAGAGTGCTTTGTATGGGGTTTTATTCACTCGTTGTTTGTGTCAAACAACTTGTGAATAAAACCCTGTACACCGCAATTTCTATAACATAAACTATACAGTGTAACTGGTCAACTTGATAATTTTGTCATAATAAATTATGTCGACAAGCATAATATCAGGCAAAGAATGCTTGCACACAAGTACCAGTAACCACTCGTTGTTTGTGTCAAACAACTTGTGAATAAAACCCTGTACGCCACACTTTCTATAACGTAAACTATGTGTGTAACTGGTCAACTTGATAATTTTGGCATTGTGACAATAAATTATGTAGTCAAGAATAATATCAGGCAAAGAATGCTTGCACACAAGTACCGGTGACCTGAATGGTTAATCTGGACTCCGTACCCTGCAATCAATCTCTGTGTACACATGTATGTGTCCACCTTTGTTAGGATTTGGTCTATAATGATCTCTGGAATGAGGCTAATGCATAGAGCCCTTCATACATGTATATTCATTTTAGTGTACTGTGTGACATTAGTGCTCCATGACTTGTACTTTGTACATGTAGTAATACCAGTGATCTAAAGATGAAGTATCTTGGATAAATTTCTATCTGCATGTTGTAACTGCGATCATCATCATGTAGATTTAACTTATGTAGAACACCGCAAGGAATTTGAGGCAAACTTGAGAGAGCATAATTTTATAGGAAAGGAAAGGAACTTTATTTAAGTGTCTATTCATTCTAGAGCTGGAGCACTAATTGAGGACACTGTGAACTGAAATAAACAGTTAAAGCCAATCTAGTCAAATGTTGGTTTTTGAGGAGAGGGGAAACCAGAGTACCCAGAGAAAATCTCTCGGTGCAGAGTAGAGAACCAACAAACTCAACCCACATATGACGCCGAGTCTGGGAATCGAACCTGGGCCACATTGGTGGGAGGCGAGTTCTCTCACTACTGGGCCATCCCTGCACCAAGCATCCTTGTACCAAGGTCTCAATTTCATCTTGCCGCCGCATGGCATGGCCAAGATGGCGGCCAGATGCAAGTTACCAAGTTCTCCAAAGAATTGGTTCTCCCTGCTTATTTTGGCATCTCTATCTCTTCAAGTTATAAAATATGAGCAAATTTATTTAAAACCTGCGTACTTTACAAGTACAAGGGGAGGTTTTCGCCTCTTAAATGCCATTACGAACAAGCATCGTGGCAGGTCCTTTATGTCTTCTAGAGTCCTCCATGTTACAAAAGGTTTAAGGACCTTCCAGCTTCCTCGTATCACTCTTGGTGGCGACATACATCCGAAACCCTGGACCTGCAAATAGCTCCAAGTACCTTTCTTGCTTCTATCAGTCTACGTCAGGAGCTTAAAAGCTGTCTGATGTGATAGAGATTCCTATCTGTCAAAACTACAACTACTACAAGACGTCACTTATGAATTTGATTTGGATATTGTTTGTTTGATGGAAACTTGGCTCAACAAGAGTATCTCTGACTTTGAAAATCCTGCTCACTGGGTATGATATCTACAGAAAGGATTGCCAAAATCAAACTGGTGGTGGAGGTGGTGAATTTTCCAGGCTTTTCTTTGAGTGCAGTAATGTTCATGCTGCTATGATCTGAGATCTGAGTAGACAGAAAGGTTAATAGCTTGCCTGGCTAGGAAACCAGGATCCAATCCTATTAATATTATTATTTTGTGATGTTTGTTTTATTGCATTTTTTCATAGGATTTCTTCAGTCTATCATGAAAGGGTTGCAATTTGATTCACCAAATGTGGTTCATGCAGTTTTGTCAACTCTTCAAACAAGGGTAAGAAAAATAACAAAGAATTTGAGAAGCACATCAATTTTAAGCTTTATGGGGGAGGGGGGATTGGGCCGTGTGCATAGTTACTGAACTTGCAAACTGGAGTTCCTAGGAATGTTCCAGGTAGTCAGTGTTTGTTGTGTATACCTGTAAAGTAGCATACGTGTCTGTCTCCAATAAGCTTGTATTTTTAAGCTTTCAATAGTTAGGTTCATTTGCCCTTAAGTCGTTCATCTGTTACAAGGGGTTCCCCATTGATGGGTGAGATCGAACATATGGCATTCTCGAGAGTAAAGCCTCTGTGGGGTGAATTATCTTTAGTACAGTAGTATAATTTTACTCGTACTATTAATTATAACTCCTGCTTTAAAGAAAACAACAAAACTTTTAAGTTTGTAAGGCATGTTTCAACAGAAACGTCTGTCATCTTCAGTTGATTAATGTACAAAGCGTTAGAAGTTGAATTTATAAGTAGGAAAAAGTGCTAATTAAACTAGTAACAACGAAATGTACATAAAACATGACAGTGTGAGAATTAAAAGGATATAAGTTTTAGATTTAAATGATGTAATTGTTGTTTCAAAGAAGGTTTTTCTCTTTGAATTTCCCTATTTGTCTGTGTGATAAGAGATGAACTTCTCCATACTTTTCCCCCTCCCTCTAATCCAATGTTGGTTAAGAAACGGACAAAGGCTTGCACAGTATTTTTCACTGGATAATTTATGATCATTGGTATTGGGAAGAGGGGAGGACAAATAGACTTTGTTTTGTTTAAGATTGTAGCAGGTTGATTGTAATTAAAACGTTTCAACAAAAAAGAACGATGTTTAATTAAACAAAAAGCAAGGCAGTTCATTATACTTCAAAATGCAGTAATTAATTTTGCTCAATTACTACAAAATGATGGAATTGTATTTGAATAACTTCCATAAATTATTGATGTTTGTTTTTGTATTGTAGGTGGTACAAAATGCTGGGGTAACAAAGAAAACAAAAGTGAAGTTCTTCAACTCGTATGTGTTGTCGCAACTGGCTGGACTTTATCAATACAATGAGGTTGCTGAGGAACGGAGTGGCCAGTCTGTGCGGCAATGTGTTCACGAGTTATTGCTCAAGATCTGTACATCATTCAAGTTTGGGATATGTTTCTTCAACTCTGTGGGAGCTTTTGCAACCAGGTGAATATTCAATATTCCAGTGATACATTAAGGTACATGTATATTTAGTCTGATGCACAAGAATCCTAGTCTTATCTTTTTGGTGGCACCTATGCACCTACATTGTATGCAATCACCATGTAAGAGTGAGTGAGTATTAGTGGGTTTTTTTCTTAGCGTGTTGAAAAATATTTCACGAATGAGGGCAATGAACGAGTGAAATATTTTTCAACACGAGAAGAGAAATTTTGGTTCTCCAAGCGGCCATGTAATATTCTATTTATTATGTAAACACCAATGAAATACTAAATCATTTCATGAAAGGCATTGAAAGGCGCAATTTTCATGTTACTATAGAAACAGTGATTTTTTCACGTGTGAAAATAACATGTAATCCTCATGTGCGAAGATGTCATGTTTCCGCGCGAAAGCTCACTTGGTATTTCATTGGTGTTTATAAAATTATAATAAGTGACTGTTAATTGTCCACATTTTTTGCATTTGAGACGACGCGGTGGAGAGGTCAAACTTGGCATATTGGATCCGACTAGACCCTACTTAAATAATTGCTCATTATCGCCTAACAAACAGTACATGTGTAATGATACATGTACACTATCTGGTAGGCATTAAAATGCACATGGAGGTTGGGCATCCAGGAAGGTGGGGGCTGGAACGACTGTCTCCAAAGCCAATTAAGTGGAACACCCGATAGTCCTCCCTACCCACAACCCAACCACGAGTCCCAGCCCAAGCACTTGTCACACTAAACTGGAAAAACAGTGGAGATTACCCACTATGCAGATAACAAGTATAACAGCTGTACATGTGCTACAATGGAGAGAGGAGGCAGGGGACACTTGAAAAAGCAAGCTATACAGGTTTTACTTGATTGCACAAAGAAAGAGTTTTGAAAATTTGGGGACCTTATACCTTCTCTTTGGATCTTCTTGTCCTCAGGAGCAATAATCCAGTATTGTTAAGGTTTCTTCAGAAGCTATCTTCAATGACAAGTGATGTCCTTGTTCAAGAACTGGTGACGAAAGTGTTGAGTTGTTGTCACGATTTAGTCAACCCTTTTCTTTGGGGTTTGTCAGCAGCATGCGAACCAAGGCTCTCAATGTTTTGGGTTGCTAACATTAACTTAGTTATAAAGGTGAGAATGCATTCATGGAACAATATTTTAAGTCAGAGGATAATTATTATTTTCAGCAACAACAAGAACAGTAATAATATTAAATTTGTGTTGATAGTGGTGACCTCTAGATTGCTACATGTACATGTATATGACTGTGTATGGTAATCACAAGAGATGACTGTCATTCTGAGCATGTGCAATAGGTTTGAAGATTGAAATAATTTTTGTTTTTAGAGTTAATTTGCAATTGCTGAGAACTGAAAAGAAAAATTAAATTACTGTACGAGTAATTATTATAATTATTAAATTATTATCTCTCAGATAGTACTCTGGCTGTGCTTGGCTAAATTAGTGGGCTGTATTCTACAGTATGGCCTGCTAAATTTGAAATTTTTAAAAAACATTCTCTAGCGAGTTCTTTCTGTTGTTTATGTTACATAAACTTGTAAAACCATTTGAATCTTGCAAACAATTACTTCAAAAAGCCAAGAAGATTTATTCATTTTTCAGATTTTGACACAGCAATCTTTGTGGCAGTTAAACCTTCCGCTTGACTTCGAATAGTTTCCATTCCTGTGCACCTGATTACCTCAGAAATATAATTGTTATAAATATCTTACTATTAGTAAACCTTGTTTTTGTGGTCCGTGCTGAAAGTTAGGGATCCGTTTTTTCCCATTGATTTATGGTCCAGGCGCATTGCACCTGAGGGCAAATTAAATCAACAGAACTTGGTCCATAATTTACAATATGGACCAGGAAAACATTGTTTTGTTAGCAAGAGGTGTTTAGTCATTCTTGCAATCATACGGTAATCTAAAGAAGGCTAATAACCAGGATTTCAACTACTGACCTGTTAGCCCTGAAATACTTTGCAGGAGCAGGGGTTAGTTTCTACAGAAACTTGGGGCTACATTGGTGCAATAAACACATAAGCAAAAATTTGGCTTTATCAAACGATTTGAGAAAGATCAATTTTTAATACATCTGTAAAAAGATTGGATGTCTTTTTCCCATAGTGTTGATGGTACATTTCAGTAATAAAACAATTCTAATGCAAATAATTATACTTGAAGAATTACAATTGGCCACAAAGTCGTAAAAAGACTTTCCACTTTTACCTGGCTTGGTCTAACTTCACTCCTTGACATTAATTTTTTACCCAGCTGATATAGTTTTTATATGAACACAAAGTTGTTTTCAGAGATGTGTTCACAGTGTTCAAAGATGTTGAGCAGACTGTTTTCAAAGATGACTATTTTCACAGTTCTTTTGAGAACACTGTGACCCTTGCAAGCTTTCAGACTCTCAAGGAGCTTCTTTTTGGTTTGGGGCTCTGCCGAATAATTATTCGTATTTTCCCCCCATCTTTTTCAAAAATGTTCATATTTTCTTCCTGATTTTGAAGAACATTCCTTTTTTCTATGAACATTTTTTTTCTGCTTGACACTCTGCGTGATCAATAAGCGTCACAGCTAATTTACTCTAAATACCTTATTAATTAATATAAGTGGCAATGCACATGATTAAATCATTTAAGCAAAGGCAAAAACTTGAGGCACCATGCAACCATTTTGAATTACAGTGTACATGAACCCATTTTGTTGGTTCTCACCAGCTGTATGCAGTCTAGTTACTTGCATAACTATGTCAAAACTTTAAGGCTAGCTCGCAGTTTACTTAAAGTGTTATTGTTAGGATGAATACATGTACTGGTAAGTGTTTGCCAAATCTTGTTTCATTTATTTTCAGATTTTTGTGGCATTGCCACAGCCTTCACAAATGATCACAAAGGTTGGCATGAATATTGAAAATGTTGAAATGCTTCAATCCCTGGTAAAAATGGTGATACCAGTTTCAATCAGCAGATCTGTTTTGAGTCGTGGGGTTCAGGTACGTATTAAAGCTGATGTTTCATTTTAAATCTATCCCTGTATAATTTATAAAAATAACTGAAATAATTCTTGTTCTTCTTAAGTGTACATATTTATGAGCTGGCATCTATGTAATACTAAACTGCTATAAAAGATGATTATTAATGTTTACCAAGTATATTGCAGCTATTATTTATTCCATTAGGAAGCTTTGGCAATGATGACGGCAACACCAAAAAATGTCATTTGATGATCAAGATTTTTGCAATTGTAACAATTTTGGGGTACATGTATTTCATTTTGTTCAACTGGATTGGTAGAAAATGATGGTGTTAAATCACAAATAGAGGATGATCTTGATGATAATCTGTTCTCTTTTCATATTGTTGTCAATATCTCTAGTTTGATTTATATACATTGGTGTTTTGCAGCGAGCACAAAAAGACTCGAAAATGTTTATATTTTCTTCCTGTTTTTGAAGAACATACCTTTTTCCTATAAATGTATTTTTAAAAATCTCACCCTTAATTCTGCTTGACACTGCATGATCAATACTTATCAAAGCTAATTTACTCTTAATACCTTATTAATAAGTGGCAATCTGGAAGAGGGATGCACATGATTAATCTTTTAAACATATGCAAAAAGGCACCCATGCAACCATTTTGAGGTACAATTGACCCCCATTTGCTTAAAATACATGCTCCATGTTTAGCACAATTTTTTTTGTTATCTACTTATTTTCCATCATTAAAGTGTGCAATATTATTTGTGTAGTTTTTAAGGGTAGTGAATTATTTGTTACTTTGAAGAAATTATTAATTATGATTTTCTCCTGTTAGTACTTGAACTATTTGGTGAAACATTTGACCTTATCCCTGCTGGTGGTGATATTTGATAGAGCACAAAATGCTGTGACTTTTCTGGCAACTAAAAGTGGTGGGACCCTTGAACTTGATGGTGCTAATGTACAATCAGAAAACACACTGCTGCAGCAGTTTAGAGAGGAGGTTCTGAGGGGCTTATGTGACATCAATACAGTGATCTCTTTGAGGCAGAACCTTCTTGTTGGTACTGCAAAGAGAGAAACACAAGAAGGTATGCCACTTTTAAGAGTGCTTTTAAAATTGTGGTTGAAACTTTCATTGCTGGGAGGGAGAAGACTACATGTAATTGGAAACCGTGTCTTCGCCTTTTCCTCTCTGTTGAGGTTGAGTTCCAACTTTTTTTACACATTTATTGAGCATCCATGTGGAAGCCTAATAAACAAACAAACAAACAAACAGTCTTTGTAAACAAGCTTTCTAGCTCAGGGTTTCAAGCAACCTGTCTAACCCTGATCTGATGGGCACAAGACATCAAGACAACCAAACAAAATTCAGGTCAAATTTTCATTTGGATGTTTGGCTAAATAGTCTCAATTTCTCTAATGCGCCCTATCATGTACCCCCGGTAATAATAATACATTAGTATAAATACACAGGTGATTATACAAAATCGCGCGCTCTCATTGGCTCACTATCTCGGATTATCAGTCGATAATCACCTCGACGGACAAAATGGCTGCCAGTAGTCGTTTTGCCACTGTAAGTGAAGATGATTTCGCGTTGAAATGTTTTTTTTTTCTCTTTTTTGAAATAATCACCAGTGTATTTATACTAAAACAATTGTTCGCCTCAGGCTCAGTGATTCATCTCGGTGAATATTCACTGATAATCACTTCACCTGCTGCGAATAATTGTTAAGTAATTATAGTATTATTATTGAGTGAACTTTAGTAGGAAGTCAAATATTGGTCTGTCTCTTCAGTTTTTTTACATGTAGGTTACTGGAACTGGCTAAGTTGAAATCAAATCAATATTAATGTTTCTTTTGTAGGAATATCAACACTTTACTGAAAACCTGTTCAGAGCAGATTTAGATAACCAACAAATGCAAAGCAAATGCTACTGCCACTGCTCCAATCCTCTTCCTTTACCATTATTTCATGTACGTGTATGTGTTTTCCACTTTTTTAGATGTCACAAGTCCTTCCATTCTTCATGCCCAAAGTCTCAAAGTAATCCTTGGATTTCAGACACTGCAGCCTTCAATTTTCTCACACATAAACTTTGATCTCAGAAAGCTACTGCCAGAGTTGGATTCTACACCTATCGTGCAGCAACTCACCTTGCAAATCCTGTTACAAGCTCCACCAGGGAGTTTAAAATGGCATCAGCAGGTCTGTGGTTAGCAGTACAAAGAACGCTCTTCAATAAAAATTATTGTTCAGTGAGAAATTAATTTTAAATTGAAAATTATTTTTTTCGATATCTCATTAGTAAAGCTCTTGGTGTTTTGAGCAAAATTTGTGATCCATTTTCCACCCCACATAGGTTCAACCCTCAAGCAAAATGCATTATTAACCTACACTTAAAAATAATTATGAGGGTAGGTGCCCAATGGCAAAATAATGAGGCAACAAGCAATGCTAACCAGTGGGGAACTTAGGGCACTGATATCACAGTGGAATAGATTATACAATGTGCTTACATTTGTACATCATGATGTTACTCTGAGAGAAGGGCACTTATGTCCAGGTTTGCACCTAATTAGATGCACGCCCAATTTTGACATCCAACACAAAGTGTCCCCTTAAGTCTAGGAATTTGCTACCTATTTTCAACAATAAGGTAAGGGTAAAGGTTAGCGTTATTTTTAGCTTTGGGTAAATGCAGGAGTTAATATTTACTTAGAGAGCAGCATTTGGGGGACACTTTGTGACATAAATTGTCTGTATTGAGACACAAGTAATGTTGAAGTTGGCGAGAAGAGCAAGGGGACACTTCGTGACGCTTATTGAAATCCGCGTGCATCTAATTAGGTGCAAACCTGGACATATCTCGAGAAGGGAGGGTTGGGCAGATGCAAAACAAACCACATTGCTGATCAATAGCAAACTGCAAGGGAAAGTGAAGCAATAGGACAATGGCATGCGCAATATTGGCAACCAGCTGCTAATATCTAGATTTATTGTCTTCCTTACACATGCTTTGCTGCACATTGCACTGACTGTATGTCTGTTTTATTATGTTTGTTTCAACGTTTGCTTTGTTACCATTGCTTAATAACAGTAAATTGAACTGAGTGGAGTGCAAAGTGGTCTGAAATCATACCAGTCCTGTGATTGCGCTCTCCTTCGATTTGAACGCGAAGTATGATTTCAGACCAAAATTGCATGGTGTGAAGTTTAATTACCACTTCATTACATCCATTTAAAAATCACACGATAATTATTATTATTTCATTGTTCAAATACAGGATTTTAGTCAGTACCAATATTTTATTGATCCAGTTGGGAACAAAAGTTGCACAATTCGCCACACAGTGGCTTTCTTTGTGTTTCATTTACCTGCAATTTGATTGGTTGTTTTGTTTAAATGTTCCTTTCTCTTTGGCTGGGGAAATGGTGTGATTTAGAGCAAAAAATATTGTGATTCTTGAATAATATCTCACTACTGAGAGCCAATCAGATTTCAAGGATCACCCATGAATTATAAATGGATGTAATTAAAGTAATTGGAGGCTTGAAAGGGTTTTCGGCTGAGTGCGCGCACGTAAGCCACACACTCAATTCTAAAAGCTGCTCGTCAGCTTACGATTCAAAGTGGGTCACCAGAAATAAACAAATATCGCTAGCTTCGCCCACCTTTCTTCTAATTCCTATACATATGGAATATAAATAGACATCTCCTATTCATGAACACAACGAAAATTGTACACAAACGGTTTTATGGTCACTTAAATCCGTTTGAGTTGACCTGTAGCTTCACTCGCGCGTGCACTCGAATGAGCGGGTGACGCATGCGTAAATGCCGATCTTGTAACCCCCTCATTTTTCCTGATTTTGCAACTTTACTCGCTTATATCTCTGCTTCCGGACAGTGAATTTTTTTAATTTTTTGCATGTTAGCTTAGATTAATTTAAAACGTTTGTCTTTCAAATTTAAAAAAAAATTCTGTAGGTGAAAAAAGAAAGTAGCGACACATTTCAATTTTTCTGAAAAACTGACCTACAGATTGCACCATTTAATCAGGTAGACCTTGGAGGGGTTAAACAATTCAAGGCAAACATTAACTTGCAGTGTGTGGGTTTTCTTTTTTGACTCAAGATTCTTAGATTCAACAATATAGCATCATTAAGCACTTAATGACTGGTCCCAAGGGAAACAGTGAGTTTTGTTTCCCCGAGACCTCAATGAGGGGAACATTGAGGCTCGAGGGGAAACAAAACTCACTGTTTCCCGAGGGGCCAGTCATTAAGTGTTTTGTTATACCTCCCAACTCAAAATATAGAGTTTGAAATCGTTTAGCTGCCATGACTGCGTAAAAATTATTTGCTTGACGCGGCTGGCATACAAATTTGCCGCGGTTTCAAGATGCACGACCTGATCACGTGCAAATCCAAAGTTCAAGGTAATGTTTCCCTAGGGCGTCATTGAGTTTTGTTCGCCCTAGGGCGTCATTGAGTTTTGACCAATGGCACGTGACACGTTCTCCTCCAATCAGGAAACGTATTTGAGTTGGGAGGTATAACAACATTGTATGATTCACTCATGTTGTTCACTTTAACTTTGTCCTTTTCGTTTCTGCTTTCTTCCAGAAAGGAAAGAGCTCTACCTCCTTTGTGTATTCCGTTCTTACCTTGCACACATTTGCAACAACTGGAAATGTAAAAGATAAGGCCAAGCAGCTTCTGTGGAAGGTTAGTTTGATATTATAAAAAGCAACCACACTGACAAGAAGAGAAATGATCATGGTGACCAAAAGGAAGGAACACATCGAAACACAATTACACCACCAACAAAACAAACGCAAAATACTTTAATAGCAAGCAACAACCCGACACAAAACACCGCCACAACAACAGCACAACTACAACTGATGAGGTTACACTGGGTTTTTTCGACCCTTACACCACGGGAAATGATCTTTAGCGAGTGTGACTTTTCGAGACGAATATATCCATTGCTGGCTTGCATGTGACGTTGCATGTGACGTCATGGTGGCCATGTTGGATGGCAAGAACAATAACCTGTCTCTCCTCTGGGAACTGACCTTTAGTATTATGCAACTTCTGCGAAAGTTAATAGACCCTTTGCATAAATAAAAATTTGGTTTTATCAACGGAGTTGATAATGTAAATTGGCCACCGTATAGAGATTCTAAAAGCTGACGTTTCGAGCGTTAGCCCTTCGTCAGAGCGGATTCGCTCTGACGAAGGGCTAACGCTCGAAACGTCAGCTTTTAGAATCTCTATACGGTGGCAGGAGCCCATCTGGAGCGTGCAACTTCCATACAGCGTCTGTGAAACGGCGTTTTCACAAGTAGGTTTATTTTTAGACTAGCCCTTCCCGCGAATTAGGTCAAAAAACAAAGGCAGTTCCGGTTCGGTGACTCTATGACGTCAGCTTAATTTCTTGTAATTGGTCATCGGGCTCCTGTGGGAGTCTAATTAGCGGGAAATTCAATCTAAAAATAACCTTACTTGTGAAAACGCCGTTGCACGAACACAGTAGAGTTGTAGGCTCCAGATGGGCTCCTGACGGTGGCCAATTTACATTGTTATACCTCCCAACTCAAATACGTTTCCTGATTGGAGGAGAACGTGTCACGTGCCATTGGTCAAAACTCAATGACGCCCTAGGGCGAACAAAACTCAATGACCCCCTAGGGAAACAACACCTTGAACTTTAGACTTGCACGTGATCAGGTCGTGCATCTTGAAACCGCGGCAAATTTGTATGCCAGCCGCGTCAAGCAAATAATTTTAGGGACTTTAAGATCTGCGACGCGACGGTAACGAAAACGTCATTTAAAATTGCAAGTTCAGGTTTATTAATCTTTTTCGTCGTTATGTCGGCTTGTCTAACTTCTAAAAACTAGTGTAACTCCCCAGGAACTGAATTAGGAGGTGCGGTATTGAATATACGACAGAAAATTCAAATTCGCTCCCTTTTGTTCACGTTCTCCGTAAAACTTGAGAATTGGTCATTTCACGTCGTAGATTTGCCGAAAACGTGAAAGAAATGTACAAAAATGAAAAATGCACGTGCAGAGCGTGCAAAGCTATTGTTTTTGCTCATTAAATATGCAAAATTTGTGACGTTTTCGTTGCCGTCGCGTCCTAGATCTTAAACTCCCTTTTTACGCAGTCATGACAGCTAAACGATTTCAAACTCTATATTTTGAGTTGGGAGGTATAACAAAACACTTAATGACTGGCCCCTCGGGAAACAGTGAGTTTTGTTTCCCCTCGAGCCTCAATGTTTCCCTCGGCTTCGCCTCGGGGAACATTGAGGTCTCGGGGAAACAAAACTCACTGTTTCCCTTGGGACCATTCATTAAGTGCTTATTATCAACTCTGTTGATAAAACCAAATTTTTGTATACTACTTCCCCACCGACGCAGCACCACAGTTTCTTTAGAAACTACCCCTTCATTCCTTTGCATAAATGGCGCCCAAATTTGAATAACAATACTGTATACATCCTTAGCCTCACATTCAAGAGAAAAATCCTTTGTCTTGAAACATAAACATGAGGCTAAGGATGTATACATTATTGTTATTCAAATTTGGGCGCCATTTATGCAAAGGGTCTATTGTATTGTATGGCCAACTTTTCCACGCCTTTTCGCGTGGGTGAAGACCAAGAGCAGGGGCACCCAACGAGAATATAGCTCAAAACCACTTAAACATAGCATTGTTAAACGTATTTTAGTGTTTAAACGGTAGATACATAGGCATATTTTTATCCCCTAAAAATTTTTTCATCTGTTCGGATTCCCTAGCTGAAAGTCTAGTGTCCGAAAATTAGAGGAATCAGAACTTACCTTTTTGAAAATTTCAGCCGGAAAAAAGGCTCCCGAAAATTCTCGGTGACCTTTTTTGGGTACAAAATCCATTAAAAATGGGCAATTGTACCATGTTTTAGATATTCGAAAATCCTAGGACAGTCAGGCAAGCAAGGAATTTTACAACAAATGTTCCGAAAATTCTAGATCTCAAATTGTCTTCCGAACAGATATTTTCCGAAAATTGAAGTTGGGTACCCCTGCAAGAAGAGATACCTAAAAACAACATACGAAGCCCTCATGACATTGGCCGAATTTATACTAGAGACGAATTATCCGTCAGAGACGAATTATCCGTCTGAGAAGGATAATTCGTCTAAGTCTTCGGTACGAAGACGAATTATGGAGCAAAATTCGTCTGAGGCTGATTCGTCTGTTAGCACGTCTTCAAGACGTGCTAGCTAACTGACGGATAAATCGTCTTAGACGGATGGATCCGTCTCTAAATTTATATCTAGACGGAAACGTAGACGGTTTTTTGACGAAGTTTCCACGTGAGAGGGACTGGTTTCTATATTTTCGCCAGGTTTCCTGGGATGCCTAACTCTCGCCAAGCTTCCACTCGTCTCAACACCAAAACACCCGTCGTGTAACACGCGTAACGCGTAACGTATATGTAGACAAAACACTCGTCAAAATTCGTCTTCGGATCTATACTTAGACGAATTAACCGTCTGACAGACAGATTATCCGTCTAAACGGATAATTCGTCTCTAGTATAAATTCGGCCATTAATAGGGAACTTAAGCGAGGACGACAAAAGTGACGGATATGAAAACGTGGAAAGTTTCGCTTTGACGTCATTTGAAATGCAGTAATGTGATTGGGCAATCGCACTATTTACTGCCCATATCAGGAGTTTCCTTGGCGGGAATAAGAAGAAGCTTTGTTTTAATTGTGCCAAACGTTGGTCCTTGAAACACTTTTTCAAGGTCATACAAAAGTCACTCCATCAAGTTGTTTTCAGGGTGAGACCGGCTTAGAAATGTACCAAAATGTCAAAAAAACATAGCAAATTAATTTACACAAGAACAATAGGCCTTTTGCAACAAACGATCACATGGTACAAAATCCGCCATGCTGGAGGGCAAGCTCATTATTATTCCACCACTGGGACATTAAAACAAAGAGACCTGAACCAGTCAAGCTTGACTTGCCTTTGTTTTTGTCCCAGTAGGGGGAATAATAATGAGCTTGCCCTCCAGCGTGGCGGATTTTGTACCATGTGATCGTTTGTTGCAAAAGGCCTATTGGCAACAAAATAACAAGACAACGAGACAACAAGACCAGCACAACTAAAATGATACTAACAGTAATAACGCAACAGTATAGCAAAGCAGTAACACAAAACCAAAAGTAAACAATACAAAACCAAAAAAAGATACGACAACGTGGAATCTACTTTAGTGTATTTGGGACACTACGTTAATTTGTGATGAACTGCTGTTTCTTTCTCTCTGCTAGCTTATCAGTGAAAGTGGAGTTGTCAGCAACAATGCGAATGAAGTAGACATATGGTTGAATCAACTTCATCATTATCAAGGCGATAAAGGGACAATGCAGGCACGTCTGGTTTTTTTAGATGAGGTATTTACTGCAGTGACCAAGGAACCACACGCACATGCAGACGATGTCATAGATGCACAGGCTGAAGTAGCGGCATCAGAGGCAAGTTTGGAGGAGTGTGGTGTGGACTCAAGATGGAATGTCACTTCTAATACAAGGTGCATGTGCTTTCTGCTTTTAATCTCCATGTCGTGTTGGCGTAGATCTCCAGAACATGTTTGAAAAAAAGCTCTCGAAAGCACCAGGACATGTTTGAAAGGCTCCACCTATAACTGTCCCAACTGGCTTCATCTGTACTTTCATGGTGAAATTACAGACTAACAGATCCAACCGTCTACAAAAACTGTCGAAAAAAAGACAACATTTGGGTAAAACAAGAGTACTTCGAACTTGGCATTTAATCTGAAGCTACATAGGGAAATTCCGAGAGAAACGCGTGGGAGCGAAGTTAAATTTATACAAATGCCTTGTAAATGGGTATTTGTGTTTTTGAAAATCTGAGATTTAAACCCTGTTTGCGGTCTTTGGAATGCTTTTCGGATCTCTTTTCGGATGATGTAAAACGCTCTTTATCTTCGCAAGGAAAATGTTTTAATTCAATGATCTTTATGATTGCTTTGCTTTCCTTGGTACTGAAAAGGTGTTGAACTTCGTTTCTCGAATTGCTTTTAAAGGCCCGAAAAGTTTTTTTGGGGGCTTTTGAGAAACAGTTTCCGGCTCACGTCAACTCATCCAGACGTGCTAACCGTCGCCCCTTTTGATTCGACTTTTTATAGGATTACGTTAGTGGAGTCGTTTGGATCATATAATGATTCGTAGGAGTGCAATTTTGAGCAAGCCGTGTCATGTCAGTGCGCTATTTGAAATGTGTTGGGTTTTTTTTCAGTCTTCCTGTTAGCCTGCTACTTGTTGGAGCTTTGAAACGTTACAGTGAAATGGTTTGTGAGAAAGTAAAGCCACTTGATGAAACAGATGCAGGAAACAAAGGTTGGTTGGCTTGGAAGGCATAGGAATAGACACTTAATTGACTGGTCCCGAGGGAAACAGTTCATTTTGTTTCCCGACAATCTCAATGTTTCCCCGAGGCGCAGCCGAGGGAAACATTGAATTTCGAGGGAAACAAAATGAACTTTTTCCCGAGGGACCAGTCATTAAGTGATTTGTAATATAGCTCAAAAAGAAAAACGTGCAATGGCAACAACAACGGCGGTCGTTCGTCAACATTTGCGGGTAACAGTGCACTGTTACCCTCTGACGTCATAGATTTTGCACTGTTGCCCACTCAGAGACTTTTGGCGGGAAACAGTTTCATTGGTATCATGTGTCCGCGAAGTAACCCATGAAAGTGCGCGCTTTTGGGGGGGGGGGGGGGGGGATTGATGAATGCACGAAAAGGCAGTTGACGAATATTTCAGTAAATGGCGAAGTTTTTGGGTATCATTCGGATGGTGGGACAATGGAAGTGTTCGTCTGTCGAGTTATGATGCTCTTAGGAAGTTAAGAGATCAATCATGGTATCATTCTTTTTCAGGTTGCATCGCTCGCTATTTGAACGGTGTGATCTTCGATCTCATTCACTGCTCTGTCGACCCAACCTTAGTGAGCTTTGTGGTGTGTCGTTGCTACTACAACGTAGTTATCCCAGATCATTTGGCCGCAACTGTCTCGAGTGTCCACGAGGCAGTGTTGTGCTATGCTGGCCAATGGCTTCCCAGGGCAACTAAAGAGAAATTTGGATCTTTGAAGGTATTTGTTTATCGTAGTAGAAGCATAACTGTAGTCGCAGTTGCTGTCTCAGAAGCGTTATTTGGACTCCTAAGCGAGGACGGCGGTGAAATTTACGAGAATATCATCTAAAAAATATGCCTTAACATTATCCGGACGATTTAGGATTATGGTCACTCCAAGTCGCTCGGTATGGAAATTGTGTACGGAATTTCCAGGAATAAAATTGGCAAAAACGGTGTGGATCATCAGGGAAAAAACCGAAAATTTACCTCTGGGTGCTTGCGGATTCCTCCACGTATTGAATTTTTTAGCTCCTTTGTTCTCGTAGAGAATATTTGTTTCAACATTTATGTAGTTGCCCAACGTGGTCCAAAAACGCCTGTATTGAAACTTCCTATTTATGATAAATCACCAAGAAGCCGATTATTTACGTTTCTGTTCGAAAAGAGAGGTCGGTGTAGACGTGGTTTTGAGGTCTTTTTGTGGGTACAATATTTGTTTTAGAAATTTTTCGAAGTTCTTTTCCATCTTGTTTTCTTTTAGGTATTTTACGAACTCCAAAAAGACGCTTAAATCATTTCCAGTTTTTTTTTCCACAGTTTATATATATCAATCCCTTTGCGTAATTGATGCTCTGTTTTCTCTCATTGTTTTGTAGGAATATCCACAGAGAAGTGACGAGCATGTGAGCAAGTTGTCCACATTTTTGGACAAAACTGTTGTTAACACTGAGGAAGGTATTTGATCAAAACTATGTCAGGCAGTCGCACTGTGAAGGCCCCCTCCGGGCAAACGGCTTCGACGTTTGCTTCAATATTCGTTCGATTTTGTGGAACAGCGATGTTGAAAACCGTTTGTCTCCCTCTTAATGCGCACTGATCGCGCTAATCGGTCTCTCGATGACGTATCCATGTCCGTATCCATAGTAACAAGTCCCCATATCCATAGTAACAACCGTGGCAACAGCCTGGGACTGAATAGCGGGATTTTTGTGAAGCTTTGTTGATTCAAATGTTGATGATGTGTTGAAACCGTTTGCCCACCCCACCCTAGCAGACAGCATCGTTCAACAAAATTGAACGGATGTTGAAGCAAATGATGAAGCCATTTGCCCGGGGCCTTTATCGTTTTCAGTTTTGACGTATCATGAGGTAGGTTAAGAAGCGACGAGGGTACAGAAACGGAAACGTCACAATATTCAATATTAGTATCACCCAACTAGTGGACTAATGCAAATGCTGCATTTTGATTGGCTACGCTACTAGAGGACTATTAGTAATAGTCCTCGAGTAGCGAAAAGCGAGACGCTTTCTTTCGGTTTATTCCCAAATAATATTTTCAACTTGCATTTGCTAACTTTATTATTGCGTTTTCTGTCCGACTAGTTGGGTGATACTAAAACAATCAGACCCTTCGCCCTCAAGGGCCACGGGTCAATAGTCCATTCTGCTTCGCTTCATGGGCTATTGACCCGTGGCCCTTGAGGGCGAAGGGTCTAATTGTTAAATATTCCTGGTTTAGTTGGGAATAAATTGTGCTGCACGTGGGCGCGCATTTTGGTACATTTCGTTTCATTTTCTTTTCCCTCTTCTGCCAAGAAAACCCCGAGAAATCACCACATGACAACAATAGGGAGTTTAAGAAACGAAGACGGCTTCGGCAACGACAACGCCAAAAAGCAGTAACATTATTGATTAAGGACGGTGCCTACTAATTCAAAGGTATTTTTGCGCGGTTTACTGAATATGCGCGAAAAGCAGATCTTAACAAGTGTTATTGAAATCCAAAAAGAAAACTGGGGGTAACCACGCATTTTTCGAGGATAATTAATCAGCAATATTTGTAAAAAGCTTTAAAATACAAAACAATGCATGGCGTTTTTTGCCAAATTGAAGCTTAATTATCTCTGAAAAATGCAAGGTTACCCCCAATTTTCTTTTTGGATACGAAGAGCACTTGCTAAGTTCTGCTTTCTCCGCATAGCTTCAAACCGCGCAAAATTATCCCTGTTTTAATACGCACGGCCGATGGGAAATCCGAGTATCTCGAGATGCGCGTAACGTATGCGCAATAACAATAGTAGGCACAACCTACCAAAATGATTGTGTTGCACGCATTTTTGAACATTTCTCTCCCGTACTCGTCAAAACTACATCTGTACTGTCTAAAATGACCAAATTTAAGATTTTGACGACAACGTGGACAAACTACAGTGACTCTACTTCCGTACCAATCCAGTTATAGGTCACTTCGCCCATATTGTATAATGTAAACAAGATGGAATAATCTTGAAGTACTTAGAATAGCTCAAACTTATATTTTAAAGTGACGTTTTCGTCGCCATGGCTATCGTGGTGTCTTAAACTCCCTAATGAACATGCAATAGCGACATTCTCTTTTTTTATGAAAATCGTTCTTGTCCGACCTGACATTTTTGGAAGTTCGCTAAAGTTGTGCAACGCAAGCAAGAAAAAAAACAAACAAACTGGCTTCCATGATGTCATATGGAAACGATCCTTTAATCGAAGAAGCTACTCTCAAACGAGGTGTTTCAATAAGGCAGCTGTTGAGATAGGCTGGCTTGCAATAGCCTCGGAAA
Source organism: Montipora capitata (assembly GCA_949126865.1). Lineage (NCBI taxonomy): Eukaryota > Metazoa > Cnidaria > Anthozoa > Scleractinia > Acroporidae > Montipora > Montipora capitata. The sequence continues at coordinate 17,684,905 of OX421446.1, forward strand.
TAAAAGTGAGATGTGTGAGTCTTCACGGTGGAATTAACAACAGTGAAGAGCGATTCATCTCGGACAGTTAAACTGTTGATTCAAGGGAAAGAATTTTCCTGAAAGCTAGCATTTATGAGTGTTTTTGTGTTGGGAAAGAGGGTACACATTTATTAGATCTATTTTTTTTTTCTCAAATGCTCTTTTTTGACAATTTGGCGCCAATGTTCTGTCGAAGTTCGGGTAGCCGTAATTTGAGTTTCGGATCAAACCTGACAAATCAACCGCCAACTTGTTATCTTGCAATAACCACCTTTTTCATTTGGAAAGTGCTTTTTGTTTACAGAGAAAGTAACTGCAACAGCTGAACTATACCATCTGCTTGAAGCCCTTGACAGAGTGCAATTGAGCTCAGTTATGGATGACTGTGTGCAGTTTTGCACGCAAAAGCTTTCGGCGGATTTTTCACCACTTGTTGAGATTTTGCGAGTCAGGAATTATATAATTAATGGTGAGTAGCAAAGGACCTGAATTACAGATCCAACCAGGAGCCCTTTTGGCTGGTAATTATCAATTATTAAATTTTCAACCTCGGTTAATGCATTTCTCGTGCTCTGATTGGTCCACTTAATCTCGGTTATCAGCTCATATACCTTAGTTTGACCTTATATGGTAATTGATTGCGCTAAGTGTTTGCTAATCTAAATTTTTTTTCGCCGGAAAGCGAAATTTCACTCTTAATAAAGCAAAAAAACCTATATTTGGAAAGTTTGGATCAATTTAGACGTTTAGAAGTACGCAAAAACGCAATAAATGTGTTTGTGATGAGCCTGCGTCTGTCTGATCACGAGGTATTACACAACATCGCATCTTCATCAAGTTTTTTCGATTTCGCTGGCATTTTCTCGCTTTTTTTGCTCGTATCTCGTACATCCAAACTTTTGGAGTTTAAGCAATTTAATAAAACAATTATTCCATTCGCGCTTGTTGGATATGAGACTGGTTATAACCAACTCGAGGCTACGCGCCTCGTTGGCTATGTAATGTACCATTTCATATCCAACGCGCGCTCAGGTGTTTCTTACCTTTGATGGGCAGAGATTGTTCTACAATCCTAGACAAAACTGTTGGGACAGTGTGTCAATTAAGCACAAGCGGTTTCAAAGGCTTTTCAAGGGTACAATTTTCTCCCTTCCCCCCTCCCCCTTACATTATTGAGTTGAAACCTGGAAACATTCTGAAAAGCTGCTGTTGGTTTCAACATGGCATGGGTTGGTGGGGGAGGAATGAGAGGCCGCTTCAAGGAGAATTATAAAGTATAAGGTACACCTTTAGTTAAAGCGACTTTTGCTCCCTAAATAAGTATGTTAAGAATGTGAAAGGTGGAACGTGTGTTCTGTGGGGTCGAGAGGCTTAACGTTTTACGAAACTCAAGCAGTTGTGAAAAGGCTGCAGAAAAAATCATGTTACTGCTCTTCCAAAAGACATCCTGGAACTAAAGTCATAAAGTTATCATCACCTAAACTCTCTTTTGAACGATTGATTTCACAGGTATAGCATTGTCCGAGAGCATGGCTCCCTTGTTGCACAGCCTACCATTCACTGTCTTGGTGTGGCAAGTCTTTGGAGGTTCCATTGAGGATGTGGACGTTTCTGTTCACAGCACCCAACGAGGTACATCTTCCCTCGAGAAAACTACCTCAAACATTCTATGCAGTTCATGGATTCAAGAACTGTTTATAGCAGCTTTGGAGAAGGAACCTGAATCAAAGACTATTTCACATTGCCGTCATCTTCTTCTGTATCTGCACTCTCTCAAGATAAGACTTACCACTGTTTCCGATTCAATCGAGCAGGAGCGGCAAAAGTCTGCAACACTGTCATGTTTCCAGCTTATTCAGCATCTGATGCAAAGATCATTGTCCGTGCAGCTGAGTTCAGATAAAGACAATACAAATATTTTAGACGAGAAAAGCAATAATCCGCTTGGAACAAACCCTTCTTCAATGGGTGTCTGTAAAGGCGATTCTTGTTTTGCGGAAGACATTTGTCGCGCTGTTTTCCATCACCCTGTTGTTCTCGATTGCTTTCTGTGGAATCCGGAGATATCCATATCTCAGGCCATTTGTAAGGATGTTGGTTCTCAGCTGACTTATACTATCGCTAATCTACTACTGGCCGTACAATCAAGCTTACCACTGCATGAAAAACAGGTATTAATGGCTCCTTTCGTGAAGAAACTATGCCAGGAGGGCCTGAGTGAAGTCCAGTTTGCAGTAAAAGGATGTGGTAAGATGGAAGTTTTGTCAAAAGCCAGTTTGGAGTTCACTTCAGCCAGTTCTTAAAAGCGAACACAAGTGTGTCGTTTTTGTAATCGTGGTGCGCTCCACCTTTTAAATGATCAATCAAAGAAAGTTTTTCAAAGAGAGTTTTCTTACTTCGTCTCCCTTTAAAATTAAAATTATTCTAGAGTTGTGACAAGTTGATTGCCTCCATTTGCCTTTTGTACGAGTTTTTCTCCCCAAACTGCGCACATTGCTCTTTCGCGTGATGACTTTAAAACCCGTGCCGATTTGGAAAGCAAATCTTTGTTCAGCATTTTGTGCGGCTTTCTGTGTTACCCTGGTGCAGGGAAAGGCCGCCGATCACCATGACGTGTTGGCTAGAATGATCGGGAAGGTTGAAGTGTCGAGTGACTGGTTTCGTTGCTTCCTTGTTGTTTTTTTCCACGTTTCGGAGATGTTCGCAAAAGCCGTCTCCTCCCAGTTTGGTCAGTGTATATCTTTTTGCGGAGTTTGCATGTTATGTAATACATAACATTTCTATAGGTGCATGTAAAACAGTCAACGGTTCTTTTATTTTGTGCGCATTGTGGATGAAAGGACACGACAAGTTTAAAACCTGTCCAGCTGATCAGATCACCAATATCGTTATCTTTGTTTCTTTCCAGAAGCGTCCTCGTCTGAAGCTCTTTTCCTGGTGGCACTCTTCAACGGCTATTTTGACAAGGATTCTCGAACCCTTTTCATTTCAAGTTTGTCGGAACTACCGTCCCACAAGCTAGTCAGAAACGATCATTCATCGGGAGAAGCTGTCCCTTCAGCCTTTCTTCTCACACTACTATCATTACTAGAAAGTGGATCCTCCAGTTTGGAAGAGAGATCACCTTCTCCGCCTTCGTTTTTGAGGAACTCTGACCTCAAGGCAGGGGAGCCTCTCCCACTGGCGCATTTCGAACGTCTGGTCGAGATTTCTCAGGAAGTTAACTGTCCACAGCTAGATCGCGCAATTTTGAAACTCTTGCAGAGTTCCTTGGTGTACGTTCTTGCTACAACTACATCACTCTTAGACGGTTGTCTCAATCACCCAACGGAAAACAAAGTTGCAATTGCATTGCATTTAGTCGTAAATTCGACTGCTCTGAGGTCGCATTTTGAGCGTCGTTGTTTGGTCAAACCAAAGACGAATGAGACGATTGCAGTGGAAGAAAGCGCGGAGACCTCGCCCATTGAATTCAAAAGTCATCTCACAGAATTCCTTTCTCTTGTTTGTTCTTATTTACTGTGTGTCCATGGGATGGACTTACGTGCACCAGGTATGTTATGGCACTGACCGAGGTTAATTTTAATACTTTAGATAGTAATTAGTGGGGAATTATTGAGATTGAAAGGGAGCTAAGGGTTTCAGTGTAAACTATGATGTTGAAAGATTTTTTAAAGTAGGGTGAAGGGTGTAGGTCACTGAGCGACATTGAATCACGTTTTGTGTTCTGCAGTTGTTTACTTGAATGGCGTTCGTATTTTTACGACAGCTCGAAACATTCGACAACTCGTTGTTTCTTTTTCCATCAAGACACTACAACCCGCTTTAAGAATAGAAAATGTAGGATAAGCGTCGTGTTCCAAGGAGTCTGCCTTAAGATGCGTTTGCACGTCAGGGCCACAATTACCGGCGTCGAACCGGCAAATAGTATTAATGTTTCGTCAGCTTTTTTGTTTTTTCATTGATAGAAATGTAGAAATGAATAAGAGTTTAATGTTACTGTATGAAAAGGAAGAAAAATATCGAACCCTAGTTCCCTGCCATTTTTGTTCGATCGCCGGCGTGTGAAAACACTTTAAATTTTAGTGTGCTTAAAGTTAACACTCGCTTTGTGTTATGATCTTTAGCGCTGGGGCACCGCTAATTGGGAACACTGGAGCAGTAGTTGGGAACATTGTACATAGAAATCAAATCAAATCATGGTTTTTGAGTGAATTACGAGACCTTGTATACGTTTCGAGCGTATTTCTGGTATTCAATTGTTTGTCCTCGTTAAATGTTTGTTATGTGGCGGTACCGTTAGCTTCATCTCAGCAGTTGAGGAACTTTTGCAATGACCACAGGAACATGTACACTACAAGACAACAGGTTTTACATGGAAAAAAAATCATGCAGCGCGTGCAGGGTGCCCGCCCACGTACCCGACTAACGTGAACGTCAGCGCCAACCGCCGCGCCACAACTGCACTGGTGGGGAAATCGTTTTTGTCTTGCCGTGAACACTTTGGCGCATTTCTATGCTTTCTCTGCTTCACAACAGGGTGAAAAAAAGTATTAACACAACGGTAATTTGTCGATACTCTTTTTATATTCCTACCAGACTACCGTTTGTACCAGTCTTAGAGTTCTTAGATTACGTCTTTGTTAACTTTGTTTAATTTTAGTAAGGTGTATCTGTTGTCGTTCTTGTTGACAGGTCACACTAGAGCACGAGAAGTAAACTCACTCCTAGTTGAGGTGTACTGGGATCCACTGTGGGAGTGGCTTTTTGACAACACGGAGAGAATTTTAAAAAACTCACAGGTTCGAGTAAAGGTTTTTTTTTGCACTGAGTGTTAGAAAATTTATTCAAAGGGATATTCTTTCAAAAGAGAAAAAAATTGATAAGAATCCAATTTTTTATTTGACCCGAAAAATGTATTAATTTACATTAGAAGCATAAGCTCTTTGCTGGGCTAGCCATGAGTTCGCGTCTATATATTGAAGACCCTTGAACTCTCGAATATATTAATGACACTAAAGGTTTTCAGTTACAAAGTTTTGAACCGTTATGTGCTTTAATTGAAGGACCAATGTATGGAGATGTTTTTCGCCTTGATTCAAACCACAGAAAGAGGTAAGCTTGTTTAGAGTTTTGTTAAATGCGTTGCAGGGTCACCGTTGAATTTCCTGTATTGCCTTATACTTGCTAGGTTATTGCTGTATTTTTTATGGAAATAAAGGCAGATATTTTCGGGATATTTAGGAAAAAAATCAAGATATTTGGAGAAAAAATCGGGAATTTGCGGAAAGGCAATTTCATGTGATATTTGTGTCTTGGCCTAACCGAAAACAAAAACAGTGTGCTTCAAGTCCCGGATGTGCACAAGCTCTTGTTTTTTGCCGCCATTTGGTCGTCAGGCGTCTCGACTTTTTTTCCAAGTTTTAGAAAGCACGGTATGTTGGGTGTTAATAATGGGAAGAAGGTAAAAAGGAAAACAAAAATGGTATCTTTAGTCTGGAAACCAACAGGACTTAGTTTTCCTGTCCTAATTGACCTCTTTGGCTTGTACGTTTTGTTTTCCCATTTCAGACCACGTGATGATCCCAAGGGAATTTTCCTTTTGTTTTTTCACAAGTTATGTATACATATGCACGTGCATAAGACGACATTTAAAAGAGAAACTGTTCCTCGAGTAGCATCACGTGGTTTGAAATTGGACAACAAAACGTACAAGCTAAAGAGGTTTATTATTCAACACATTGTGACAATGTCCAAATATGGTCGTAGCGCGCTCAATATTCGTCGTGCGTACTCAACAGATATCCTGCGATATACGTAATTTTGTGTGTCGCGGAGAAAAATGGTAGTTTTTAAGCTTTTTTTCCAATAAACGTAGAAAATTGTGCTTTGTCATCAATGTGTTGAATAATAAAACAATTATCCTGCTCAATCTTGCGGAATATCGCCTGATTTTAGCCAACTCGGCCTACGGGCTCTTCGGCTAAGTATCAGGCGATATTCTGCGCGGTTTCGCAGGATAATGGTTAAATATTTGCTGCGGGTTAAATTTGTTATGTTCTACTTCAGTTTACTGTCAGTTGATAATCGTAAGGAAACTTCATAATTATGCCTTTTATTTTTCTCGCTATAAGGTAACAACATTGTTGCCATTGCCGAGATCATGATCAGTCTTGCGATGTTAATGTAGTAACGATCGTGTTTGATCTTTTTTAAGATGATCATCTCAAGAAAAAGTTCCAGGCGCTGTTGAGCATAGCTTCGTCTTGGGACGTGTAAGGATAACTTGTTTGTGGATAACATGCACGATAGAGTGATTTTCCACGGAGTTCCATAAAACCAAAGCCTTAAGCCCCGTTTACGTCATCAAGCTTTTCTTGACAATTATCATTGGTCGTGTAAATGATAAACAAGTTTTCCTTGACAAGTTTTCCTTGAAAAGGAATGTTTGCTCGTGTAGAGGATACACAAGTTCGACAAGTTTAGCCTGTGCCCGCAATACTTTTTGTTCAGCGCGTAAACGGGCCTTTTGGTATTTCGTTTTGTCCAATCAACGCTTAGCTAACCGTTAAATGAGCAGTTGGAGCGCAAAGGACTGAGAACATGCGGGCGGCACTCAGCGCGGGAAAATGGATGCAAGCCAGTAAAGCACAATTGCTTTGATTTTGCCTCGGATTGGATAAAAATACGGTTGTATAGTTTGGAACCAAAGCGATCAGTTGGACCTCTTTCAAACGTCGTACGTCGTGCTATTGCTGTGTGAATTAAACACAAGACTTAAATCCGACTCAAACACGACTTACAACAATTAAGTTTGCCCCTTCGTTTCGCATGGCATTAGCTCGACCTGCTTTAAACGATGTGGTGTGGATCTGGTTATTGGTTTGAAACTTGATATTATGTTAAATTTAGGGCGACTGAATTAAGTTCGACGTTCGAAAAGTACTGTTGTAGTTGTGTCACTGTCGGGTCAGATTCACTTGATTTGGATACGACAGTAGCACGACCTTTGAAAGTTATTCTTGACTGTGAGGACGAGTCCTATATTGGTCGTTGCGAATCTATCGTTGATGTGGAAAATGGAGTCGTTTCAGCCCTATTTTCATGCTTTTTGTTTGGTTTTTTTGTTTTCAGATGTCGGTTTAGGATCTGTGACCAACTTTTGACAAGATTGTGTTACGATTGTTCCTTGAACGAGAAAACTGCCTTCATGAGCAAATTCTGCTTTGCGTCTATGGAGTTCCTTTCCAGTGTTTTAGAAGGAAAAGGTGAATACACTTTTCCTTTTTGTAGTAGTGCACTGTAAGTGCACTACACAGTATGTCACCGGGTTCTAAGCGTGTAAGAGTTTTCCGTGGTGCCAATAGGCCCGCAGCACGTGCATAAATCACGAAAATAAACAGGTCTGTTAGATAGCGTGCTTGAGTTTCAACAAAATGAGCGCCAAAATCAGCAAAAAATTGTGACGATGGTGAATAATAAAGCAGCTGCTATTTCCAAAACGATGGAATTACCTGGTGATAAGTGTACCTCGTCTAGGGGATTAAATTTTTGACTTTGCAGAACGAATGGTCAACCTCAAGAGTTGGGCAATAGTGATTTTTGTGTTGAATTCGCAAGTATCCTGCAAACTTTATAACAGTTGAAAGAAAAAAACAAACAAACTAACAAAACAAAAACCCGGTGTCTTGCCATCATTTTAACACAGATGTATCCTTTGCTTTGCGTGTAAACACGCAACTGGCAAGGTTGTATTGCCGCCGGCATTTTTGGAATTCGCAGGAGACAAACTCAGAACTGAAGAATGGAATTACTGAGTAAAAACTTGTATATTCTCATTTGACACCAGAACTAAATATATCTCAGACCAAGTTTCCTTACTGGTGTTCTGTTTAATTCTTGCATGCACCTGCCTCAATTTTACTTCCGTCAACTTTTAGTTGGTTTTATTGTGATGTCCTCTGCCCTTTTTGCGTTTTGCGTAGTGGCAGAAAATGACAGGTTGTCGTGAATTTGTTTAAAGCCATCGTTTCCCTTCTTGTTTGTTTTGTGGATCCTCAAGCGTTGCATGATTGTACTTTGAAAATAGCGATGTGTGTTCTTGTATTTTTCTACAGTGGGCAAGAAGATTGACGAAGATTTGTTTGATGGTTTTTTAGCCCGTTTAGATTTATTATGTGAGGTAAGTAACTGAGCTTGATTTAGGTCTCTATGAGTTTCATGGAAAGCTGATCAAATGAGCGGTTGGCGGCTGCTTATGCTGTTTGATTTCTCGTCGCTTCCAGTGAGAGAAGAATTTATTTTATTTCCTAGATTCTTGGTATTTGATAAATGTTTGTTGCTTGCACATTCGATTATCTTTAGGAATCCACTGGATTGAGTGTCAGTGATGACATTGGTGTTGCGGAATGGAACAGCTTTGTCACGAACACTTTGAGGTATGTAAACCTGAATCATCCCGGGGTTACGAAAACCCTGGAAAAGCAAAAAAAGTTAGATTTTTTTTTTCGAAAAATGTGATTGTTATGGCTAAAAATTCATTCGATCGGCCATTCCGCGGTCAGTTAGGCCATTTACTAAGCGATCGAAAGAGTGATACATTTTAACAAACCACCCAACCAGAACATTGCGTCAATAGCAAAGCCGGTCTTAGGATTGAAGAGTTTTGTTCATCTCGGTTGTTTTGTTTTCGTGATAGGTATAAACTTGAAAGTGCGAACGTTCTGAGAACGTTACGGTGCATCATCCGAGCCCTCTACAAGGATCAAGGTGGTGACAAAAGCCTGTTGGCCTCCTTTTTGTCTCTGGACACGTTGTATGAAATGATACTGAGTCACTCTCAGTTCCTTGACGTTGTTCTGTGTGATGAGCACGGTGGAAAGATGGAGACGAAAGGTACCACTAATAACTGAAGTAGAGCAGTGTAGTGCGTGGAAAGGTGTATGGAAAAACTAAACATCAGTAAGAGGGGTTTGTTAAAAGGAACCAGCTCGGTTAAAGAGAAGTAAAAACCTCACGAGGAGCTCGCAACGAGGAACGAAATATTGGTCACTTTCATAAATGGCGACGACTTTTGCATTCTTTTGTATTTTTTTGTATTTATGCTAATTAGACCTACTGCCCTCGTTTTGAAACAAACATTCTTTTGAAATTTGCTCGTCGTAGCGAGGCTAGAAAGGCTTATTGGCATTAAAATAAAGGAATTTTTTATTTGGCTGCCATTATGAAAGAGGTCTATCCTCCACTTTCAGCGATGATTTTCGCCGAACTGTTTATCTTGTTGCTGGCTCAATTTATGCATTCGTGACATAGCAGGGGCGTAGCTAAAGGGGGGTCCTGGGGTGCCCGTAACCCCCCCCCCCCCCCCCCCTTTGCAAGCATTTTTTAAGCAAACAACCTACAATATACAGGTGGCGAAAACTCTATAATCTGGCGAGTACGCTCTGTTTGACACAGTGTGACCCCCCACCCCCTTTGAAAAATCCTGGCTACGCCCCTGCATAGACAGAGATATTGTGCGCTGATTGTGTCCGGGTCATAATCTCTTTTCGTATTCACAAAATTTGAATAGGCGTTGTTCTCTGCCAAAAAGAAGTATCTAAAAATGACAAGCTTTCAATTGCCACTCTGCAGTCTTTGACGAGTGAAAGATAAAATTGATGCAGAAAAAAGTGTGAAAGAAATTTAACTAGTTTTGAGGGTATTAAGTGCTAATACGAATTTATAGTAGAATTTGGGTATTTTCGTTGTGACTAAATTTTAGTTTTAAAAAGCAGACAGACATAACGAGCTAGCAACTTCGTGGAAGTAAGAAGAAAAGTCCAGGGTTTTCATTAGAAGCCGGCAACCGGCGAACTCCGGCGGCTACTTTCGATATCAGCGCCGCCTACTTTTGCTGACTTTTGCCATTCGAACTCTCAAAGTTTACTTTTTCATTTGAAGGCTTTTAACATTGCATTGAGGTTATAAAAACAAAGGCACTCGTAAATGAAAGTTCCTTACTTTGATATTAGGTCTCATTTTTTGCTGTGGATGATTTTAAGTAAGGTCTTTTCAATGTATATCAACGCCGATCGACACTTTGGCATTCGCAGTCCGCCATGTTGATTACAGAGGCGAGAAGGACTGTTGGCAAATATGCCTCGATTACACGCTGTTTTCTCTTCCGGTTTTCCACGTGCTTTAAAAAAAAAACAATGGCTGAGAGAAAGCGCGCCGCGGGCGATGGAAATCCTAGTATATTGGCATATTTTTCGAAGAAAGCACGGCCGCTTCCAGATGCAGGTGAATGAGCATAAATGTATTTGATTTTCTGTTTATATAGACTTGAAAGACTGCGAGTCAACACAAATCCTAAGAACTGAATAAATTTCGTATGAACCGTGCAACTTTTGCCATTCTCAATTTCGTTTTCGTTCTGTCCGTTCTTTTTCGGTTAAGCTGTGATCACATCATTTCAGTTCTGTCAAGGTCCGCTCAACAATAGGCAATTTTTGTGGATCGTTATAAAACTGTAGTTAAAAGTGTGGATGTTATAAGGTGCGTGATCCAGTGTGTGCGATAGACCTTTTCACGATTTCGGACGCCGTCTTGCACGCCAAAACTTACAGTAATGTATGGGAAAAGTCGGGAGTTTGATGCTCGTTAAGAAAGGTCGACATTCTGAAATTTCCATGAATTACAAACTAAAGATACTAGCTAAAAAAGTTAAGTTATTAAATTTGAGAAGTTTGGTCTCACTGAAAAGTTTTACTTTTCCTATATTTATCTGTGAAACCGATCCGCAGATCACGGAAAATTTAGAAGCATTTGTATAAAAAACGAAAAGTACGATTTCTCACTTCTCGTCTAAGCTGTACCCTTCAAATACAGGATAATGAATACAAATCCTCCTTTCTAGTCTATTAGTCGTGTAGAAAAATCAAAAAAGTCGTTTTTGATGTTAAGAAATATTAATCGTCTGTTGTACTCATTTTGGTGCCTAGAATGCTGGAAATGGCATTTCCGAGCTTCTAGATTTGAAAATTTTCTGGGGGGGCATGCCCCCAGACCCCCCTAGAAGACGGGTCCTTACGGCCCCTTAATTGTAACAGCCGCCTACTACTCTTCTACCATGCGCCTACTTCAAATTTTATTGAAAACCCTGAAAGTCCCAAGAGAAAAACGGGAAACAATGCTTATGCAAAATTGGGAGGGATAAACAAAGAGTATTATGGTATTTTCGAAAATGGCCTATTCTGAATGTGCAAACGGAGAATCCTTGGACCCGTAATTTGAATTTTGAAAATTGGAAAGAAATGCAGGAGAATAATGTGCTTAACTTCAACCAGACAACATTTGAAGTGAAACTGAATCTGAAACCACAGAAAATTGTTTCGCGCTTGTTTTAGTCTTGCATTTCTGCGCGTGTTGATTGGCCTAAACATGTCACGCCACATTTTCATCCAATCAGAATTTAAAAGCAAAATTAGTGGTGATTTGGTAACACGAATTTTCCCGCGCCTTAAAAGGCCCGCTGCGTGAATTTGTTTTTGGTTCTGTGATTGGCTAATTTGACTTGTGCAATTGCTTTGGTCATGATCTTTCGGTACTCCGCTGAAACTACTCTTTAAAATTCCCTCACACCTTACAGTAGGATTTTTATTGAACTGCTTTTGTTTACAGAGGCATTGATTGAACTGTTGTCTACGGTTGTGGAGAGGGGCGCTTCCTGCTGCAAGTCTGCACACCTTCCAGTTCTTTTTGCCGCTTATTCAGCAACAATGTCGTCCACAGGTAACAACAACAGCAAGCAACAACTTCTTTTTGACGATTTTACGTTACAACTTGTTCGTTTACATAGGAAGATGGGCTGATGTTTTACCTTATTTTTACCGTATTTTTCCCTATTCGAAGATGTGACCTACAGTCTAGCGAAATCTCTAATCAAATAAGGTGCATTGATTTTTGGCAAACAGTAGTTTCATTCTGTTCTTTTCATATGGTGGTTTCGCGTTACGTCAGCGCTGCCATTCTGGTGGACGAAAACAAAAGATCTCTCATTGGCTCCTGTTGTTCGTCCATCAGCAATTGTACATTACAGCATTGTTGTCTGTGTCTCTAGAGATTGGTTGCAAACCATCTATACCACGCAGCTCCTTACAACCGCTAGTTTCATTGGGCGGTGTAGGATTTTAAAAACTAGACGCTCCGTGAGCGTAAACTGGGTCGCCTGTGGTACATGTGGCACAAAAACAGAGGGCACTGAGTTGGGTGGTGTTGAAGGCGCTGAAAGTGGATTTTCCCAGGAGTAATGCCGAAAATAAAAAGTGGGAAAATGGAAAAAAGCCAAGGAATCCAGTCGGTACTCCTGGTAACCCCCACAATGGAAAAAGCAGGCTAGGGGATCGAGCTTGAATGCGGCATATTTCTCGTCATCCCCGGAGCTACGCAGTCCGGAAACGAACACAACGTATTTTTTGTTTTGTTTCCTTAGAAACGAAACGTATCTATTTTGACTTAAGCGTGAACTATTTACACAATGAGGTATAGTGGCCAATCAAAACAAAGTTTGTTGATTTGAAAATCTAAACCTCTACAAGATGCAAAGACAAACTTGCGAACAAACAGGGCAACACACTCCGTGTCAAAAGCCCATGATACGCAACTAACTTAATTTCTCACCGGAGTTCAGGGTTAAACCCTTTTCTGAAGAACGTTTTCCTTGAATGATGAAGCAAAAGATGGACAACAAGCTTTCTTTCAAATAATTCTTGACTAACAAGAATAAATATCGCCCAACTAGTGGACTAATGCAAATCCTGCAATTTGATTGGCTACGCTACTAGAGGACTATTAGTAATAGTCCTCGAGTAGCGAAAAGCGTGACGCTTTCTTTCGTTTTATTCCCATATAAATATTTCTTCAACTTGCATTTACTAACTTTATTATTGCCTTTTCTGTCCGACTAGTTGGGTGATACTAAAACAATTAGACCCTTCGCCCTCAAGGGCCACGGGTCAATAGCCCATTCGGCTTCGCCTCATGGGCTATTGACCCGTAGCCCTTGCGGGCTACGGGTCTAATTGTTAATTAGTCAAATTTCCAATTGTTTTTGTACTTGAAGAGTGTGCAGAGTTGAGTACAAAGAAATAAAATTATAAATAGCCAGACAACAGAGATCCGACTGTTTTCGATTCCTTCTTTGAGTTTGTTAAACCGCATATCCAACTAGAAAAAGTTACGGAAAATTTGGCATTTGGTTTCAATGTTGTGCATAACACCACAGTAAAATATTAGAAATACAACTCGCTTTTTATATTCGACGGCCAAAGATGCAATTGTTGTTGAAGTCCATTATTCGTCGCTTTAATTTTAATTTTCACCGCTTGTGTTGTTTATCGAATTGACGTTCCATTCTCGAGCGCCATAAGGGTATATTTTGTTCAGAGATCCCATTCACGTTACATCGTCTTCGCCGCCATTGCATGCTTGTACTGTGTCCACCGGATAAAATCTACCTGAATTTACGCATCTCTACTACCCCCTGAAACCTACCAAAGATACGCGCAGAAGATTCTAGGCACAAAGACAATACTTCGGAGGGGAGTGGCAGGTTTCCATTTTCCGACACAGGAAAAAACGGAGAAATTCTACTAATCTTCAGACTGGATTGCCTATGGCAACCCAGCAACGAGCAGTAGTGTTTAATGCCGAGTGTTTTTAGACCCGATAAAACAGGTGCTGCGAGAGGGGAAGATATTAGCATACAAGGAAAACAAGCCGAGCCTCCGATTACTGTGTTAAGTCGATTTGCATTGGTAATTAATACCCTGGGGTATATGCAAATGAGACAATAAAAGAGGTTACATGTGCTCCACCCCATCACTCTACTCGAGGCTGCAAAAGGGAAGAGTTTGGCAACCCACCCTCCCACCCAATCGAGTAAGGCGGGATTGATCCTCATAGTTCCCATCTTCGCCTGATCTTAGGCTTGTCCCAGGGCAGAGCGATTCTCCATACCGTATGACCATATCGTTGATAACAATACCCAGGATAGAATATTACACTATTTGAATAGTATGTACCCCTCTGTAAACCCCAATACAAATCAAAGGGGGCTTGATGAATTATTGCACAGTAGAAGTTGTATTTTCCACTGACTGAGGAACGAAAGAAGCGGAAAGTGTTTTCTCACACACCTCTGGGGTCTGGGCTCAAGTGGCCCTAAGTCACGTGCTCAGTGCTTTCGTCAGTTGCTTTTTCGCTGTCCGCCTTTGCTGACTGAAATGTTAGAGCCCCATTTCCCAACAAACCCTCAAATTGCTCCGAGAACATAATCAGTATCGGTTGGGTATTCTTTATTTAGATTGCCAAAATTCCATTTTTAACCAAACTTATAATTAAACGCTGTGTAGTGTTACAGTATAGTTATGCCTCCATTGTATACCATGCTATGGCTGAGTTGCATGGTTTGAGAAATAAATAGTCGGTTGGCGGCGGTCATCCTGACAATGGCTTCCAGTGGTGTGTGAGTTAATACAAACTCCTTCTCAGCTAAGTAGTATTCTTTAAGTTGTGATACAGATCTCTACTGTATGTAATTTATTGTTTGTTTTTTTTTTCACGTATGCAATAAATATTCGCGTCGCCTTCGTTTCGCTATTGTAAAGACCCATACTGATCTCCCGCTCATATTTTATCTACTACTTACTATCTCGGGTACGATTCTTTTAAAATGTCGTGTTCATCGTTTGTTTTCAGATCAGTCCATTCTCTACCTGCTTAATTTGTACGAAAAGAACCACGCATCGTTCAAAAACTACAGGTAGTACAAATATTTCTGCCACTACTTCATTTAGCTTAACTTTGGTTGGCAGGAGAACTACGAACGTCAAATTGTTATTTCTTCATTTCTTCTTTTCTTTTTAAAGCAGATCCAAGCGCTAATTTTTTTTAGGTATGAAAACGAGAAAGATATTGTCTTATTTAACTCAATTGTTTCAACAACAGTGGAACTTCCATTCAAGGGACACCCTCAGGACCAGGGCAGGTGTCCCCTGAATTGAGGTTGGATTGGAGTCAAAGATTGGTACGAACATTTTTCCGCGACCAAATTTTGTGTCCCCTGATTGGAGATGTCTCCTGAATAGAGGTGTCCCAAAGGAGAGGTCCCACTGTATTCCTTTTCATTTCAACTGAGTTCCTGGTTTTAAAAGTTTAGAACGTGATCAAAGAAACCGAAAAAGGTTCTCCCTTATTTATCATGGTACTTACCTTTACCGTTATGAATTTGATTGGAACGCGCGCCTACGAATTCTCGAGAACCTAAACAGGGTGCCGTTCGGTTCAAAGCATTGTTCCAGGGGCGCCAAAGTTGGCTTACGTTTTCCCTTGTTTTTAGAGGAAAATAGGGGTTCCACTTGGCATTGCTGTTTTATCTGATTCCTATGAAATAATTATTGAATACCGTCTTTGCGCTACACGGCATTGTTGTTTGTTTCGTATCAAGTACGAACTGAATTTATTAAAACCCGCTTTCAAGCTTATGCATAAATGAAATATACACAAGTAAAAATATAGTTGTAACCAGGATAAGGCATATGAAAGTGAAAAAACGATCTCTGGTTAAAAAAGATTAAAAATATAAGCTTTCGGTTATCAGTCTATAGCCTTGTGTTTTTATATTCTTAATCTTTTTTTAACCAGAGAACGTTTTTTCACTTTAAAATGAGATATATATACACAGTTATGCTGAGAATGTAATTAAGGTGTAGGTGTGGGGTAAGGTGTGATACGTGTAAGTTATGATGTGTAGGTGATGGTTGCGTTACGTATAGAGCGGTTTTCAATTGAGTGTAGAAAATAATTAGCGAATTGCTTTGGTTTTGCATTTACTTCACTCAGTGATTGATTGAAAGTTCTCGCGCCATTTTTTCAACCAATCAGAAGTGAAACCAAAACCAATTGTGGCTTGCGCGTGCACATTTTCCCGCGCTTTGTGTAATTACTTCGAGTTTTGATTGGTTTACTGTATTGTCTCCATCCTTTTTGATTGGCCAAAGTAATTCCTTTGGTTTTGGTTTTACGACACTCTATTGAAACTCGCTCTATTGAAGCAAGTGTAATCAGTCGAGGCCAGTAATCTGTTTACCGCGGGAAAAAAAATTATTTAGTTATTAGTAAATTTGCAACAAATGAAGAAATAAATCAAATAAATAAAAGCTATAGAGGTTTTTTTGGGCAGCTGAGAAAAGATGTCACTCTTGTACTTGCATTAAAAACGTGACTGGACTGAACTCTAAAATGGCCCATTTCGTCTCTTTGATCCATTTACAGTCCCATGCTATGGGGCCAAGCTGCTGCAAGCCATCACCAAATTGTAAAAAGCTTGGGTCCATCACTGTGGAAACAGCCCAGTGTAACAGAGATTTTGGAACAACTGGATGCTACGGCAGTCAGGAAGTCAGCGGTTTTATTTCCACAAAGCAGGCTTTTGCAGGTTTGTGGAAGTTAATGCTGTGAACAGTCTTGTATTTGTTTTTTTTTGTCTTTTAGCGAGACTTCTATACATTTCGACTTCGCACGATATCGGACAAAGCTGTTGACACTCCTGCCATTGCGGACTGAAATAATCCTAACTTATAGCTCTTACCCTTTTTCCACCCCCCCTCTTTTGTCTTTGTCACGTTCGGCATCTGAAAAAGAAAGACCATAACCTCTAGGTGATCTGGTGACGTAATTCGGAGGACTGGGGAGAAAAATTTTAACGCCGTATCCCACAACCGTGCGCGGCCTTATTTTTTAATTCAACATGGCAGAGGCGAGGTTAGATCTCGTCGGATCTACTTGAATGTTCATTCAGTAACAGGAAGTGTGGTAGACACGTAATAATCTGTTGAGTTTTGGCGATGGAAGGTACTGCAGGGAGTTTGGAAACAACATCTAAGGCCGCGCGCGGTTGTGGGACACGGCGTTAAAATTTTTCTTCCCAGTCCTCCAAATTACGTCACCAGATCACCTGGCTGTCCAAACATTAAACAGAGTTTTGAAAGAGAGAAATGATCCTCGAGCTTATCTGGACAATTTGGGCAATTGTCTCAAATAGACACGTGAAAAATTCAGAGCATTGCAGAGGTCATGGGTTCGAATCCCGTTGGAAGATCGAACCTGAAGTTTTCAGGTGTCTGTAAGAGACAGTTGCTTAAATTGTCCCGATAACTGCGAAGATCATTTCTCTCTTTCGTCTACAGCCCGCGCACTTCATTGAAATATCTACATCCACTAGTGATGAAATGAAAACCAATCCAATCACTTCAGGTTTAATACGTTGTCAATGTTGGGTCATCCTTTTGGTGGTGTGTATGTAACTTGATGAATGATGAAAGCTTCTCGTAATCCTTGTTTTATTTAAGTATAGTGTTTATTGTTTTCCTTCTTTGTTTGCATTTAGCCTCGAGTTCAGCGTGAACTTTGCAACCGGAAGCTGTCAGACGCTTTTGATCCTTGTTTTCTTCTTCCGCTGTTCAGCTGTCTATTAGCTCCAAGTTAGTGGCTTTGATTTCTGATTTCTTTGAAATAATTTCAGTCACAGAGAGCTAGCGTTCTCCAAGGCTTTTGACACACTGCTTAAAGATGTAGCCGACGTTTTTCTATTTAATTTTTAGAACTGGTTTGCTTCCAGACCTCAGTTGTTCAAAATGTGGATAACGCTATCCACCGGATAAATCACTATCCATTGAATAGCGCAATTGATTTTGCTATGATTTATCCGGCGGATATCGCTATCCATCGTTTGAACAACTGGGGCCAGGTAAGGAACAGGTCCACGAGAGACTGGGCGACACATTGCTTAAACCCATTGCGGTGAAATGACATCTCAATTTCTCTCTGCCTGCTCCCGTCAGACCTTATGGCTCAGTCGGTAAACAGTCGCAATGGGGATCAAATGTGGAGATCGTGGGTTCGATTCCCATCCTGGTCAGCCGAGTTTTTTTCTGTCCTTCGTGTGGACCTATTTCCATCGCAAGAGCTAACGGTCAAATGTATTGCATTGGAGTGAAGATGGCATTTTAAGTTACCCTCTGATAGACATTTCTTTTGCAACATGCTTAGATTTACAAAATCAGCTGAATTTTTTTATGCCTCACCAACTTGAAAAGGACTCAACGAGCACTTATCTCAGTATCTACAGAAAGCAGGTAAAACGATTCTCGGAATTATTTCAGAAAGGAAATTAAACCAATGTATATACAACAGATACAATGAAAACTAATCTAAACACAATCAAGCTTCGTCCATTAATAATCCAGTACAATGAAAGCTTGCATACACCTTATTTCAAAATGGCTACCATTTTAGTAATCTTTTGTTTGCTTTTAAAGTAGCCCTCTGTGCCTCGTTTAAGGTTAAGTATTCTTTTGAATTTGAAGTTTACTATAATGGTGGATATTTTGGAATAAGGTGTTTGTAAATAGTTACATGTTCATCTCCTGAAAGGGGTTGATTCCTGTGACAGATCACGTGCTTACAATCATCTGTCCTCTCCGGGAAAGCGCAACACCATCTAATAAACTTTTCATTGTCGGTCATTTTCGCCAGATAGTCAAGTGGATTGCCGCAAGTTTGTGGAGCAAGGTTGCTTGAGCTTCACAGTGGCGTCGTTGTCATCACGTGATACGCACGTGCGCCAAGCTGGATATCATGTGCTTACCCGCTTTATGACGCATCTTGAGGGAGCCCATTTCAAGGAAAGTAAACAGGTTATTGTCAAGACCTTAGTAGGTTTTCGATATTTTGTTTTACTTTAGAGAAAAATAGGTAGTACGCGTTGGTAAGGCGCCTGCGTCTTGTCCCGCGCTCATCCTGGTTTTTGTAGTATTGAGCGACATCAAGAAGTATTTCTCTCCCACCCACTTTTCCCTGGGATGGATTGGCAGTCCGTGCCAGACCAACCCATTCCTCTATCAGTTTGTCACCACCGGTCTTTTTTTATATACCTGGCCCCAGTTGTTCAAAAGGTGGATAACGCTACCCACCAGATAAATCACTAGCCATTGGAGGATCAGCAGCACAATTGGTTTCGCTATGATTTATCCATTGGATAGTGATTTGTCCGGTGGATAGCGCTATCCATCGTTTGATCAACTGGGGCCTGGAGGGTGAGACTAGGAGCAATGCGGAGCAAGGTGTAATGTCGGAACAGTTCGTCGAACTATCTACCCTGAGACCGACACCATTTCTCCTCCCTTGCGTAATCGCAAGACAGGGTCTTGCAGATTAACACAGAAATGGGTTTATCAACTAGGTTGATATGGTAAATTCAAATTGACTACCGCAAAGAAATTTGAAGGCTGGCGTTTCGAGCCTTGGTGCTTCGCTTCACTTCACTCGCTTCGCTTCACTTCTGTTACTTCCCCACCGACGAAGCATCAGTTTCTTGAGAAACTAAACCCCTTTAAATTGTTAGCACCCAAACTTCGTTCCTTTTGCTTTTGTCGACATCTAACGAGAAGGAGACCAACCAGTACTGTATTGAGCGATCTGAAGGTAGCATTTGGCGCTATTTGACAACAAATGGCGTTAGAAAAATATAATCCGTTTGCCTTGACTCTGAGGTGGGGGTGCATGTGTAGAACTTTAAGACTAATTTGAGTTTAAATGTGTCTTTTTGAAGATCTTTCATCTGCTGAAGTATTTGAAGAACGGGATAACAGAAGCCAATTGCCGCTTATCCAGTGTAATGGCGTGCTTCGTTGCTCGTATGGCTGATATTCTACTTAAACCAGGTGAGTTGTGATGCGAAACCTCAGTTCCTGATCAGTTAATTGGAAACTTGAAATTAACTTGAAAAATTGTTGATGAATTCGACGTAAGGCACATTGCATAGATTAAAAAAAATCATATTTTAAGACGAAAAACATTGTTTTCTAATCAGGCAGGGGTTCCTAAAACCAAACACTCTATATTAAGTTCTGTCTTAATGTAATGACTGTGTTGTTATTTCAAATTATTGATTCAACAGTTAATTTATGCACATGTGACGTAATCAGTGATATCGCACATATATTAGCTCAGTCGACAATCATGTGAGTTGTTAAAGTTCCAAGTTATGCATATGGGCTCATTTAATCCAAGCATGGCGTTAATAGGCCGGTCTGGAAGGAAAAAAATAGAATTAGTTCCTTAGGAATCCACATGGCCGCCGCGTGAAAAAAAGAACTGTTCTAATCGTTGCTTTGTTTGTCTTGACAGAGCATCCTTTTTACGTGACGATGAACAGTTTCCTTCTTGAGAGGCCATCTCTACAGCTCAGAGATCTGCCGCTGTTTTATTCGATGTTTAATAGCGGCACAATGGAGGTAAAGAAAAAAAATTAATAGAACTTTAAAAAGTAATAATAATTTAATAATTTCTGTAGCAGTAATTTCTGTAATTCTCTGAAGCGCTTTACACTCGTGTAAGAAAATAGGCCGCCAAGAATATATGAAAATGCGTATAGCTAATATTATTAAAAACTGAACTACGGATACCAGATTTCCAGGCGGCATTTTCATTGGCTCGCCGGACACAGGCTATCAGTTCATATACCTGCTGTACCTAATATGGTCAAGGAACGCGTCAGCAATAAAGCGAGCTGAAAACATTTTTGCAGCTCTCAGAAAAAACGGCCGACAAAAGCCGTTTTGGACCGGAATTGGCCGAGGCAGAAATCGATGCTTTAGTCGACAATGTTGTTGATCCTGGAGTTTTTAATGAAACAATAAATATTCTACTCGGGCTTGCTGGATATAAATCACTTCACATCCAGCGCGCCCTCATAGAATGATTGTTAACTATGTTCTACGCTGAATATGCTTCTATGAAAGAGAGAAGTGATCCTCATAGTTACCTGGACAATTTAAGCAGTTGGCTGTTATAGACACCTGAAAACAAAAAAACGCCATACTGGAGAGCAAATTGCGCACTTGGTCATCTAAAACAAAGAAAAGTTAAATTAAAGGGGCTAGGTCACGCTATTTTAGGTAATTTTGTTTAATTTTGTTAATTATGAGCTCTAAACGTCAAATTGGCAAAGCAAAAGTCTTTCATTTGCAAAATCACTGCCACATAACAACTGAGAATGATTTTCCAGCTGTGTAAATGACATTTTGATATAGACTGATATAAATTTGAAAAAAGGTGGGCCGACGTTTTTCAAATTTACCCAAATTCAATCCATTTCAATCCTCTCCAGTTTTGTCCATCCATGTCCCTTCTTGGCTTCCCTGTGTTTTGTTCTATAGTTTTGAACAGTTATTTTGATATTTTAGTTAATTCTACGACCATTCGATCAGCGCTGAAATTGCCTAAAATTGCGTGACCTAGCCCCTTTAAGTTGCTTTGTTTTAGATGTCCCAGTGCGCAATTTGCTCTCCAGTTTGGCGGTTTTTGTACCATGTGATCGCCAGCTGCAAAGGGAGACAATTCAAGTGGTTTCAACGGGATTCGAAGTCATGACCTCTGCGATGCAGTTGAATTTTTCATGTGTCTATAACATTCAATTTAATTGCCCAGATAGAGCGGTTTTCAATTGAGTGTCGAAAGTAATTAGCGAATTACTTTGGTTTTGCATTTCTTCACTCAGCGATTGGTTGAAAGTTCTCGCGCCACTTTTTCAACCAATCAGAAGTGAAACCAAACGCACTCGTGGCTCCCGCGTGCACATTTTCCCGCGCTTTGTGTCGACTACGTGTAATTACTTCGAGTTTTGATTGGTTTACTGGATTGTCTCCGTCCTTTTTGATTGGCTAAAGTAATTACTTTGGTTTTGGTTTTACGACACTCATTTGAAAACCGCTCTAAGTGCGAAGATCACTTCTCTCTTTCGTCTATAACCCGCAGTTCAACTATGTGTTCTCATTTCAGTAATTTCATATGCGTGTATACTAGTTGTTAAAAATTTGACATGCATAGAAAACTACCCACAATCGGTAAAGATAATACATTCTTGTTGCAAAAAAAAAAAGAAGGAAAATATTAGAGAGGAGATATTTTAAAATGATGTAATATTCTGTGAAATCTAGGAAAGGTATCAATGAATTTAGCACTGAAAGGCAGGCTAGAAGAAATGGTATGAACCTAAACGTTTCTGATAGCAATTGGAAGATCACTACAGATCTTACATGTAGGTGTGCAGCACAAGCGAACGCGCGGTCAACGATTGTCTTCTTTTGTTTTACCCGACAGCATATGACCGAGCGCTCCTGGATGCTACAGTTACTAGTGGATGGAATGAAGGACAATCCGGATTACTATCTCTACAAACGACGTCAAGTGTTTGAGCTAACACTGAGTTATCATAACTCGCCAGTCAGCGACCAACACTCTCAGGTACGATTTCGAAATAAAATGGTCCTTGAAAAAGGTCGTGTAAGTACGCAGATTTTGCAAAGGCCGTCGCGACCGGCTACTCCGACAAATAACCATGATATTCAACAAATTACCATAACATCTTCTTATCGTAATATTCAACAATCTGGTTAAACCTCGCATTTGATAGCTTTGCAACTTAGCATTCCTTTAAAGTGCAACCTGGAATCCGTGAATCAGTTTTGTTCTTTCAGGTTGCACGCGCCTAATTGAAACTTGAAATTACCACTCCTCTAAATTATGCCACAGTGTCAAACTTCTACCGATGTCCTCAACGTTTTTGCAGATCGCAATTGCTTCGGAGACAATGAGCACAACAGCAAAAAAAAAAAAAAAACCACAACAACAACAACGAGCTTCGTCCTTGGCTTAGTTTAGTTTTAGTTTCACAACCCAGGTTGCGTAGCGAGAGTCACACAAGTGAACAGAACTTCAATACTACCAGGCCAAACTACATCGGGATTTCCGTTCTCTGCTCATGCGCCCTTTAACGCCTTACTGAATTTTTTGAATTTTCTGAACAAGATTTGTGAAGCGGAGGTTGTGGTTTGCTAGTCATTATCCCAGATGCCTTTGACGTCAGACCATTTGCAAGTTTGATCACAAATACGCCGGCACCTCCTCGGTTATTCCATGCCTAAGTGTTTTTCCTTGTTTGTTTAGAATCTGGTAACTGAACTCTTGCTATCAGCTTTGAAGATACGTCCAGCGGCTTATGACCTGGCCAAGAATTTTGGCGTGGCCGCCTGGATCCACTCTTTGTGCCATAAAAGGTAAGTGCGTTTAGGAAGGCCGGCTTAAGTTTAGAGATGAGAACATCCCGTTATATTCGTCGCTAAAGAATAAATGACAAATGGAGCTCCTCCTCTCAGTCGTTACGTGGCGCTTTTTTAAGTCCGTTTCAGATGTAAGGTACGTTCCTTGCAATAGTCGACTTATTCCACCACAGCTGTCGTGGAATTTAGCGATAAAAAGTGACGGAATAGACGACAGTCTTTCATTCAAAGCACCGATATTAAATGGTTTGTCTTCATTTCTGAAATTTATACATTACTTTCCTGTTAAAACCCTTTGTATAAAATGGGTGTTTTCCTGTGGTTTTTTGTAAATGAGACTTCAAAGTGTTGCCTGCGTAGCCGGGGGGGGGGGGGGTGGGGGGGTAAACGTGCGTGTGCTCTATCATTGTCGACGGCAAGCCAACTGAAGCTTCTTCTAAAAATAGACATTGTGCAATCGTCTGTATTGTGTAGTTATTCCATCCTATTCTCGGCTTTCACATGACGTCACGACCGCCATGTTGGTGCCCCTAAACAAAGAAAAGGCGGCCATGTTTGGTGCCCCGACCAAATCCTCCGGGAATTTAACTCTATTATTATGCAAACGCTTCCTTTTTTTTTCGTTGAAAAACATGGCTGTTGATCACGTGAGTGAAAACCAGCAATTCGCATTTTAAGACGTTGGCAAAGTAACCTACGACTAGATTGGCTGGAGCGCCATTGAGGTTAACATAGCCTTCCGAGGCTCCAAAATACTCGGGAGGGCCTTCACTCGTTTTTCGCAGGCAGTTTTTTTCCGCTTTCCCAACTATATGGGCAACACGATCTCTTCCTCAAATGAAGGATTATCCTTCATTGTCAGCTTGCTTCAAATGAAGTATCCTCCATTTAGACTACTCTGTCCCATGACTTGTGGTAGCAGATAAAAATCACAAAACGTAATAGTAGACTCTGGACAGGATTTGAACCCGCAGCACCCACTGAAGGAACTGTTCTTATCTAACCACTAAAGATCAACTGACTGGTACGTGTGTCGATTATTTGCCAAAACTAATTATTATATCTATAAAATCATTGCTGAATAATGGTTAAGTCTAAGGCGTGATTTTAAAATGGTTAGCTTTGTCTTGAAATCTGGAAACCAAAGTTTTTCACTGTGTAAGCTTGCGTTTGCACGTTTGCAGCGGCATTTGGAAGAAAGATAATTGACATTATGCAAAAATACATCCTAAAGTCAGTGATGTGGTAGTCTAGTGGTTAAGTAAAGGGGTTATTGATCAAGCGTTCCCAGGTTCGAGTCCTGTGAGTCCAGACATTGGCGTTCGACTTTTAAAAGAAATATGTTTCATTTCCCATGATCCCTGTCAAGCCTTCAGTGTCCAAAATGAAAGATAATACTTCACTTGGAGTGAATTGACAATTAAGAATAATC
The DNA here is from genome assembly GCA_949126865.1 of Montipora capitata. Lineage (NCBI taxonomy): Eukaryota > Metazoa > Cnidaria > Anthozoa > Scleractinia > Acroporidae > Montipora > Montipora capitata. The sequence goes on from OX421446.1 coordinate 17,709,523, forward strand.
CTTCAATTGAGAGAGAAACTTGGTCTCTCTAAGAGCCTGGAACTGGTTAAGGTAAACAGAGAAAATGAAAGATTGACTGCTGTATGCTAACATAGTCTCACATGATTGCTTTGCGTAGGACACGAGAGAGATATACATAAGTGGACGCGGCCTATGCAGCACCCATTTTCCCACATAAAACGTTCCCATCCTCTAGCTAAAGCTCCCTTATCAAGAGCGACGAACGAAGCCTTTCAATTATACTCGTCACCATTTTTCTCGCGGTACCGTCTCCCCAGTAACATACAAGTCCCGCAGGCTTCTGAAAGTGTTGAACGAATCGGCAATTACAGCGAACGAAGTAAACTGTTTGATTGTGGAAAGAAATTAACGACGTGGAACGACCAGGGAGAAATCGAAGTGAAGTGCCGAACTTATTTGAGAATGGCAAATTCCGTTCAAACGTAGTCATATATTTCTTATTACGTTTTAGCCCCGAGAGAATGTCCACGAGCTTGAACTTGCTTGACACGCTTTGGTTTACGCTCCATCAAGGAGACCGTGATAGCCACAAGGATAGCATGGACGAGGACGAGAATGTAAAAGTTGTTCGTCTGCCGCCGACTGTGGCCCAGGAGGCTGCGCTCGTGTGTTGGACTCTTCTGGAACATCTTGGGTAAGAACTTAAGCATACTCTCCGTGTAAACCCGAAAGTGCTGTACACACTGCTTATTTTGGATCGATTAGAGTTTAGTTTAGACTGGATAGGCATTGTCTAAGGTTAGACACATCTCGGAAGATTATCGAACAAGTCGAGCGAGGAATGAAATCTTCAGAAGAGCTTCGGGAAATCACTTGTTCAACCACGTAGTTTACGTTTCCCTCTTTCTTTTGCAGAAAGCGTCCAGTGGTCCGCGACACTTGCAAGTTCTTCCAACTGTTGTCATCCATCATATTTTACCTCGCGTCAAATCAGCAGCTTCT
>OX421446.1:17715485-17720485 GCA_949126865.1 Montipora capitata
ACATGAACACCGTGACGTCCCATGGAAACCAGCAATAGTTCAGTGACAGAGCATTCTAATTCGCGATGGGAAAGTTGAGCGTTCGACTCCTGTTCAGGTGCACAAGTTTCCCCCCTCCCCTGGCCCCAAAAAAACATATATTCAAAACTTGCTGTGTTTGTCACTTGTGCCTGGTGGAGATACTAATGCTAGGGATAACAACAAGGCCTCCTCTTTCGATTCTTCTTGTCCGTTTATGCGACCCCTTAACCATGATCGATTATGACCTTGGTCACTTTTCAGCCCCATCAAGCCCAAGCGATTCTTAACACAGTGCCCAGTCCCTTGCCGATTCAAAATAGCGCTGATTCCTGAGAGAGGAACACTTTGCTACTTTGCTGTACTTCACGAGGCGCGCGTATTTACAATTCATCTGGTCTGATGATACCCTGCAATATTCTGATTCCTTATTGCATGCTCACCCAAAATTGAGCTTGAACGTATTTTCTCCAAGTCCTTAAGATATGTCCTTGCATGGCCCCTGGTAGAGAGAAATGTAAAATGCTATTACTGAAAAACCGAGGACCTAGTAATCATACGTTTTAACGCCCAGGTGTGACGAGACATGACATTTGCATGCCAGGGGGCAACAGAGATAAAGTTAAGGATACCGTTTGGAGAAGATCGCTTGCAACGAAACTCACCTGTAGGCATTAGGTGAATAGATACACTCTGTAGAAAAGTAGTCCAGTTTCTTGAAATAGGCATACCTAGCAAGAAAAACGATACAACTGAAGCGGCTCACTTTCATACACTACGACATTAACGAAAAAAAAAAAAAAGAATCAGTACACCTGAAGGTCATTTCAATCCGTTTTCTCTAAGATAATGCTTTACTACCCGTGGAACAATCATGATGACGCAATGATGATGGCGATGGCGATTTACTTACATTACAATTTCTTTTTCATACGTGTACTTGAATGGTTTACAGCGCGGTATTGCTCCTTCTGTTCCCTGAAATAGATCACGCTCAAGTCAATGACTATTCCCTGGGTGCCCTTTTCAAGGTTGAAGTCACAGTGCGAACAAGAAAAAAAATGTTCTATAACTGATCATTCGCTTTGATCGTGCAATTTTTCTATGAGCGAGTCCACAGATAGAGCGAGTTCAATCGAGTGTCGTAAAAACCAAAGTAATTACTTTGGCCAATCAAAAAGGACGGAGACAATCCAGTAAACCAATCAAAACTCGAAGTAATTACACGTAGGCGACACAAAGCGCGGGAAAATGTGCACGCGCGAGCCACGATTGGTTTTGGTTTCACTTTTGATTGGTTGAAAAAGTGGCGCGAGAACTTTGAACCAATCACTGAGTGAAGTAATCATAAGCCAAAGCAATTCGCTAATCACTTTCGACACCCAATTGAAAACCGCTCTATGTTCAGAAATGTCCCTAATTAGATGAATGTCACTGTTGCGAGTGGATTTCAATAAGCGTCATAAAGTGTCCACTTTCTCGTCTCCCCAACTTCATCGCATCACTCGTGTCTCGGAATACAGATGATTAGAGTCACAAAGTGTCCCCCAAATGCTGCTAATAATAACGTTAACCTTTACATTACATTGTCGTTGGAAATGTGTAGCAATTAAAGGGTCACTTCGTGTTGGATGTCAAAATTGGGCGTGTATCGAATCAGTTTCGCTGGATTTTCCAAGACGAACGGGTCAGTCACAACTGACAAAACTCGTTCTCTTGATCGGTTTGTTATTCCCCTTCTGTTTGCTACTGTTTGGGAATCAGGGCTGGCGCGGTGATGAGAGCACTGGGCTCCCACAATGTGGCCTGGGTTCGATTCCCAGACTCGGCGTCATGGGTGGGTTGAGTTTGTTGGTTTTCTACTCTGCACCGCGAAGTTATTTCTCCGGGCACTCCGGTTTTCCCCTCTCCTCTATGTCCCCCAATTGGTGCCTCAGCGCTAGAAGACTTGACACTAAAAATGAAATTCTTTAATAAACGTAATAATTTTTTTTTTTTAATTTCCTCGTAACGCTGCACTCTCGAAATTGAGACAGAAAAGCATTGAAAGCCATTGAAAACCAGCCGTGAGTTACAAAACCATCAACACTATATGCCTGTATTCCTACTTTGATTTTCGTCGTTTTACGTACCGTCACTATTGCCGTGCACCGTCGAAGTCTGGCGATGTCACCTCGTAAAACTGCAAGTTAAAAAAATAGTTATAAGATGCTTCACCCAAACCCGGCGGAATTTCTCAAGTTACCCTCCGTTCTTTGACAGAAATGCAGTGAGTGGTGAAGCCTGCGCTTTGCGTTTGGAGATTTTGATGGTTGGCAAACTGGAATAATGGGCTCTGGACAAATTGTTCCAAGACAGAGCTCAGGTAAAAGGCATGATTTCCAAGGAGTGCATCATGACATGGGCCTCCTTAAACTGTAAAGGCCCTTCCTCAGCCTGGGAGATTTATCAAACAAAAAAAATTGAATTCCAAGGATTACACCACAAACTGCTTTGCTTTCTTGTTTTCAAAATATTTCTCCATTGCAGAAAATGTTTGTGATGTCCTCTAAAGAACAGACCCATCTTTTGGCCCTGCCTGGATGCCCCCACCGGTACGACTCAGCTTGAGACATCCTTACTCGTCGAACGTTAAGCGCAGCTCAAAGTAAATGCTAAATCGACGACTAACTTCTATATGGGTCCTTTAACTTTGCGGAGGAATTTAGGTCACTTTCCAATACACCAAACAATCCGAAATCAAATGGAAAAGAAATTTCGCGGTATATATTTTTCTAATTAAGCTACGCAAAACGAGGTTGACCTGACGTTCCGGAATATAAGAAAAATCGAACAGTTTCGTTTTGAATCGGTCCAACCCTCCTAAGGCCCAGTTTGAACTTCACTTATTTCCCGCTATATCTTTTGGATAGATCAGAAAGGCTTCGCATCGCGTTTCTGGCAAACGAAACTGAGCAAATGTATGAATGACTGCTGCCGCAGTGAGTGAGCCTGAAGCGAACGAACGAGGCAGCTCTCTTATCGGGAGAAGAACACAGTTTTCTCCGAAACGCAAGGGATTGTGGTCAAAGGCGCAAGGAATTGTGGTTAAGCGCGAATGGAGGAATTACGATCGATGCACGGTATGATCTTGGGGCCTGCTCTGTTTTTCAAAGTATAGGAAACAAATCTTTTGACCACCTCTCCAATTCTCAGGTCCGTGCGGTACATCGTTTGTATGGCGTAATCAACGAAAACATCTGCAGTTCACTTTGTGGTGAAAGAGCTTACTTTTCACTCATGCGATAAAATACAGGTGTATGAAGACATCTCCTAATGTACTTGGAAGTCTCAAACTGCTGAGATTCATAGAGATAGACATTTTTTTAACCAAATAGTTGTGTACCATGGTGTCAAAATGCTGCACTTTCGAAATGAAAGACGTCAAGGAGGTCATGTTCACCCTCCCATGGATAAAAATTCAGAAGACCTTGTGATTTTGATTTAAGAATTTGATGACGTGATTGTTAAAACCATCTGTTGTTTGCTTTCTTCTCTCGAGTGAGGTCAATTAGGAAGTCCAGTTGGGCATCTAGTTTGGGGGTACACGTTTTGTACCATCCCTGCTCAAGACCTATTAAAATCTCCCTTCAATTCCAGGCACGAACCGCCGTTACGTTCACCCACCCTTCCCCTCGGCAGCATTTCTACCATTTAGGTTGACTAGTATAAACATATACATGTATTTTCGTTGAAATTGCAACCATTGGAAACTCGAAAAAAATCCGAGCTTCAGATGGGATTTGAACACGACACCCTCCGTGATCTAGGCGGATGCTCAAATCACTGAGCTAGTGAAAACTCTATTGCGAGCAAGGGTCAAATGTGGGTCTTTGAACAGAACTGCGCGAGTTATGAGCTGTGCTGTCAGTCGTTATTTGACTTTGTAACTACGTGATGTAGTTCTAGTCAAAGATCCACATTTCACCCTGGCTTGCTCGTCATTACGTCTCCCAGTAGCTCAGTGGTAAGGGCAACCGATTAGATCACAAAGGGTCATCGGTTCAAATCCAATCCGCACCTCGGATTTTTCCGAGTACCAGATGGGATTGCTTGGATTTTTCCGAGTTCCCAATGGATGCAATTTCAAAGGAACTTGTTTGATTTTCTGTCATATCATGTCCATTAGCTGCAGATATTCAACAACTTGTTAAAAAAGAGAGAGATCAAGTAAAGCTATGATCCTCGCAGTTATGGACGCAATTTTAGCAATAGAGTAGAGAAGCCTGAAAATCCGCATTTCAGTATATGATTCATTTCATATATCATTTCGTTCATTGATTCATTCCTCACGGGAAAATTAGAACCCACAAATGACCAGCTCCCAACGTCAGTGGCTCCATAGCTCAGTTGGTTGGAGCGTTGCACCGGTATCGCTAGGTCAAGGGGTTCAAACCCCGTTGAAGTCCTGAATTTTTCAGGCTTCCCTACGCAATTGCTAAAAGTGTGTCCATAACGGCGAGGACCACAGCTTTACTTGACTTCATATCCGCAGTTCAGTATATGTTTCAAAGAGAGAGATGTTAGAATTTTCATGCATTTTACGACAAACAGCAACCTGTCGTTTGCCGTCCCCGTAAATGCGATGGGGCATGAATTGGACTACATGAAAAGGCAGTTCCATTCACTAACTACAAAACATCCTCGGAGATTTTGTGGCGTCATTGGAATGTGACCACAAATGTAGAAGAAACAAGGAAACGTCTGCCAAAAACTTACCATTCATAATGACTGTTTCTGCTATGTCATCTGCATTGTGACCTGACAATATAATAAATTGGTCCAGTCAACCGTGTGTTTACTGAGGTATTGTTTCTCTTTTAAGGAGGAAAACAAGACAACAAACACCCGTCACATTTCTTGTAGCTGGGATTTCGATAGTTTCCTCAAAAACTGGATTTGCTCGTGGTTGTACAAGGAATAAGCGCTTTTTCGCCGTACCG
>OX421446.1:17727985-17742985 GCA_949126865.1 Montipora capitata
GACTTCAGATTTTATGATTGACGAGTCGTCCGTTCTAGAAAATAATTTGTCCTTGATAGTTGTGCACGAAAATCACACCGTCGAAACTTACCTAAACACTTAAACCCGGCAAAAATCTAAAGCCTCTCTCTTCTTAGCTTTTCTACCGCTCCTTTTACGGGGTTTCTTTGGAAGGTCGCTCATTAAATTCAAAGCAAACAAAGTAGTTTTTTTAAATATTCCCACGCCGTTACTGAAGTTATTTTGAGTGTTTGTTACGTGACATTAGAAATAACAAAGGCGGAACCATCAGTCATATCACTTTCACTTACTAGATTAGCAGATTTGGTCATTCTGAACACGTGGGTTACAGAAAAGGGTGCAGTCCCTTCTTTCTCTCTTCTTCCCAAGCCTCCCTCGGTCTTTTTATTCGTTTGCGTGACAAAACACGACTGCCTCAGAAGAGCAGGCCGCTCGCAGTCTAATTTTGGGGTCGAACAATTTCGCAATGGAGCATTATTGGAAGCTTATCCCCAAAGCTTTATCATCGACCTGTCACGTGGGTCGAGGAAATGCATCGATGGAAACCAAAAGAGGAGGGTGCCATGCTTATGATCGTGTCGAACGTGTACCGTTGGCGGTTCGTACGGATCAACGAGGCCTACGCTCAATTATATGCCGTGGCACGACCTCCCGTCGTCGAACATCCATTGTACGTCTACGCAAATCTGATCGAAAGTCAATGGGTGGATGAGTCCTACAACGAACTGCTCCGGACCGTGCCTTATAAAAACGAGGGAAGGTGATGGGAACCTCTAAATTTGGAACATCATCGTCTCCGTGGGTCTCGGATCTAGATTGTACAAGTCTGTGTGACCGAAGTCGACAGACGTCGGGTGTCATTTCCTGCGGATCAAGGGCTTTGCGTCCAATTGCATTTTTGTCGACGTCATGAATCACATTGTCTTTCTCAGCGACATATCACCCGAATTCCCCAACAATACCAGCAGCAGCTTCAAGATCCGTTTACCCCACCCCGTCAAATTCGATGGGGATTGGGACCACGGTCTGACCTCTGTGTCCACGCACAACCAAGGCTTGGAACTGAAAGAATTGCTCGATCCAAATACAGAGTTTGTTGGTGACCACGTACCGAATCGATGCAAACCGAATCTACACCCAAACGTGACGATCTTATCCAAAACCAATCGGCTATCATCGACGCCGTCGGGTTCATGAAAGCCTTCATCCATCAGATGGAATGGCAGAGGAACACCTCTCTTTAAGGTGTTCGAGGTGGGTCCGTGATCGACAGTCGACAGGTGATCTCAGGTTCGTTGAGGAGAGGATGCTGTGATGGAAAGGAGGACCTTGCGCAAGACCGAATCGTCATAAATCCGATTTACCATCCAGAAACACGTGGATGGAGCCTACACCTTGAGTCCCACCCTCCAGTATTCGCTCTATGACAAGGACGCCAAGAAAATGACCAGAATGAAGGAGACCGAGTTGGGTACGTTGGTCTGTTGCATGTCATCGTGTCGGGCGACCTTATATTGCCCGTTCTTGGACGCGATCAAAGACAGTTTGGCTGAAAGTAATGGACATCTGGTTGCTTTTAGTACGGGCAAGACCATCGTCACGTTTCAATTCCGTTGCCGTAGGGCGCACGTATAAAAACCAGGAGAAGGTGTTTGGAGGAAGGACACATCATGAGAGGTGGCAGTCTGACACGGTATTATCCCCCGACCTGACGCGGTCAAGACGGGGACGCATTCACGGACGAATCGATCAAGATAGCGGCACCGGTCGTGTTGGAATCTTTACAATCGGAACTTCGTACAGCCGCCAGTGGTCAATCGTTAGCAGCCGCAGGACAAGTCGCTGGACAAGTGTTGAAACGAGGAGTCAAACGGAAAGAAGGGGCCATCCGGTCAGCACATTACAGAATTTTGTTCGGGCAAACCAAAAAACTATGGGTTCAAGTGTCATGATGACAAGACGGTGTAAAAGTTAAGGGTCATTCTCTCAACGTGAAGGGAAAGGTGCAGCTCAATTATGAGGTTCTGCGCCAAAACATTTTGGACGAGCTCCGCCACCCTTTGGAGGTAGAGCGCAACACACACATTCGTCAAGTGCGTAAAATCACCCGAACAGTACAAAATTCGTACCAAGTCCGCCCAAAATGACTATCAACTCGTTTACAACAACAGGTGCTTCGACCAGGAACCGCCATGACGTACCCCTATGGTTACTGTCTCACCGGAAATGATGATGCTGACGGGGACGCTCGTGGCTCCCTGTCGGACACCGGTGATAAACTGAATTCGGGGGATGAAGCTAACACCCGCCTTCTCTCCGGGCTCCTGTTGGATGACGGGGAATAAAGTTACAGGGTGTGCATGCGGGACACCAGCTTGTTTTGAAAGACTGAGTAGTGACGCTAAGGAACTCTACTTCTTTAACCTAGTACATAGTTTTTATTAAAATTTTTATATTTCAAAATTGGTCTGAGTTTCTTTTTGTTGGGTGGGGTATGACGTCATCATGGATTTTTCCCGCGTAAATTTGAATTTACCTCCTAACCAATCACCATGCTCGATTTCCAACAGTCAACACCGATGCGAAGGGTCCTCTACCACTACTAAGTATTATGCAACCTTCAAAACTCAAACACCCTAAGCCAAAGGAAACGACCATTACCTCATATGAAACAATCTTCAAAGGCAGCTGGTACTGCGTTTCATTTCTCTTCACCGTCTGTGGATTAGAAAAAGTGATGTAAATTGTCTAGTTTACAACCCTTCCATTTCAAAATCTTTTTTTTTTTTTGGGCAAAAACTACAATCCTGAACAAAGTTGTTGAGACACTTTCTATTTATACAATGTATCTCCTTTCAATGAAATAAATCTTTTAATTACGAACCCCCCCCCCCCACCCCCCCATCCCGAAACAATGTTGTGCAATATACATGTATAGGTACTGTATTTGCGCTTCTCCATAAACAACATTGCTTTGGGTGGGGGAGGGGAGGGGGGTATTTTAGGGCTTTTATTGCAGTTATTGTCTAGTTACATTATTTATACCTACTTACAGCTGTATAGTAATGAAGCTTTTACTTTTACTTTTACTTTTACATACCCAATGTACATTACTCCCTTACATGTTCTTAAAATTAGCACTGAAATTTCTTGTACCTCAAGTGAATCATCTCTGTAGCCAGTGATTCCTTCATCAACAGATAACAGAATTAACTCAAGTCCATAGTTATGTTCTTCATTTAGCTTTTTCAGAACATAAGCCAACACTGTAGAATCTGAAAACAGGAAATAAGACACATTCCACAGCTGTCTGGCATGCTAAATTTGAAATTTTGATGCAACACGCAGTTTTTCATGTTGTTCGAAATAAAATGTGAACTAAAATTATTCAGTTTTCACATTGTTACGCATGCCAATCATTTATGGCAGTTGAACTTTCTCCATGACTTTAACTAGTTTCCTTTCCAGCATGCATTATTACCTCAGAGATATAATGGATATCTGCATATCTTACTACAAATTCTCGGTCTGTACTGTAAGTTGCAGAGCCTCAATTTTTCCTGTTGTTGGTCCATAACTTACAGTATGGGCCTTGTGATAGGTTAGTAAGAGGTATTCATTACATCTCTCATTGAGACAAATCAAGAGCAAAATAAAGAAAGGACCATAACAATATGTTATATCATGTTTATTCTCCTATTGTCGAAAACATATATTTTAACGGGAGCCTCCACTCTGAACAAAAACAGCTTTAAATCACAACAAATGTTCATAATTAAATTTGTTTGCATTTTTCCCTGAGAAAACTAGATGAACATTATAATGCATTTCAGAATCACTTATTCTTGTTTTCAACTTTCCCCAGAGCTGCCATCTTGAATAACTGTGATGTGTCGCGAATAATGTTTATTAATTAAAGACACAAAACCCGTTTGTATCAGAACAACAGGGCAAACCTAACATGTCACAAATTGACAATAATATTATTATTATTATTCAAGATGGTGGTGTCCAGGAAATTTGAAAATGAAATTAACAATTCTAAAATAACTCTTTTGTGCAACAACACTGTAAACAAGTCTGTAAACAAATTGATTTGAAACCAAAGTTCTTCCTTAGTACTGAGTAGGATTGAAGGTTCCCTTTTAAACACAGTTCAAGAAGCCATCCACTAACTATCACCTTTAGTTGTTGTGGTTGTCTTTCTAAAGGCATCCAGTAAGGTTGTCAGATGGTTTTTAAAGAAGTACAACTGGTGCTTGAAATTAAGAAAAAATCCAGGTTGTCCCTGTTTTTAAAGCCGAGCAACCAAACCCATGAATTAAGTTGCCTTGATAAATCCTTGGTTGACCATTAGGAAACCCCTTACAATTAAATGCATGTTGTGTTGAGATGCAATCACATGGGGATTGAGATTGAATATCCAATACCTTTAAGTGTGTTCCTGTGGTTTCATGGAAGTCTGGGTTTAAATTTTGGCATTTTCAAAATGCTGTTTTGCATCTCCATCACCTACATGTTGGTGATTGTTATCTTTTGATATTTCTATCTGACAAAGTTTTGTAAAAGCTACAGATATTCAAAACAAGGGAAAATGCTCGGCTGTGGCAAATTAATAATTAATTTAATTATTAACTTCACAGTACTATCAGACATTGACAATAGAAAACCGACAGGTAAGTCAGGTGCTGCTTATAATAACTTTATTTTCTATTTTTGGCTGGGTTGTCCGTTATTGTTTTCTCGGGCAATCAGGCTTTTTACTTTACTATAAAAATGGTTGCCCGGTAAACTCTCTGGTTGCTACAAATGACCGGACGACCGCTAATTTTGAGCACTGTAAAATGAATTTGCTGCTAACCAAAAGTGCAAAAGGGTAGTCAGCCAAGGCAACAAAGTGCTATTTTTTGCTAAAAACCAGCTACTTTTGAAAACCCTGATCCAGTTACGTGAACCAACCTTTTCCACCAGATGCACCAATGGCAACTTTTTCACCCTTTTCAAACAGGTTATTAGTGATGATGGTCTGATGGACTTCAGTTTCAAATGTGGTATAAAAGCAATCTTTACACAAAGCATGACCCTGAAAGAGAATTGTTATGTATATACATGTATGTAAAAAATTAAGGAAAAATACTTAAGTTCAAATCTGCATTTTGGGGTGATGAAGTAGCTTCCTAAACCAAAAACAAAAGACTTGACAAAACAAACAATAATTACTTGGACTTAAAAACAACAGAAGCTGCTACAATTCCAAAATAATAATAACCAGAAAGTACAAGTTGTTTTCTTTCTAAAAATAGCTCTTCTTGTTCAACAGATCTTTTAGCCTTGCAAATTTTATCCCTAATGATATCCTTCCCCCCAACTCCTAACACTTATTAAGTGATCAATGCCTCAAAAAGTCAATGTATACATGTAGGACTAACGCCCCGTTCACACCGTTTTCTTTTTTAATCATGAATGCTGATAATTCAGCACAAACCGAATTATGTATTGAAACCGGCGGGTACAAAACACAGGTCTCAGGTCACAGGTCTCCTTCCCAGGTTTCTGTTTTACCAATACAGAAACAAACCTAAACTTTCATCAAAGCCAACCTTAGGCTTAATTGGACACAACAAGAGTTTTTAGGCCTAAAGTTAGCTTTAATGAATGTTTAGGTTTGTTTCTGTCTTGATATAAAAAGAGACCTTTGAACGAGACCTGTGACCACCCTGTTGAAATGCACCTGAATCTCAAGTAAAAGCCAGTCCAGTACTTTTCTGTGATTTTTATTTTGTTAATTAAACATATCTTGTTGGTGTGAATGGGATATAAGTGATGATGAATATTGGTTTAGGGTTGATTAGCTTTCATTGCCCCGACAGAAGCCCCCGCGTAAAAGGGAAAATATGCAAATTGGTAGATATCGTATAGGGGAAAGCAATCTCAATTTGCTCAACCGAACCTGTGAGGTGGTATTGGTGTTGCTTAAAAGGGCGTGCAAGGTGGTATCAGTATTGTTTACCGAGTTTGCGAGGTGTTCTGGGTAACTTGAGTCACAAGGCAGAAAGTCACAAGGAGCATTGATATTGAAGGTTTAGCAAAGCGATTGAAGGTGAGTAATTTTCAATTAGTATAAATACACAGGTGATTATACAAAATCACGCGCTCTCATTGGCTCGCTATCTCGGATTATCAGCCGATAATCAGGCTAAGTGATTATCGGTGAATAATCACCTCGACTTCACCTCTGTGAATATTCACCGATAATCACTTTGCCTTCGGCGAATAATTGTTAAATATTTACAGCGATTCCTTTTACTTTGAAAATCAAAGATTACAGTATCTGAAAGAAAGTCATATCGCCTGGGTCAGAAATCGATTTTTCAGGCACAAATCATAAACAGGGGTGACAAATTGTCAGACACAAATGAAATCAGACTGAACAGGGCCACACTGCTTGATGCAACCACAGAAAGCAAAAGCATAGTCTCAGTATCAACATTTTCAAACGATCTTGGATCATTTTTACAACAGTTATTCACAGATAATAATAATAATCAGCGATCTGAATATAATAAGCGTGTTTTGTTCCTATTTTATGGTATTTCAAGGTACCATGGAAAGAACCACATGGATCAAAAAGATGACGACGAAATGTTGTCTTCTAGTCCTGTTCCTGTTTTACTATCATGTTTTCAAGGTATATTTTCCAAAATTATGTAAAGTGCTGTTCAATTGATAGCGTATCAAATAAACGTTGATGGAAATTAAAAGTAAATGCTGTTTGTTGTTGCCCATCCTTTCTTGTATCTTTCACTTTCATTTACCAACCTAATTACATGTAAAATAATACGAAGACATCACAATGTGCAGCACCCATTAATTGGAAAACACCTCAACTACCATCCGTATTATCTCAGGCGGGTGCAGATGCCTACAAATGGTACTGATAAACAGTATTTAAGTCTATTAAAGCATCCATTTCAAAACGCGCTGATAAACAGTATTTCAGTCTAAGAACCCGTTTTAAAACGGTTAGCTTTCAATAATTGTGATTTAGGGTTAGTCTGCAGTCTGCGGTCTGCAGTCTGCAAATGTCAGACACCGAGATAAAACTGACCGTCCTGGCAATGAGTGAGAAAATCACACGTGAGCACAAGATATAAGTTTATATCTAACTGTGTTGCGCAATCACTGCTCCATCCGGAACAAGGGAAGAACTAACGATATTATAACCTACTTACCGTTTTAGGGCGCTTCAATATAGCTTTATTTCCACAGATTTTGCAAGCAAGAGGCATATTTCTTTTGCAAACAAAACCTCAGCCCGCCATGTTGGTTCCAGTTCGATCCCAGTATTTCACGCAATTACGTCAATGAGGAAAAATGCCAGGTTACAGTTGATTTCCTTCGTTTATTGTTGTCTGTTGATTTGTCTGATCGGAGAAAAATGCTTCACTCCCTGTACATGAGGGAACAAGCGACCCGTTGGGCTTATCTTTTTACGCAAACTGAGCGAAAGAAGCGAGTTAACTCCATAAAACTCAGTCAGCACGGGGAAGTTAAACAAGTCCATAAATCCGGTATCAACTGCGTTGACATCGACATCTGTGAGGGTAAATATCTCCTGTCGTCGAGTTCCAGTGGCAAAATAGCCATTCATGACATAGAGGAATGTTTTTATACTGATAAATTCCAGTGCAAGGTGGTTGTTTCAATGGATAAAACATTAAAAGACAGCCATAAACACAGTGTGGAAACTGTGCAGTGGTATCCCAATGATACTGGGATGTTTCTGTCTAGCTCTGTGGATAAAACTCTGAGGGTGTGGGACACAAATGTCCTTGAAGTTGTTGAGAACTTTTATCTCGAAGGTATCATTTATCATCATCAGATGCCAGTCTATTTCAGCAAACACAGTCTGGTTGCGACTGCGTGTGAAGATTCCAGAGTGTATCTTTGTGATCTAAAATCAGGTTCTGCAATTCATATTTTAAAGGGGCATTCAAGGGCAGTTGTTTCTGTGGCATGGTCGCCAAGAAACTCCTACCTCTTGGCAACGGGTAGTCGCGATAATAAAGTACTTTTGTGGGATGTTAGAAAAGCTGTTGGCAGCATTCTGTCTTTGGACCAACATAATGGAAAGGGAGGATCAAGATCTTCTGAAACAAATACAGCTCATAATGGACATGTAAATGGTATTTCGTTTTCACCAGATGGACTGCATTTGTTGACATATGGAACAGATGATCGGTTAAGGCTCTGGGATACTTTTACTGGAAAGAACACCCTTGTTAATTTTGGTAGGGTGCACAACCCCTGCCGCAAAGCAATAAAGTTATGTCAGTCCACTGGAACTTCTAATCAAGTGGTGTTTGTTCCTTCGGGTAGCAGTATAGAAGTGTACAACGTCGTAACAGGAAACCATGTTGTTACTCTTCGAGGACATTACAACAATGTGAATTGCTGTATTTTTCATCGTTATTTTCAAGCTGTTTTCAGTGGTGCAAATGACACAAACCTTCTAGTATGGCTGCCAGAAATGAACAGAACTGCACATGAAAAGAAAACAGACGTAGCTGATGTTAAAGCTGTAAGTGATGTTAATAATCCTTATCAAGATTCCTGGAGCAGCGATGAAGAAGAGACATGAAAAGAAGTTTTGAACAGGAACCTTGGTTAAAGAATGATAATTGTATGGCTTGACTAAAATTTATGTGTTAACAGATTCATTGAAATAAAATCCAGATTGAAAGGATTTATGATCCAGGAAATTTCTTTGGAGGATTTAAAAATAGTGCTTGTACATGTAGTCGGCACAAATTGCCCTAAGTGGTACTAAGGACTTGTCTTATTGCGTGCATTAAGCTAAGGTGTTTGTTGCAATAACAACAACCTTTTTTTTGGTTATTTACTGGTCAATTTTATTTAGGAAAGTCTGCTGTATTTGTGGCTCTCATATAATGGATTTGAACTATCACAACTATTGTATACCTGCCAACTCTCACGCCTTAGGCGTAAGTCTCACGCCTGCGGGTTGAAAACTTTGATTTCACGCCGGCTCACGCTTGCGGGCCAATTTCTCACACCTGATTGAAAAATGTGAGTTGTTGCCGTCTTGCTTGACACAATTTCCAAAAATATGATAACTCAGACCCATGTAAGGAACGAAAACCATGTGTAAAATGAATAAATGACAATACCTTCCTCGCAATCTCTGATTTTTTAAGTGAGAAGCACTAGGAGCGAGCTCGCGTTTATACGTCTTTGAAAGACTTCAGACTTCTTCGGAAGACTTAGGAAACCTTCGGAAATCTTCGGAAATGATCGTGCCGTCTTCAAAAATCCCAGCACTCCCAGGATAAAAATCTCACGCCTATATCTCAGAAAAAGTTGGCAGGTCTAATATAATGCCCTAGCATAATGACACCCAGGAACTTAAAAGAGAAGGGGTATGTTTATTCAAGCATTGGCAGCCATGTAGCACTCATACACTGTATTTGACAGAGATATCTATTAGAGTGTAACAATGATTTTAAGTGCTACCTTCATTCCCACTGCAGTCCATCTGAATGTTAGCCCATGTGGTAGAAATTGGTCTATATATGGAGAGTGAAAAACTGTGGAAATTCCTGTGGATATCTTTGTTGTATTGTAAGTGCTACACACCCAACAGTTCACTATACAAACCCCTTCTCATTGTTTGCACGTGTTCATTGCCATGAAATGGCATCTCAAATACCCACGGCCTGCTCTATTCTGACCTTGTAGCTCAATCGGTAGAGCAACAGTCATGGAATCAATTCCCATACTGGTTAGAGTTTTTCTCTTTTCCTTTTTGAAATCGTCTCTATCACTGGGGCTAATACTTAGATGGACTACAATACATGAGAATAAGAATAGCACTTGAAATTACACTTAAGGGACTCTCATCTCAAAATAGAGTTAGAGTACTCCTGGGTTGACAGTAAAAGCAACCAAAAAGTTGTCATGATATTTAACCCAGATTGCTGCCAACCTTGTCTCAAACTACAGGTAGCCTGTAGAGGGAAAGTCTCTAACCCTATCTCTACCATTAATTTATTCTCTGTTATGCCCACTGACCCCTCAGAGGTCTACCATGGGCATTATCCCTTAATTAATGTGTAAATAAATAAGCAGAAATAGCCAATGTTCAACACAAGCTCGTTCCCAAGGTCTCTCTTCTTTGCCTACATTGTCGTTGAGAAAAAGACCCTGGTTCAGGCTGGTCACGTTTCTCCCAGAATCTGGGAGGTTCACCAAATGTGAAGGGTGTCATCTTGAACATCGAAGGGAAGGGTGGCATCTTGAACATCACATAATTCGTTTTCTTATATTTTTACTCATTATTGGAGCAATCTAAATAGCTCTATCAAGCTTAGTAAATGGCCTTGCGCATGATGTTGGTTACCACTCGCGTAACATTTTGCGTGACATCAGAAAACTCTCAATTTTGGCCCTTATAATAAGGTTAGGGTCATAAGAATTTGGGAAAATATTGTATAAGGTATGTTGTAAAAGAGGGTTGTTTGTTGAAGAGCACCCGAGCAATCGAAATCCGGCACAACTATTTATGACCGAGAATGCAGGTTTAAAATTTCCGTCTGTTTTGTGAAAAACGCTGTCGGCTTAATTGCCTTAATTTTCGTATTAAAAGAAAAATAGACGAACATCATGGCAAAAAATCTATGCACATACATGTAGATCGTGTTTTAATACCGTTACCATTCAGTTGTTTTCTCTTTGACGCGGGGTTAAAGGTAAAAGGTCTTGTATACAATGCCACTCTGACTGACCGCAAAAAAAAATCGTCTTTGCAGTCCAAATATCTTGCCTTCGGCCCTGTGCCTATTGTGCCTTATCGTTCTCAGAGCTGTTTTGCTCATCATGCCCGAGTCCGTTCGTGCCCACGTTTTTCCCAATAGCGCCCAAGAAACGTTCAATAGGACATTCACGAAAATTGAGAATTGTGTTCTGTTGGGCGGTTAGTTTACTATATGATCTCTTTTTCCTTTCTGGATTTTTTCCAACGAATGATGGAATATGAATGAAATATGCAAATAATGATAACTCACGCACGAAAGGAACGAGTGGCGGCACGATCGGGGAACGAAAAACAAGGTACGAAGTGCGCGCTATTTGGATCCCTTGGATCATTCAAATTCACGTCCCCTCCGGGGCCAAAATGATGTTCAAATGCCCTACCCTATCGTCGGATTTGAAGGATTTGTCTGTCATACCCTATTAAAGAACAATCGACGTCGGCTCCTGTCGTCTTCAATAAAGATCTTTTGAAGACCTTTTTTGTAAGCCAATCGCTCACAAATGCTACATCTCTTCCTTTAAACTCTTCCATCTCGTCCAAACACGTGTTTTATTGCTGTTAGAGACTTCAGCGCCCGAAAAAAACAATTATTTGAAACCTGACACGGTTCAATTTTCCCCACCCCACGCAGGCAAAGGTCAAATTCCCCACTCCCCGGGCACAGAAAATAGTCAAATGCCCGTGGTTTGCCCGGGGTGGGGGGGGGGGGGGGTGTTGAAGTTTCGATTTGATCGGCGCATAAGCAACATCGTGCGCAAGGCCAAATCCATTTCCCAATTTTGAAATAGCATAAGTAATATTGGTTTTATAGGATGCTCATGTCGCTCCTGCACATCGTGAACTTAGCATAGTAATACTATATTACATATTATACAATATTCTTAGTTATATTTAATTAATATTTCAGTATTTAAGGTTATTTTATTATTACAGGAGCCCATTACCCTGTAAATGGGCTCCTGTTATTATTATTATTATTATTATTATTATTATTATTATTATTATTATTATTATTATTATTATTATTATTACACCTTGTATCCCCAAAAGCTTGCCTCCTTAAGTAAATTTACCCCGGTCTAAAAATTATGCTTACCCAAACCGCATTGGACAGGTTGCGTGGGCGAACGAGCCTCTCTTTCAAAAATGGCGACATAGCTCCGAGGTTTGTCATGACTCGCTCACGTGCTGATTATGTAACAATTGTTTGTTATTCTCCAACATGACCATATAAACACTGTACCTGACTCCCACTTTTGGTGCGACTGTTGTAGTCTCGATTCCGTCTTGATCCGGTCTTAGCTTGGGTGTTTGTGCTGATGGACGTAAATCACGGAAACGTATCCTCCAAAGAAAATTTAGACAAGTACATGAACATCGACGAATTCATGCAAGTGTTGCGGGAAGCTGAATTGATTACGCCATTTGGTAAACTGCACAAAGACCCTGACGTTTACAGCGGGGATTATGGAAATGTCCAAAGATTCACCTTTCAACCAGAAAGAACGAATTCTTGTACGACAAGGAAAGCGATTATTCCGTTAACACCAGTTGTGGTTCAAGTTATAGATTTTGAGAGAAAATTACGGGACATCGACCTGAATGATTTGCAAGAATCGAACAATTTACTGTCCTGTAGCCCGCAAAACAGCAAGAAAATTTTACAAGATTCTGAGCTAACGAACTACCTTCAATTGTTAATTGATAAAGAGGAAACTGTTCGATGATGTGGGGTGAAATAAAGGCAGAATCGTCGTCAATTGCAACCCTTGCGTAGAGGGAAAAGGTTGATAAAAGTGGTGACAAATTATTTCTCCCTCGAACTTTTTGAGATGTTTCCAGTCTACAACGTTTAAAAATAATTCATTGAACACAAAGACGTTCAATATTTGAGTGCTAGAGGCAAGATCATCATTTGTTCGGTAAAGATTTCGCCGGCAGAATGGTTACACGTGAATTGAACCATAGTTCACGCATTTCCTCATTGGTGCACGTGAAAAGTCTGCCGGCGTTTATTCCTCAAGTTATCTCTTCAGTTGATAAATGATTCTTACTTTATTCTGTTATGAATATGAGTCTTCTTCAACTTAAGGGTTTTTCATTTCTGCTAGTCATGCGAAGGGACAGGAAATATTGCTGATATTTCTATTTCGTGTATATATTAAATTTGCATTAAAGTCGCATTGTATGATCCATCATGATAACGACTCGTGGTTTTTTTTTCCTTTGAAAATAATAAATGGCTTTATTTTCCATCGAATACAGCGTGTTCGCTTATTTTCACTGTTAGATTTAAAATACTAAACGAAGAACGCTCAAAGGAACTATGTCGTGTGCAAGTGCACGCGATGTCTTGGCCACCTTACGCTTACGTAATGTTAATTAATGTCTTTAAAGGTTCATTTATTGTTTTGCTAATTTTTTTACGTTCAGCAATGCAGGTGGACCTGCTCGGTTGGCTTTCGTTTGTCTCTACTTAAGATGACATTCTCAACAAGTGTAAACAATTTGAATGCTGGGTCTTAAAATCGATAGGCGCGGATCACGACAAGCAATTATGTAACAGAGAAATTTAGGAACACGTGCGCTTACAACACGTCGGTTCACGTGTATTTTGCCCCGCGGAGTCCGGGATGTTGCGGGTAAAATTCCTGACGTGTATCCTCTTGGCTTCGTCAAGAAAGGAAGATGCGAGACGATGCTTCTGAGTTTTAGGCAGTTTTCTTCCAAAGTAGCTCCGGCTTCAAGAATCGTTTCACAGGAAAAAAAATTATGCAAATTATGGCAAGGAAAGGATTGGAAATCTTACCCCAAGGACATAATGTTTGAGTTTTACGCACGAGACGCTCGTCCTTAGGCTCTCTCTTCTTACCTTCACTGGAGCGTGCGATCGTGGTTCACATCACGGTGATCACGCCATCGTGGTTGAACGTTCCAAACCCGGCATGCTCCTTGAAGCAGACGGATGGGAAGAAGAGAGACCCTGGGGAAGAGGTGGGAGTATGCCAACCAAGTCCTCTCACTCGCTTGACAGAAACTGACAAAACAAAACTCCCTGACAAAAACTGTTCTAATTTTTCTCTCGAGTGCAAAAATAGCTCAACGATACTTGCCCACATATGGAAGTATACGCTCCAAATTCCCGAATAACAACAACAACAAAGGCGCACAATGTAAAGTGGATGAGTAAGGTTCGAAATATCAAATATTCAGCTTGATCGTGAGGACAAAAACGATAGAAACAAGTTGGAATGACTGTGAATTTTTTTTTTCGTATCATCCACTTTCCTTCGCTTTTATCCTCTAAACCTCTCTTTCAAGCTGAATTTTAATATATCGAAAAAGGCCTATTGTCAACTTGCTCCAAATGAAGTATTATTGTTCATTTTGGACACTGAAAGCTTGATAGGGATCATGGGAAATGAAACATTTCTTTTAAGAGAGACTCGAACCTCGGAACGTTTGATTAATTGTCCCGCACTTAACCACTAAAGATCAACCGACTGGTACTTTTGTTGATTATTTACCAAAACTAATTAGTATATTTGTAAAAGTTTTGCTGAAAAATGAAAGTTTAGTAGCCGACATTTTTCACTGTGTAAGCTTGCTTCTAAGCTGGCGTTAATACTCGTGTACAGCGGCATTTGGAAGAAAAAATATATTGACGTTTAAAAAAAATAAGACCTTCGCAGTTGATGATGTGGTAGTCTAGTGGTTAAGTGAAGGGGTTATTAGACAAACGTTCCTAGGTTCGAGTCCTGCGAGTCCAGGCATTAGGGTTTGGCTTAAAAAAAAAAAGTTCATTTCCCATGATCCCTATCAAACTTTCAGTGTCCAAAATGAACGATAATACTTCACTTGGAGCAAGTGGACAATTTAGGATAATCCTTCAATTGAGGGAGAGACTTTGTTTGGTATTTTTCAAGATGGTGGAGTTATTTCCAAGCGACCTCGTTCCCAGGGCTTTTCCGTTTCAACTTGGGGAGGGAAAAGCCCTGGGAACCAGGTTGATATCAGTCCAAGCCTTCTTCATTATCCAAGATGGTGGTCATGTCAAATTCACCACCCTGGGGATATGTCGTACGATCAAAATCCCCACCCTGGGAACAGACCTCACAGTCAAAGCCCCGCAACTGTCAGACCTA
>OX421446.1:17747985-17755485 GCA_949126865.1 Montipora capitata
GGTCATTTAAAGCTCTTTTACGCATCGAAATAGGAAAGACACGGAGAGTTTTCAACCTTACAAGTCTTTCCTACCTTTGTGCGTTTTTTTTATGCGAGGGCGTCTCTAGCCATGAAATCTTATATAACAAATAGGACTTTTCACAGTTTTGTAAATCAGTCTTAAAGGTTTTTCGGAATATCTGAGAAACGGGGCGCTTGTCTTTTGTCTGAAAAACCGATTGTTCCGGTGGGAAAACAAATCGTACAGTTAATATCAACGCGGGATATTCTCCAGAAAAAAAAGAACTTCATTCCGAGTTAGTCCTTTCACTCGATTTTACTGAAACAACCGAAATTTTCTGTATCATTAATTTTGTTCGCGTTACCAGAACCAGGCTGAATTGGAAGAATCGCCGATGTGATTAACCATTCTATTTTTCTTTCTACCAGATCAACGGTTTTCCTGTATGCTGTTGACAAGAGGAATCAAGAATTAATACATATGGGTTCGTAACACTTGGCCAGAATAAAATCTTGTATTGATGATGACAGTTTTGACAGCTGTCAGCAGAAGTTTATAATCCCATCAATTTACTTGACTTCACTTGATATCTAAATTTCGAACGCTGGTCCAGCGAAATATGGGCCAATCAGATTGGGCATGACGACTTCCGCTGATTGCTACCGAAACTGTCAACATTCCTACAGCCAACTCTCTACTTCTCAAATCCGATAATACATCTTGTTTACCAACCTCGTTCCCAGGGCCATCCTCTCCTCGGCGGAGAAAAGCCCTGGGAACGAGGTTGCTTGTTAATCCCCCTCCCCCCCCCCAATTTGGCATAATAATTGTTTTCGATTTCTCTTGCGAAATGAAGATGTCCCAAGAGAAATTGAAAACAATACCTATGCCATTTTTTTTTTTGGGGGGGGGGGGGGTAAAAGAGGTGTATTATGGGATTTGAGAAAAAAGAGAATTGCTCTTTTGTTTCCTTGAAAGCGGAACGTGGAACGTGCGGTACCATATCAAAAACATTTCGTCGAAAATTCCATTCAAATGGTAAGTGCTTCCGGACTCCATGCAGCCCAAAAACATCTCGGCCGTACTTCGTCTTAGGGCCCTCTGCTTTATCCAGACTTTGTTTCAGTTAGTGTTTCTTTGGTCCCGGGGTAACATTCTGTGTAGCTTTCCCAAGTTGCACTTGTTTTGCTGCGGATCCGAATTGTAAAGTGCTCACGGTCTCACTAAGATTACTGGCCAGCGGACTGACATTGACGAACAAGCACGCCTTGCCATCACCCCCAAGGGAACCTTGCATCAGCTGAGTAAGCTTGGAGTTTCTGTAGGGTACATGCATGGCGTTTGTCCGTAACGCGGAGAAAACCTGGCCGAGTGCGGATAGTGATTTGTTAATGGCTGCGGCTTCCACCAGTCTTTGTCCCGTTGCTTCCGTCTTGGAGATTCTCTCTGAGCCTGCTAAGTCGACAAGGGTTAGCGTGCCTCGCGTGATGGCGTTTGTCACCTTATCTGTGCCTTGGAGTCGGAGAAGCAGAAGAAGATGTGAACGGGAACTGTTGGTGTTCATTTTAGTTGCTCCTACTGAACGGTTCATATCCCCTAAAATGGTGCCAAGAAAACACTTCAGAACAGCACATATAAAGAATTAAACTTTTCCTTCGTAAATAAACAAACACAAAGAAAGTCTACCATATAAATCACGTTTGAAGAATAATAAACGTAGCTTACAAAGTTACGATTCAAGAAGACCCAATATTTCGACACTCGTTCTGGTGTCTTCTTCAGAAATTAGAATCCCTTTAAGGTCCATTTAGACGACTTCAACATTTGAGCAGTGGAATAAACAACTTCTAACTGGTCCGACTCGATTTAATCACGTTTCCGCTGTTCAGCCTTCTTCAGGTAAATGTTAAAAACTAAAAACTAAAAACTATTTACAATGTTTGTGCGTATCAGAGGTACAAGCTTACATAAGCAACTTAATTTAAACCTTGTAATTTAAACCTGTATGTATCTCTTAATAAAGTTGCTTATATAAGCTTGTACCTCTGATACGCACAACCATTGTAAATAGTTTTTAGTTTTTAGTTTTGAACATTTATCTGAAGAAGGCTGAACAGCCGAAACGTTATTAAATCGAGTCGGACCAGCTAGAAGTATACTTCACTGCTCCCACTTATTATTATCACTTATTATTATCTCAATCATATAGCTTGTGATTACATCGTTGGATTTCCAGCCTTGTAGATTCAAAATATAATTTGTTATTAGCTGGTAGCCTATGAATCATCCTCGGATGATCCAATGTACGTCCTGTTCCTGAATGTTAAACGCCGGGGAACCGCGTGGCTAAGCAATAACCTCACTGATTGCTCTGTTGCCAGCAGGGTTGTCGTGATGGTGCATTGGTTAGCACACCCGACTAGTAACCAGGGGGACACGGGTTCGATTCCCACTCACGCACGGCATAATATGTTTTTCATCAAAATGGATCAGTTAGTAGTTCGCTGTCGCTATTTCCACACTCAAATCAGTGAACATTAATGTAGCAAAGCGTTGTGTATCCTTCGGATTCTACTACCTTGTGACTACATCGTTGGATTTTCAGCCTTGTTGATTCAGGCAGAATATGAAGGTTTACACTAACAATGAACTCCCAGCAGTAGGATCCAAAGGATGCAATACCACCACGTGAATTTATAAGCAAATAATAAGTGAGAGCAGTGGAGTAAACTTCTAACTGGGCCGACTCGATTTAATAACGTTTCCGCTATTCAGCCTTCTTCAGATAAATGTTAAAAACAATGGTTGTGCGTATCAGAGGTACAAGCTTATATAAGCAACTTAATTAAGAGATACACAAAGTTTAAATTACAAGGATTATGTATGTATCTCTTAATTAATTTGCTTATATAAGCTTGTACCTCTGATACGCACAACCATTGTAAATAGTTTTTAGTTTTTAGTTTTTAACATTTATCTGAAGAGGGCTGAACAGCGGAAACGTTATTAAATCGAGTCGGACCAGTTAGAAGTTTACTCCACTGCTCTCACTTATTATTAGCTCGTTCTCCCTGGGCGCATTTCCTAAACGATTCAAGCTAAAACATGGCTAAAATGCGAAGAGATCTACTTATCGATGGTGAGTCGGAGATAATCGGAAAAAAGTCGAAAACTCCTTTCTTGGAGTCGAACCTACCGTGACCTTCGGATTACCAGTTCGTATATGCTTCACCGGGAGGCGCGGTAGCCTCATGGTTTGTGCGCTCGACTCCGGATCGAGTGGTCCGGGTTCGGGTCCTGACCGCGGACATTGTGTTGTGTTCTTGGGCAAGACAATTTACTCTCACGGTGCCTCTCTCCACCCAGGTGTATAAATGGGTACCGGCGAATTTAATGCTGGGGGTAACCCTGCGATGGACTGGCATCCCATCCAGGGGGGAGTAGAAATACTGCTAGTCGCTTCATGCTACAGAAAAGCGGCGGCCTCATGGGCCTTCTTGGCTCGTAGCAGACTTTACCGTACCTTACCATATGCTTCACCACTGAGCTATGCGAGACTCGTGGGAGCGAGGCCATTACTGCGATTTTCATAATTCTGCGGAATCTCACCTTCAAGCGCTTAGCGCAAAACTGCGTTTTGGCTTCCATCAATTAAATCCCCCATGTCATGCATCAATTGATTTCGCTTGATTGACGGAAACCAAAACGCAGTTTGGCCGTTGGCACTTGAAGATAAAATTCTGCAGAATTATGAAAATTGCAGTAAACTAGTGAACCTACCTAACTAGCTAAGTACCATTGAGCTATACAAAGACTCGATGGAGCTACGCCACAAATTAAATTATGTCCATGTTTCCGAGTATCCCAAAGTCACCATCGATAAACGAATCTCTTCGTTTCACCCAACCTTGTTCCCAGGGTCCTATCTCTTCCTCCCTACTTTCTCGAGGGATGAAGAAAGAGGACCCTGGGAACGAGGTTGTTCATTCACCGGGGTTAAAGGAAAGGAACTTTAAATATTTAAGTGTCTAAACGTTCTAGCGCTGGAGCACTAATGCTGGTTTTTGAGGAGAGGGGAAACCGGAGTACCCGGAGAAAACCTCTCGGTGCAGAGTAGAGAACCAACAAACTCAACCCACATATGACGCCGAGTCTGGGAATCGAACCCGGGCCACAGTGGTGGGAGGCGAGTGCTCTCACCACTGCACCCCAAAATAATGTCTTTCAGTATAAAAAAAAATTGCTCTTTACCTTTCTCCATTATACTCTTGATATCCGCGGCTAATTTGACTTCAATCTCGGTCACATCCGTGATGACAAGTTGCTTGTTTCTCATTTGAATGTTGAGATGCTGTGAGCCGCTACTTTCACTGAGAAGATCTCTCACCGTCTCATTGTAAACTTCCACCATGGAGACGCACATGGAATAATCCACGGTCGTTCGCTCGTCACAAACTCTCAGAAGTTCTAGAATTGATCGTATGTTAACACCAGGATCTTTGTCTGTCCCCATCATAGTATACGTTTTTCCTGCCCCTGGAGACGGATGGAATTGAACAACATTATCCTTGGTCATTTGAACGTGAAATAAAAGAGATCCCTCGATTATTAAAGGAGGTCAGAAGCGTACAACTTGGAACGTACATGACACAACTATCACAAACCAAGTTACTTTAGGAGTTATTTGCCAGAACAAAAAAAAACAAAACAAAACAAAAACAAACCAGACTCTTACAATTTACCCTTTAATTAAACCATAAACCATAGGTAATCATCACACAGTAATGTTTGGAATAAAATTTGTTCGTAAGATTTCCAAAAAAGTGTTTTTAACAGACGAAAATACATTTTAGAATCGCCGATTTTTACCTTTAAATTTTACGGGCGCCGCAATCTTGATATTTTCTTGTATTTTATTGATGTTTATCACAAAACTTTACATATAAAGAAAAGGAAAGTAAAATTATTTTACAAATACAGACTATAACACTACCACCAACTTGATTGCCCAATTGTTCTAGCAAAAAGATCTTTGGTATCAAAACAATAGGTCAATTTCGATATATGGGCATGTAGTTCCCGGTGTTGTGGTCTGTCTTCTGTGGTGCATCACGGTTGGGAGGGTAAATGATCCGAGATACCAGCTACACTAAGCTACTCTAAAATCCGATGGTAAATAAATATATGCGATATCACGATGATATATGACTGAAAGGGGATTATGGGCCCCAGCGAGAGGGTGACAATTTTCACATGCGAGTCGCCATTTTAGCACGGTCAAAAGGGCTTTTCATATTTCTTATTCTTCGTCTTAGTCTACGATTAATTATCGTCTGAGTTCTCGTCAAGTTATGCTCATGCAGTCTGAAAGGACTGAAAGGAAACTACGAAATTCCTCTATCTTTTCAGTTCCTAGACGATAATCTGTTTGACGGAAAAGTTGGGCACTTTGGTGACGCTTATCAAAATTAGCATGCATAACTTTCGCGGGTTCTGTTGGACTCATTCTCCTCACCAAAGCCTCGGATCGACCCAAGGCTCTGGGAAACTCTATGTAGGAGAACATGCGCCGTAGGGTTCTCATAGCCAAAAATTGGCTATTTGAACTCTACGGCGCCTGCTCACTCCTCGTGCTAACATGAATGCACCAATTAGAGACTCTTTTGATTGTTCTTCACGAAAACCAATGAGTCAGGGTTCCCCAGAGCTCTTCTCTCCCTCAGTCAAGAGAAGAGCTCTGGTGCGCGGAATAAAGTTTTGGCGAGCGAGCGAGCGAGCGAAGCCAAGAGGAGAAACTTTATTCCGCGCCGGCGCCTACAATACCACCAGCTAGGCATACTACCGTTGGACATGCCTGGTATGGTGTGATAAATTTGAATCGAATCGAATCACGAGAAGAATGAAACGTGTAACTTCAGCCTAAATAACAGATACGTTTTCTCTCAGGACCGAAACGGACGCAATGCCAAAAAGGAGAAATCGGATTTGTCAAAGAAGCGGGCGGAAATTCTTTATGCCGCGTAAATCAGCTGTCTCTTCGTTGCTTTCATGTATTTTATCACTTTGAAATGAATTCTCGACTTATACCAAGCTTCTGACTTTTGAAAACCGTCTAATTCTATTTGCGCCCGTCATGTTGTTTTAAGAAATTGTTAACACAGGAAGGTGGCTCTTGCCCACCTGATTAGTCCACAACAGCCCGGGATCAGATGCATCTCTTTCCCTCTCACGGAGTCAGCCAAATAACAATTAATTATTCATCTGCCGGGAGCTCCGCAATAGGGAAAACTGTGCCCGATGTCTTGACTACGCACTCAAGAGAGGGTACAAAGTTTTACTCAATAAAGGGCGACCTAGGCCAGTGAATAATATTTTCATTTTTGTTCCGTGTTTATCTGAAGACATCTCGCCTAATTCTGGAAACACTTATCGCGCCATTTCCCTTG
This sequence comes from Montipora capitata, assembly GCA_949126865.1. Lineage (NCBI taxonomy): Eukaryota > Metazoa > Cnidaria > Anthozoa > Scleractinia > Acroporidae > Montipora > Montipora capitata. Next base: position 17,754,435 of record OX421446.1, read on the forward strand.
AATTCGGTCTGTCGATCTCACTTTTGCACAAACGACACACACAAAGTAAGAATAAAACATAAGACCTCACTCACCTGTCTGACCATAAGCCATAATGCAGACATTATACCCGTCGACACATGACGTAATGAGCGGCAGAGTATCTTGAAAGACTTCCTCTTGTGTGCTGGACGGAGAGAACACTCGATCAAATCGGAAAGTCTTCTTCTGCCCAGAAGCCGATACGACATTTAAATCTTGATCTGAAGCAAACGTAAAAACATTGTCTGCCTTTGGATCGTAGCGACACCGACAGAAAACCCGTATATTGCCGCGCAGCTCCTGTAGTTGATTGTAAAGAAGTTTTCTCTGCATTACTTCCCTGTGGTACAAGGCGCGAAGCTCTACGAGCTCCTTACTCGAACCTTGGTCCACATCTTTCATTTTATGCAAAGAGCTTTGCGCTCGATCCATAATCGAGGCAATCCCTTCCATTTCGCCGGAGAAGCAATTCTTCAACTCCACCAACATCCGAGAAAACAACCGAACTGTTGATTTGATGTTTCTACAAGTTTCCTTTGAAATAGTGGGCGCTTTAGGGGGAGGAGGTGTTGGAATAACAGGTTGAACCTGTGGAATTGGTTGAGAGACAGGCAGCACCACTTCAATCGTAGGCTGAACCTTTTCAACAACAGGTTGAACCACTTCAATGACCGGTAAAACTGGTTCAGGCTCTGGTGCAGACTTCAACTCTTCTATCTCTAACTGCAAGCATTCGCCTTTAGTTTGCAACTTTCTGGCGGTTTCTTCGGATGACTTCAATCGTGCTTTCAAATCTTCGTTGGCCGCCTTGGACTCCTCCAATTGCGACTCCTTCTCGCGCAGTTGTTCTTCGAGTTTTTCAATTCTCTCCTTTAATAATTCAGCTTCGGCGGCGTGTTCCTGACTTGATCCTGAACGGCCTTTCTGTCGTTTTGAGCCAGGTTTTTTGTTTTTGCCCATTACATCCTCTGTGAGTAGACTTATATATATGTTAGTGACTTCATCAAGGTCGTAGTTACATTGCCTCAGT
>OX421446.1:17757985-17765485 GCA_949126865.1 Montipora capitata
GAAAACCTCAAATTTGGTGATTTCACGTCGTCATTATGCAGAGGATCGCTAACATACTTGCTAAAATCCGTGCTGCACGTGCAGCACGATTATTTATGCTCTTTTAACCAATGAGATTATTGTTTTGCGGCGTTGTCGTAGTAGTAGCCGCCGTCGTTTCTTAAACTAACTATTGACACCGAGGCTTAACCGACAGTGGACCAATCACATCACGACGTAGTTGACCAATCACATCAACGCCCGGGGAGGGGGGGGGGGGGGGTTTAGACCATCTATTGACGTGATGTTACACAAATCACTTGACTCTGATAACGACTTTCTTTTATGGCTGGACAATTCGAAACTAGCCTATTATCGCCAATACAGTAGTCTTGAAAGTACATTGTGTACTACCCCTTACCCAGCCAAACCAGAGAAAAAACTCCATGACTTCGAGTACAGTAATCAAACCAAGACACACTAGTCATCATAATCAAATATAAAATAATTCCAACATTGGAGAATGAATTGAGGACACTTTAAATTAATTAGTTTGATATCAATGTTCATAGATACTTTACTCTACTCTACTCTACCTCGTGTGGGATGTTCCATCATTCCCATGCGATCATCTTCCCATCTTGGTACCCATGAATCATTGGACTGTCCATCACCATCAAATGACCCTTGATCATGATCTGCATAATTTCCTGTCACCGGCCTCTGACCTTCTATGTAACCATGTTGGTACCATTCCTCTGGAAATGGTTGCAAATCTTGAGCTGCAAAAGAATCAAGGTAGCACGAAGGGCCACTTAACAGGGCAATTTGTCACACTATTTTATAGTCAAACTTCAAAACACTAAAAGACGTCCTTGCATCAATGAAAACCAAAAACTGAATGCTGTAATTCTCAATCATGAAGAGCCACGTCCTGCACTAGAATTTGATACTGGCAATGCCGCACCCGTTGCTGCTCCTTAAAATGTATTGGACCCAGAGACATCTCTTGACAATTCCTCTCTGCCTTCTTCGCAACAACTCCAAAAGAAGAAGTTAAACACAACGCAAAAACCTAATTCTGCTTTTCTTTTCGCGCGCTTTTTTTTTTTTTTGCGATGTCACTAGATCAAGTTGCGTAAGGCAATCACGCATATGGAAAACAGAATCGAAAACACTATCGCAAAAAGTGACAGTATTTGCGATTAAGCCATCGCAGAAACAGCCGCACGTTGTTACATGTATATGGGAAGAGGTCACGTACTTGTTTAGAAGTTGAATCCAAATATAATTTATTTCAAATAAAAAAAAAAGAAACAGATAATATGGAGCGTCTTATCTCGTTCACTAGGAATGGTGAATCTCCAATTAAAAGAGAGAAAACTTAGCTATGGTTACACTTGCCCTTTTACCCATGGGTAAACAGCGTTTGCCCACGGGCAAGGACGTTTTTGTGTGTAACCACTTTCCCTAGACCGAAACTGCACTAGGGTTATTTCCATGGATACATCAAAAAGAACAAAAGAACTTCCCAACTGAAAAGTACGGTTTATCTGCTCCCTGAGGTGGCTTGCCCAATCATAAAGCAGAACCTAGTGGCTAATTTCATGCCTACTTGTAGCACAAGGTACATTTTGTAACATGGCAGGGTTTCCTGCATCACTGTGAGTATTTCTTTCTTTCTTTTCACACGTTTTCCCTTCAGACTGTCAGTTACAAAGTTGATTAAGTTATATTCTTTCTGTTTCTCCTAGGGGGAGTCTTTTACTGTGTAACCACATCCCCAAGAGTAACATGAAACCTGAGCTGAATCAAACCCAAACAATCTACCCTCTGGAATGCCCCAACCCCAAGGTGTGTGTAACAACAGCACTTGTTTGTGAGCACTGTGAAGGGTGGCAAATGCTACCTCCAAAATCTTGGTACTTGCAAACATTTTCATCTGATCTCGAAATCTCGAAAGCCTTTGCGAAGAGTCTCGAAGTATCGTTTATGTTGCACTTATTTCAGTGTGAATTCTTGCATGTTTTGGTCTTGGTCTTAGATCCACAAACTCTGGTCTCAGCGTCTCGGCAAGTCTCAGTTTATACCATTTGTCACCCTACCGTGGCTTCCAAATATTAATTGACTCCGAAAACCATTCTCGCATAAAATGAACAGATTGCTGTTGAGACTATTAAAAATAAAATCCTACAAAGAGGTATGCACGGCAGTCATGTTTTGCATTAGAAAAAACATTTGTTCCCACAGGAAAAATAATCTATTGTTCCTGCCATGCAACATGGCTGCCATGCAAAACCTCTATAAGCAGAGTTTGTCCTTTGAATTTCATTTATCCTTTATCTAATTTGAGATATTATTTTTCCTGTGGGGATTATTTCTTAAGAAAGAAAGTGACTCATACAATGAGGTGGAGTACATGAGAGTATTTTACATGTACCAAAAGCGGGAGTTGTGTTTACAAAAGTGGAAATTTTTTTCATGCTAGTTTTTACAAATGAATGAAACTGCGCATGACGAGACTGGCTGGTGAAAATTTAGATTTAATTAGTGAAATCAGACCTGCTACTAGCCACTAGGCTAGTGAGCTAAAAAGTTGGTCTTGAGCACTGACTAATTTAGAGTTTCACCCATTTTGACCTAAAAACAGCAAATTCAGCATGACAGTGTCCCTTTAAGCTCTGTCACAAGCTATGTGCCTTTTGCATACAAAACATACATTCTATTTATTAACAAAATTTAATTGATCTTTAAATTAGGTTCAAAATGTAAAACAATAGACCGAATGCATAAATGGCGGCCAAAAATATATTGTTTTGTTTATGTGCTAATTAGACTCACTAGCCTCGTTTGCATGTACAAAATACAAAAGAAATGTTGCTTGAGAGCGAGGCTAGTGAGTCTAATTAGCACATAAACAAAAGAATACATTTTTGGCCGCCATTTATGCATTCGGTCTATGATTTTAAATGTTGCAGAAACTTATGCCTTCAGTGCAACTACTGCATCAGACCTAAATCTGAATACCAGTATAAATATCTCAGGTAACACTTAATACTACCACAGTCTACTACTAATAATAATGATTAAAAGTATTTATACTGGGGACCACTTCAGTTACACAACTGCTATTAATGTGGGCCAGGTTAAAATAATAAATGAACACAATTAATAATAAAAACTGACAAAGGATAAAGGCTAAAAAATAGCTGAATGTTGAAATGCTCAAAAAAAAGCAAAATATGCTATGAAATTAAAAATCTAGAGGAATTTTTTTCATCTTCCAACAGTGTTTTCTTAAATAACTCAAGTCCTGTTAGATACTTTTTTCCTGTACTACTGTATGTACTAGGTAAGAGAATTAAGTGTTTTTTTTTAATTTGAAAAGGTCCCTGAATTTGTTTTAGAGATATTTTCCAAGGATGTTTTAGCAGTACTATACTACCATTGCTATGGCAACAGTTGGGGCCACGTGGGCATCCTTAACAAACTGCTCGCCTATTGCATTAGTTAAATATCAAAATGTTTCCCTACAGAAAGAATCAACGGTGTTGTAATCCATTTCCATTTGAAACCCACTGTTACCTGTGGAAACCCTCCTGAAATTTGATTGGGAACATGGGGTTATCACGTAGAGTAGGAATGTTTGCCTAGAAACTGAAAGCTCTCAACAATTCAAAAATTAAAAGTTCCTGGAAAATGTTATTTCTATCTGATAATCGTCTATTCTTGGCTACTTTATGACATCTGCAAAATTTATAATGGTATGCTACGCCGGATGTGACAAAATATCAAATCCGCTAATAAATAAAACAAGTCATAGAACTTGACATTCAAGGTGCAGTCCTTGAATATATGAATTGTACAACAAGAGAGGTGACATAAATTGCTGGGAATGTGATTTGGTCAACAAACAAATTGATGCTAATTGTTGGCAACTTGATTGTAAATTGTGTGACTTGTTTTATTTATCAGTGGACTTGATATTTTGTCACATACGGCGTAGCCTATAATGGGGTTTATTTTTTATGTAAATATTAGTTTTTATGTTTTAGATTTAATATTCTTTCATGGTGGTCTGTCTTGTATGGGGTCACTGACTCTTTTACAGATTGACCTTATGGCTGTTTCTTTCCCTGTATTTTTACATTACATAACTATTTATTTATATTTGCATTTTATGTAAATACTGCCATTAAATTCATAATTGCAATAAATAAAAACATCCCCTAAAGAAGAAAAAAAATTTACCTGCATCCCACGAATTGACAAGGTACCTAACTCCATCAACATTGATAACATTGTAATCTGTTCCGGTTTGAATGCAATGGAATACTTCGAAGAGGATTTCGTCTGAGTTCGATCCTCCACTTCCGTCGACCTCCCAGCCTCCGCGACCTCCTGGGTTTTCATAACCATTTCGATAATTATTCCGTCCTTGTGAGCTTGATTTTCCCTTTTTCGGGTGATGATGCACCGACAGGGCAGACTGATGCGATGTCTCATGTCGATTTTTAGTTGGCCTCTGGTGAGATCGAGAATACGAAGTTGAAGTCGGAGCCACCGAGGGCCCATTCGTCGCATAGTAACCGAAATCACTCGGATTGTAGCCGTAACTACCCGATTGTGACTGTATCACGCCATTTCTTGGCACAGAACTGCCCATCGATTGGTAATAATGCCGTTGATCAAACCCATTCACGGCGTCGGCAGGATAGCCATTGAATCCGGTTTGTTGCGATGCAATGAAATCATTCGGAGCGGAAGGCAAAACATGTCTTTGCGTCACAACAGCGTTTTCGGGTCTTGAATTTGCTCCATTCCCCATCCTTGTTCCACAGGAAAATCAGACGTCTTCCACTACCTGACTGATATTATTATTATAGTGGAGGAATTCCGATGATCTTTCGATCCTTCAATCCTTCAATGCATGCTCATTCTGTGTTATTTGACCTTTGCAGTACTGCGCAGCTGCCTTTTCGAAAGCGGCTGTTTTTACTGATGGCAGGCTCAAGTTCCGTAAAATTTTCAAGATGGTGGACGTACTGCTTGCTGTAGTTCTTTTCCTGTGGCTGACTTATTTGTGGGAAAACTACCTTTCCTACCGTCAGGTAAATGCGAGCAATAACTTATGTACAAATTTATTGTGTTAAAATTTGTATATTTTTTTGCAAACTGTTTGTTAGATCTTTTACACGTGCGCTTCCCATAAAACGCGGCATCAAGAAATGCACATTACAAAATATACAGAGAGCTGGAATTATTTAGTTTACTGTAACCTCCATACCGAAAAAGCACCATTATGTTTTTGAATCAGATGACACCGAATCACAAGCAAACTTTGAATGAGGAAGTACACTGTACTGTAATCTTAACAATTGAGTACATGTATTTTCCTTTTTTCTCGATGCAGTCACTTATGATGAAGGTTAACGTTTGCAACCAATCTCTTGAGACACAGATAACAATGCTGCAATTTACAATTCCTAGTGGACCAACAAAAGGAGCTACAATCTTGGACAGGAAAAATGGAAAATTACTACCCCCCTCCCCTCAAAATCAATGATGAATCTGTGCTCAAGTGAAAGCCCGACATTTTTTCATCATTAAAATTGGTTGGAGGGGTGGTCTTCATTTTCTATTTGAAATGTCCAAGATTGTAGTTTTCATCCACCATGATGGTGGCGATGACGTAACATGAAAATCACCTATGCCATTCTGTTAGTCTTCATAAGGCAATATTGCTCCAGTGATTCACAAACTGATGTTTATTAAAATCCTTTAAAACTCTATAAACACCGTGAGAACTAAAATAAAGATACAAATAAATTACAAAATAAGATTGCGAAAATAACAGGATATAAAAATGTCTTACACGCTTCGAAAGTTACTAAAGTAAAAGAAAAAAACTTAAGATCAATCTACAAATAAGGGTAAAACGATGTCGTATACAACTTGACTTTAACTGAAGCCTTAAATCTTGCGTCAACTGATCTTGTTAACGATAAAACTAGCCTTTTATAATGGTAGTTGGGTGTCGCGGCGCTTACGCGTGAGTTTTTGCGACACCATAGAACTTACTCGAAAGATCTAGAGACTACGGTAGCGTACACGCGAAACTAATACGCATGAAAAAGCCTTACATAACTGAATACACGTTAAAGAAACTTCCAACAACTAGGAATAGTACTCTTAAGGATGCAAAGTCTAGAAACTGAGCGTTAAACAGCTTAAATAAGAAACCTGTTGAAAACTTGAGCAATGTTGCGCGTGCAAAATTTGTTGCTGAAGCGCGCGCCGCTTTAAGTGTTGTACATCACGCACGCACAATTTAACTGCTGTCGCTACAGGTAATGAGATTGACTACAGATATCAGATACATCACTTTAATTAGGCGATGAGACTAACTGAAACCCATTCAATGTAACTTGCATTTAAGATTGGAACCAAACCATTAATTTTTGGACGGTTTTATTAGCTACTTTATGTTAGGTGGTGTAAACTCACAGGATAGATATCACCTAATAACCCCTCTTTGCGTCGATAATTATTTGTCCTCCACCTTTTTCCATTAAAAAGAAGCAAAGACACAATGCAAGGCTGTTGAGGCAACATCCTTGATAGAGCCGAAGCACAATAGTGTTGTATATGCAGAAAAAAATTCGAGCACACCAATTTATGTAAGATAAGGTAAGAGAACAAAGACCTTTTATCATGTGACTTCAAGAACCAATGAAGGCATTTATTTTGATGTCTGATATCATTAGACAACCTGGCGTGACACAACATCGTTCATGTGGATATTTATGAGGGAATGAAAAGGCATCTTTTTCCCCCGGGAAGGGGGGGGGGGGACTCCCATATGGAACAGACGGGGATGCTCGTCAGAAATTTTGATTTTAACCCCTAAAGGAGACCATCTGGGCGTGGCTCAAGCTTTTTGTGACCCCTAAAGGAGACTAATCTGGGCGTGGCTTAAACAAATTTTGACCTTGGCGGCTTAAAATATTGGCGCTTTGCCCGGAACACCCTAAGCGAGACCAAAATCCAAAATTTACACCCCTAAGCGAGACCATTCTGTTGTGTACAGTTGCTTTGTTAAATATATTTTTGAACCAGCATCTTCTATATTGAGTGAAGGAGCTCAAGACTGAACCAGGGTACATGTTCATATCGTCCACTGTTGTCAATCGGCCTGCGTGGCATTGTTGGGTAGAGCAGTTTGTTTTTCATTTTGTGACCATTGAGTTGTGAACAATTTAATTAAATTTTCAAAGGAAATAATATTGTCTGTAAAGTACATGTACACAATTAAAAATAATGATCAATTTGACGTAATTATCATTCATGGCTGTATCTTTCAAAATAAAAATTCTACAAGTGAAACAACTTTCATGTGTCATGCAAGAGAGTTTGATTCTCCATGACATGTTTCACACTAAACACGCTTTGGCGATTTTGTGCATGGCATTTACTTTATCCAACTTAATTATTGTATATATTCCTGTTAAAAATTACGGC
>OX421446.1:17770485-17782985 GCA_949126865.1 Montipora capitata
AAAATCTTTAAGGAATAAAATCAATGGTTCTGCATGCTCTGTATACATGTGTTTTGCATTTCTCTGCACTTCTTTGCCATTCTTATCATCCTAACGATGATGTGAAATGAGTGAACTTTACAGCAGTTATCAGTTACACGCACCCCTTAATGACCAATCAAATGTCCATGGCAATGGTATTGTTCTCTTGGCGGCAGATGAATTCATCATGAGAACATTTGTTTGTCGTCCACATAAATTTTACTTTTGAAATATAAAAAAATTATGTTGTTGAGGGGAGTGTGTGTGACTAATAACCGCTGTAAGTTATGTGGAGGACGTGAACGCCCAACAGTAAAATTTCTGCTTAAGTACAAACTTTACATCACCAACAACTTGGTTTATAATTCTTAAAATGTTTATGATAACATGAAGTTATTTTCAGATGATAATATTATTCTCATAAATGTAGCAGTCATCGTCATATTTGTTTAGCTCCTTCTTTCTCTTTTGACAGCCCTACAACCTTTAGGCTTGAAATATCACCTTGTACAAACAATCTCGTAGATCCTTTTTTTTTAACATCCTTTACTTGTGTACAATATAGATATCTCAGTCCATAGCATTCCTGTTACTTGCCATGCTGTTCAGCACCATCACAGGCCTTCCTTGGACTCTATACAGTACATTTGTGATTGAGGAGAGGCATGGCTTCAACAAACAGGTTTATTCTTAAAGAATTGTTCTTCTTGAGATTGGCACATGTATATGTAGCTAATCACACAATTTTTAGTGCCACATGGAATGAATAAACATGAGTAATATAATTTTTTTCAAATGTGAACAAAATTTGGACTCATGCTATTTGTAGTCTCTGAAGAAATTAATGACTGCTCATTTATCTAAATTGCACAAGAAGAATCGTGTGATTACATGTACTTGTTAATAATGTACATGGAAAAATTCGGGATAGCATATCGTAATTAAGCAGAAGCAACGCACACTTAATATTGTAATCAAGGAGAAGCAACACACACTTAACAAAACAGAAATTATATCATGCAGGGATCTCATTTAATTGACTGTGACTTTCTTTGATCATTGACCAATCAGATTGCTTGATTTCTTACTTTTTTTTGCACTCAATTACCTCTTTTCTGCACTGTGTTACCTGAAAACTGCATTTCTCTCAGCTGATCAGAATGCAGACATTTTTTCATGTATATTATTTAACTGAAAACACTTGTATAGTTATTTTTCTGTGACATGGAATCCATGTCTTGTTGATACTAAACAGATACAGAGTACCTTGGCATGAATGTTTGTTAGTTCTATCAACCATTTACATGTACATGTAGTTTCTTGTGTCACTTTTGCAATAATTGCAATAATATAAGTAATTATTATATACATGTAATATATAACTTTTTGAGTGGTAAGATTGGTTATTCATTTACCAATTGCTGGTTGGATTGACACCACAGCATTATGGAAGGCTGCCAACTAAAAGGCCCGATGTGATTTTTTGTCTTGTTCCCGTTCATTGGTTGCTATCGTGCCATTGCCATTAAGAATAAAACTATGGATTGAAAATTAAACTCCAAAATTGGTTTTTATACAAAAGGCAATAATAATATATTGTTGATGTCATGATCTTACCTTGCTCCACAGACTATCGGATTCTTTTTCAAGGACCTTTTGAAGAAGCTAGCTGTGATGACAGCCATATCTCTGCCATTAGTCGCTGCTTTGCTGTATATCATCAAGTGGGGCGGACAGTACTTTTTCATATACACTTGGCTTTTTACGCTTGTGGTCACTTTGGTCAGTATTACATGATATTTCATCATGGTTACTAGCCTGTGTAGCTGGTGGTATTGTTGGCGCGAAGAATGGGTAGGGTGGGGTGGGGTGCACCCCTGACTACGACCGTAGCTTTCTTTGTTGCCTAGCAATGACAATTTGGTGGTTAACGAGATAATTTTCCCTACCTTGTGATATCGTTCTTTCTCAATAACTGTCTTCTTGACGGTGTTTTTAAAATTCGAGGAGAATTCTCTGTTTTAGTATATACTAGAACAACTATTCACCTCAGTGTCGGTGGCTACTGGTGGATATTTTACATCGCCGCTTCGCGGCTCGGTAAATTTCCACCACTAGCCAGCTCCACTTCGGTGAATAGTTGTTAATAAAATTTTACATAGGTGATCATTGAAATTTCTCTGCCCTGATTGGTTGCCGTTGAGGTGATTATTACGCGATAATCACCTAAGCGGTTTTTCAAAATGGCCGCAAGCCGTTTTGTTGAGGTGGGCAGACGAAGAAATGAATATTTTTCAAGTAATTACGTATGTACCTATTCACCTCAGGCTCGGTGAATATCGATGAATGAAAACCGAGACGAACCCATATTCACATCTTCGGCGAATAATTGTTAATTATTGTTTTGGCTTTAGGGAGTTTCCGTCGTGCTGGTCTTTGACGTTGTTTAGAGCGGTTTTCAATTGAGTGTCGAAAGTAATTAGTGAATTGCATTGGTTTTGCATTACTGCACTCAGGGATTGGTTCAAAGTTTTCGCGCCACTTTTTCAACCAATCAGAAGTGAAACCAAAACCAAGCGTGGCTCGCGCGTGCACATTTTCCCGGGCTTTGTGTGGGCTACGTGTGATTACTTCGAGTTTTGATTGGTTTACTGGATTGTCTCCCTCTTTTTCGATTGGCCAAAGTAATTACTTTAATTTTGGTTTTAAGACACTCGATTGAAACTCGCTCTACTGGTAATTAAAAACCTTACAATATCTTATTCCTACTGGCATAACTTTTACCCAGTGGAAAATTGTGGGAAATGACTTTCGTTTCTGTTGCAGGTTTTAGTCACAGTATACATGGATTACATTGCGCCTCTTTTTGACAAGTTCACTCTTCTTCCAGAAGGGACTTTGCGTTCGTCAATCGAGCAGCTGGCGGCCAAGATCTCCTTCCCATTAACCAAGATTTATATCGTTGATGGTTCGAAAAGATCCTCGCATAGCAACGCTTATTTTTATGGATTCTTCAAGAACAAGAGAATCGTGTTGTTTGACACGTTACTGGCAGAAAATCCGGTAAAGGAGGACACCGATATAAACGAAGAAGGTGGAACGAAGGAAAGCGATAAAGAGAATGAAGAAGATAACGAGAAGGAGAAGGGAATTGAGGAAGATAACAAGCAGGAGGTATGTTTTTGCTGTGTTATTAGGGACTTTAAAGGCGCCCGCTAACGAGGAAACATTGTTGGGGAAGCAAATGCTTCGCCGTTTGCGACCCAAGGAAACATTTGTTTGCGGAAGCAGGAATGTTTGTGAATTTGTTCAGAAACATTTTTCTTCCTTAGCAAATGTTTCCTCGTTTGCGCGCCGAGGAAACATTTCGAGGAAACAATGTTTCCGCTACAATGTTTCCTCGTTTGCAGGCGCCTTAAGATCTACGACGGTTAGTTCAACGAAACGTCACCTCAAAATACAACTTTGCACTGTCGTAAGTTTTTGGTGATTATTCCCATCGTACATTGTGGGCGAAATATCCTAAGAATACAAGGAAGGATTACGTATTTGTATTTGTACGTGTTCATTGCCGTGACTTTAACATCGCCAGTTCCCACGGACTGCTCCCGTCTGACCTTGTAGCTCAGTCGGTAGATCAGCGATGATCTAACCCGAAGGCCGTGGGTTCAATTCCCACCCTGGTCAGAGATGTTCTCTGTCCTTGTGTGGTCCCCTCCCCATCAGTAGGGTTAACACTCACATGGTTCATATGGGGTAGAAAACTAACACCTCACATTACTCTCTAATCAGTTAAGTCCATCCTAAGAATAAATTGGTACGAGTCGTTTCAGGGTAAAAATAGAGAATGAAAGATTCACATTTGTATGCTCACGTTAATAATTAGGTGATTTTCGCGTCGTCGTCCTCGTCGGTGATGAAATGCGTGCCGCACGTGCAGCATGATTTTTTCCTTTTTTAACCAATGACATTATTGTTTTGTGGCGTTCTCGTTGACGGCCGCGCTGTAGAACGTTAAGTCCCTGTAGGCCACTTCGGAAAATACCATAATACTCCTTGTTTTGTCCCCCCCCCCTCCCCCTCCTCCAAATTTTGCATAAGTATTGTTTCCAGTTTGTCTTGGGACTTAAGTGGTCCTAAGAGAAAAAAAAACTCTTTTTATTCGAAATTGGGGGGGGGGGGGGGGGGGCAAAGATTATTGTGGTATTTTCCGACTCGACCAATTGAAACCTTTCACATCAGGGAAACCATCAGGGAAACATTAAGGGAATTCATCAGGGATCTAACAGTTATCAGTTGACAACCAAAACCAGTCAACAGACACCGAAAACCACAGGAGCCAATCACGACTCAATTGGAGGCAATGCATGCGAGCCAATTTGCTATTGTTCTTGGCTTTTACCCCTGATTGGCTGGGTTTGTAGCGCGAGTTTTTTATCCAATCACGAAACGTAATAATGCAAAACCAAGAGCAATTACAAAATCACTTTTGACACTCCATTGAAAATTGGAAGTTATATGACAATCTGTACCCTTCATTTTCTGAAACCGAACCATTGCGTCCCAAAATCAAATATTTTAAGATTGTTAAAAGGTATGTAGAACGTTGATACGATATTTCCTTGCTTGTTTCTGCAACATAATCAGGCTACTGATACTCGAGAAGTGGGTTGAAGAAGATCAAGATTTGCATCAAGGCCAATGCGAATCCCTAGTCGTCTTCAATCCAGACTCCAGAAAGGGCTTCCGATGAATAGGGCCTCTTTTAAATAAAAGCAAACAATTAATTTTGATGACCTTCTAGGATTGTTATAACGGTGTTGTTTCGCACAGTTTGTCTACCAATTCCGCATCCTTTGAGCTGAATCGTAAATTCCGAGATGTAGTTTTACGGTCTGCCATTTAGGTACTCTGTATTTCTTGAAATAGTCGGATGACGAAGGTCCCTTTATGGCCCGACGTGTTTGAAATTCTAAGATGTTCTTCGGCGAGAAAAAACCTTCAAAAAATAGGAATAGAAGAGAATAAAACTTATCTCGTTTTTTTCTTACTCTATTAGGTTGCAGGTGAAGATGATGGGGAAAGTAAGACACCCAAAGGCTGTTCAAATGACGAGATACTGGCTATATTAGGGCACGAATTGGGTCACTGGAAACTTAGCCACAATCTTAAAAACCTTGGTATCACACAGGTAAACACGATTCCATTGTGATAGCGGTTTATTTTGACAAGTTCTCTACGCAGTGTATCTGTCCTTTTTTGTTAAAGTTAAAAAGGTAATTTCGTTGTTGTTGTTTATTTGTGTATATTCCTTAGAGCATTTTTCAGGAGGTTGTTTGTGAACAGAAGCAATGCCTGTTCTTCGTTTGTCCCGGTGTAGCAATGAAACCTCCACATGAAAAATGTCATGATTTCGTGAGGAAAAACAATGACAATAAGCGAAATCTCACAGCCAACCCCGCTAAGGTTGCCATGGACTCGATTCCCTTCCAAAGTACGGTAGCATTACTGAAATTTGCCGGAAATACGATTACCCATAGATGTTTCGTTACAAACAGGAGAAACTCCACGGAAGGAATTCAAAAAGGTCTTCAACTCCAAAACCGTGAAAACCACGTTAGACTATAGTGAAACAGAAACATTGAAAAGGAAGGAAACCACTCGTATGGTGCAAAAAAAGAAGACGTTTGGCTGTTAAACTCAAGGCCTTAATCAGCATATGCCGTGCGAATATAGAGCGTTTTCACTCACGTGACTAGCAGCCCTATTGTATTACTGAAACAAAAGAAAGTATTTGCATAAAAATAGAGTTCAATTCCCGGAGGATTAGTTTGGTACACCATCATGGCCACGAAATGCACGAGCAATTTCATACGATTTTCAATTTATTATAACTCAACAAAATCACTCCATCGCTTTTGTTCCATAGCAACGTCCTTATTGCACTCTGCAATCTATTTATGCATTCGTCATTGACCAATCAGAAACGCGGTATTTTGTTGAGTATACAGCTGTTTCGAGAAAGTTTGTCCAAAAGAAGCATAAAAGCGTACGCGACAATGCCGAAAGGCATTATGGTAAACTGTCAGTTTGAATCAGCGAAAACATGACGGCAATGCTATCGAAAACGTCACCTAGAAATACATGCTCATGCTATGTCAGTGACATTTAGATATGAGTGAGTAATCAGTCAAATGATTCAGACGATGAATAAGTAACGAAAGGTTAGGATTCACAGAAAAAGCATGATTCTGACGACTTTTACCTTACTTATTTTATGTCATGTTTTGCAGAGAAAGTCGGAGAAATGTACCAAAAATCGTGGCGCTCGTGCAGAGCCATCGTTTTGGCTAACTTTTGTTTTTGGACGTGTTTTGGTAGCGTGATGACGGGAGAGAGCTTCAACATAAGCCTACACGTACTGCCACTTCATCAGCGCTATATCCAAAGAACTCTTTCATCCAAATAGCTCGCTACCGTAGGTCTTCACTGGACGGTCGTGGCATCTTCGATTCTGGGCGTTCACTACAAGTTGAATTTATTTTATTGAATATCTCCCATACAACCTTTCGGCGTTGTCGCTAACGCTCTTACGCTTCTTTTGGACAACCTTTCTCGAAACAGCTGTATAAATGGAAGTGTAGCGTATGAGGGGGCTCACGATGAACGAACATTTACTAGGCTCTTGTACGCACTTTAATTTATTAAGTGGTTAAAAATAAGATTGAATGTTCTTCAGGTTACTTGAATATTTTTCTTTGCAGGTGAATCTTTTCTTTTCGTTCATGATATTTGGTTATCTTATGCACAACAAAATGTTGTTTGCGAGTTTTGGCTTTCCTGATTCTCAGCCCACAATGATCGGACTTCTGATTATATTCCAGTTCATTTTTTCACCCTACAATGAGGTCAGTACAAGATTTTTTGTCGCCTGCCTGTATTTTAGCGTTGGATGTTCACTTTAAGCTAACAAAGTGTGTGAGGCTTTTTCAAAATTCTAAGTAGTTTTCCCGTGGCGTCCAGGTGCGTGGCGTGCATACGAAAGAATTCTATTGCTATTGACCCACTTTTCAAGAACCAATTAGAATATGGAAAAAGCCTCACACACTTTTGTTAGCTTCTTATCTCCTGAGTAATATTGTTCAGTTTGTTTGGATGTCCGTGTTAACGCCGCAAGGGTTATTAATTCAGTGGAGCAGACAAGCTCAGTTTCGCGTTTGAGCGCTTTCGCGGGCTTTTTCGGTGGAAAAGACGGGGTGCCGGACTCTGTAGAAAAGTGACGGGGTCTGTGGAAAACACGCGGTGTGACGGCTGCAGGTACAAAACACAACTCTAAACATTCATTAAAGCTAACGTTAGGCCTAGAAACTCTTGTTTAGGTCTAATGAGGCCCAAGGTTAGCTTTAATGAAGGTTTGGGGTTGTGTTTTGTACCTGCCGTCATCACCCCGTGTTTTCCACAGACCATGGCAACCCGTGTTTTCCAAAGACTCCGGCAACCCGTGTTTCCATAAACCCCGGGACCCCGTGTTTTCAAACGACCCGGCACCCCGCGCCCCTTCTTTCCCACCAAACCTTTTAACTAGGGACTTTCTGCTATCTCTATACTAATTTCTTTGGTGTTTTACTCGGTTCGGGTTAAGGCATATACATAAATTAGGAATAGGGCAGGCTGGAGGCTCACCAGGTAAAAATTTTAAAGTTCATATCTTACTTTAATATTGGGTCTCCATCGAGGGAAGTTTATCATTTCATGTTTGTTGCTTTAGTTGTTAGGTTTTTTGATGACCGTGCTCAGTCGGAAGTTTGAATTTCAAGCAGACGAGTTCGCGAAGGGCCTGGGATTTGCCGCTTATCTACGCTCCTCTCTAGTAAAGCTACACAAGGATAACCTTGGTTTTCCTGTGGCAGACAAGCTGTATTCGGCTTACCACTACTCACATCCCCCGCTTATTGAGCGACTCAGGGCACTCGGACCAAAGCAAGACTGACTTACTATGAATGAAATCCCGATATTTACTACCTTCTGGACTCACTGTTGACAGCATCAAGGCTAGAATCACAAACTTTTACGCTAAAGATTTAATATGATGAATGCGCTAGTCAATTATTTCTACGTCTTCACGTCGTTGTTCTACCATTTGAAAAGAATCGCTAATCGCGTGATGAGGACCTTCTCACGTGACTTGCCCGCAGCAGATGAGATTTTTTGTAAAAAGTAGCATTCAATTCCCCAAACAATCTTTGCTCCCCTTGAATGTGACCTTTGGCCAGGGCGTAAAATTGCGCCTAATACAGGTAGTCCGGGGCCATGTGTCGGAAAAATCATTCTCGTGGGCATTTTATGAACATTTTAGTTTCTTTACGGAAACTTATAGTGTAAATGGTATTGAATCGACAAAACGTTGTCTGCAATTTTTTGAAAGCTATGTATGCCTGTTTTATGCAAATTAGATATGACGTCATTTTACAGCTGAGGACTGACAAGAAAATGTCTTTAGTATGATTCGAAACTTGTTGAATTGAATAAAATGCATTTAAAATTGCAGTGAAATTACATTTTGACTGTTTCAAGGACTAAACGAATAGAACGGATGTTAAAAGGATAATAACACGAGGTTTTAATTTAGCAACACTTGTTCTTTACTTGGTCAATAGCTTTACTCCAGTTATTTACTACATATCTTAAATGAATCCCTTTTGAATTTAAGAGTCTAATTCTGGACTTTTTAAAGTTTTCTTTTAATTCTTTGGTCGATTCTTCGACTCCAGATAATAAATAATTATACTCCTGTCTGAATCTAGTAAGACAAGGCATGCGTTTTGATGGTCTTCCTGTGGTTTACAACTCAACACCTTATTTGGTTATGCAGGTTATTCTTCCTTTCTTGTTTGGTATTACTGTGCGAAAGCATATTTACCTGACGATTACTACTGTGTACACGAATTATCTGTAAATCAATGCATTGTTATTATTTGGCTTTGAAATTATCCAGAAATGTCTAGTCTAACTTATAATTCTTCTTTGGTCTTTAATGAAGTGAGCCCATTTCTAAGGGTGCTGTCTCGAGTTGGGCGTCTGTGTTTCCAATTTCCCGAGAAGATATGAAGTTTTATTCATTTATTATTATCACCTTGCCACAATAAAACAATACAATCATTAAAATAAATTAGGTGTATACTTTGTTCAGGGCCTAGAAAATATTTATACAATTATGTTCGCTTGTTGCTTGAAACGGGTTTATTTGTGAATAAGAATTTCCATGAATGACGGCTGCAAAGAATGGCTGCATGACACGAAATAGACCAGATCACGGGTTTTGGAAACCTAACAATAAGCGTAATTAGAGAGGCTACCACTCGTGCGCATTTTTAAAACATTTTTTATTCTTCATACACTCTTCATTGTAATGACAACAGATGATTCCAAAAATATAAAACAGAAGTGTGTTATATTTTCGCAAGGAGAAGACTGTTTTTCGAGTATGGAAATTCCTTCGAAAAAAAGGCGAGTTGAGGAGAAGCCTGACTTTGGTAAATGCATTATTTGCCAGGAAGAAACTAGGGAGTCACTTGTTCAGAGTGTGAGCGAAGAAGCTTATGCAAGTGTTTTGCACTTCGCGTATTCTAGAACTGCGTACGGTGAAAATGAGTTTGCTACCATCAGTAGATTACTGGAGGGGGTATCGGCAGAAGAATTAAGACAGAATAATGCTTCTTTCCACGCAAGATGCAGGAAACGACTTGTAAATTCTGCTATGCTGAAACGTGCTGAAGCGAGATTCGAGAAAGCAGCGTCGTCACAAAATACTTCAATCCTTTCACGTCCTCCTGGAAGGCCGTCTTTTGCTTCGCAGACAGGCTCTTCTACACCCGTCGTTTTCCATGGTTTAACAGAACAAACTTCAAAGCGGATCCTATGTTCATCCACAGCTACCTTCAATAGGAAGTTATGTTTCTTTTGCCAGTCACACGACGATAAGCAGGACATTCATGTAATACAAACTGAGAACAGGAGAAAGCAACTTTTAGAGTTCGTTAAAAACTGCCACAATGACTTGTACAAAGTTTTATTTAACCAGCACAATAGAACCAGAAGATGCTTTGCCGAAAGATGTGCATTATCATCGTGCCTGCTGGATGAAACACGTGATACGCGCCATGACGCCTGAGGATAAGGCTAGAGCTGACGCCCAAGATTCTGAGCAAGAAAACAAAGTTGCTGCTGATATAGAATTCCTGCATCTCATCCAAGAGCTTCTAAAAAAAGGAAAGATACTGAGTCTGGAAGACGCTCAAAAGGTGTACACGAATATCTTACAAGATCATCTGTGCTACTGGTTTCCTAGTAGAAAATCTGTGAGGCAGCGGTTAGCAGAGAATGTTGATGGTATCGAGTTCGTAAGTGCATATCGACGAAACGAGTCCGATCGCTTTTGCCTATCTGCTGCTAAGATCGCCGCCATAGAGAAAGCCGTTAAACAGTCATCGCACATTAATAGCAAGCTTGAAGTCCTTTATGACTGCTCAAAGATAATTCGCAGAGAAATCCAGGAGGCAAATACTTGGCACTTCAAAGGTACGCTCGACATAGATGCGCAAGATATTGTCCCTACCAAGCTCTTTACATTACTAAAGTGGATACTTTCGGGCGTGGTTTCTGAACTGAAAACGGAGCAGCGAGCGGAAGATGTCAACAGAAAGTCAGTTCTCCTTGCGCAGCAGATTATGTACCAAACCAAGACTGATAGGCAAGTCAGATACGTGCCTCAGTTAGATGAAGAAGGGAAGACATTTCGTCACCAGCGCGAGTATCCATTGCAAGTTGGGGTTGGCCTCCTTGCTCACCAGCAAATGAGAAGTAAATCAGTAATTGATGTTCTACATGAGTTGGGCGTTTCAGTTAATTATGCGAGGATTCTACGCATAGAAACTCAGCTTGCGCAGGCTGTTCTGAGCAACTCCAGTGAGCACAGCATCTTTATTCCTCCAAAACTCTGTAAGGGCCAGTTTATCTTTTTTAGTGTTGACAATTCCGATTTCTCAGAAGACACCCCCGACGGAAAGAACACACTTCATGCAACCGCGATGGTTGTGTTCCAGCGAAAACTTACTAAGGATCCTGAAACTATACTGGAAATTGATGCGACTATGAGGACCAAGTCCCTTCCACAAGAGTCAATACCTGACACAGAAATATTACAGTGTTACATCCCTAAGAATGCGCAACCAAAGTGCTCCGGCTACACATTAGATACTACACCATCTAGTGATGTCACCAAGAAAGCGGAACAAAATGACTTGGCGTGGTCGGTAGGCAACTCAATCATCAGGTCTCGGTCGGAGGAAGTCAAGATCCCCACGTGGGCTCCATACAATTCTCAAGTGTTGTCTTTGACCCATCAGCTGACCACCGTTTCCATGATGCCTCTTCTAGCGGCTCCGGCGCATGAGTGGAGCACGATGCTCACAGTACTAATGCAGGCACAGAAGATCACGGCTGTGGTTATGGGAGAAAACCACAAGACTGTCATTACGTTTGACCTCCAACTATATGAGAAGGCTGTGAAACTCCAGATGCACAAGGCCCCAGACCTAGACCACCTGGTTTTCCGAATTGGCGAGATGCACACGATAATGGCTTCTTTGCGCGCTCTTGGGGCATCAATCGATGGCAGATGGCCATTATTCAAGTTTGCCCGGGACTACATGAAGTTTGTGATGTGTATCCTGATGTTCATACGCGCATCAAGAGAGGGAAACTGGAACCTTCACCTTGAATCTCTCAAGGCTTTGGCAAAGTATTTCTTTGCTCACGACAGGCTGAACTATGCGCGAATGGTGCCACTATATCTAGCGCAGATCACAGGTTAAAGATCGATGATCCCGATATTCACCATGAATTCACGCAAGGAAACTTTTGTGTAAACAAAAATGAGATCCCTTTCTGTGCAATTGGACCGGACCACGCTATAGAACACGTCAACAAGTTGATGAAGATTCGCGGAGGGCTGAAAGGTCTAACACAGCAACCAGCAGCCATGGCAAGATGGTTCCTTGTGGCGCCAGAACTAAGTCGACTTGCGACGCAAGCTGAGCACATGGTGGGGGTACAAAGAGCTTCATCACCGCATCATCACGATTTAAGCGATGCGATAACAAAACGCTATAATGAAAATGTACAGAAGCTGAAGGATGTCCTCAAAGTGATTGACCCTTTCGCGACAGAGGAACGTCATCTGGTGAACATCATCACGAAAGCAGTAATGCCAGATGACATCAAGGAGGGAGTCCTAACACGAGATAAGATCGGCCAAGCGTTGTTTGAGACATTTGCTCAAGAGAGAATCGTCGAGGCCAAGTTAAGCGTTTGGAGCCCCATGAAAAAGGCAAATCTGAAGTCATGGAAGTCTGCTTGGCAAAAAAACAAAAACAAGACAACTTGTGGCGTCGCACCCTTAAAGGATGATAGAGCTCTCT
>OX421446.1:17792985-17832985 GCA_949126865.1 Montipora capitata
ATTCTGGTGGATTACTCGTTATTTACTTTGACCTCGACAGTTAAGACTTTTAAAGATCTTTTTGTTTTTCGAATCGGACAGCATTATAATTTTTACGCAAACATCAACATTGTGTTGAAAACGAGCAGGAATAGGTTCTCAAGCTCCTGAGTCGGATTTAAATCACGTGAAAAAGAAATTTATCGAAGAAGACTTGGAACGGTTAGCACGACGTGTTTTCCACTTTTTTTTCTTCTTCAGAGTAATTTAGTTCCGGAGCGATAAAGTAGAAAGAGGCGAGTAAAAACGTCTCTTCGTATAGAACACGCGGCTGACTCAAAATTACCCATCCTCAGTTGGTTCCTCACGCACTCTGGGTGTTGGCCGATTCAGAAAATACCATAATACTCTTTGTTTGTCCTCCCAAATTTTGCAAAAGCATGGTTTCCAGTTTCTCTTGAGACAATGGAAAACAAAAACAATGCTTATTCATGCTTATTCAAAATTTGGGTGGACAAACAAGGGGAATCATGGTCTTTTCCACTTCCGGCAATAGGCCATTTTCGAAATGTGAAATGTGAATGTGAAAAATATTTATATATCATCCACTTTCCTTTGTTTTTGTCCTCTAAACCTCTCTTTCAAGCTGAATTTTAATATATCGAAAAAGGCCTATCGACCGATATGAATAGATTGGGCTCTCAAATTAACCCATACAGTATAAATCATGGTTTAAACGCAATCGCAACCGCTTAGTAAAAGAAAATTGGTTGTTTGTGCGCAGATGTCGTCTTTGCGCCAACGCTGTAAACAAACATTGAATTTATGCTTAAATGTTTGTCATACGTTCGTCATACGTATGTAATGGTGCTTTGATTACAAATTCAAGACAAGTGCGTCAGGCCTTGTAAAGTCACTCTGGACATTTAATGCTTCAGCGACCAACTTACAATGATTGTAATTTATTACTTATTGCTTTTCTAAAATTACTACTAGGCTATGGAATAACAACCCTGTAAACATTGGAACGTTTTTTTCAATGAATGATTTTAGGTCAGCTCTATCTTTCACCTAGTACTGCGTGTACACGTCATATTTTGTTATAGGAAATCGTTTGAACGCGAGAGTAATTCGTGATTAATGAGCACGATGTTTTGAAAGTTCTCAAAATTGCACGAGCCGTAGGCGAGTATTTTCAAAACATCACGAGAGACCATTAATCACGAAATGCACAAGCAAGTTCATACGATTTTTTATTTGTTGTATACTTTGTTGTATACACAAAATTACGCCATCGCTGTTTCCTTGTAACTTCCATATAGCACTTCATAACCATACACCTTTAAACGAGGTCATGGGAGTTTTTGTGCAATGTTTTGAAATACCTTTGAAGTTACTTCAAAGGTGTTTTACTATGGAACTAATCAACTTTCCTTTTTAACGTCAAATGGAAAGTCAGCAGTTGATAATCTGCCCAATATTTCATTTTCATTTCATTTTTCATTTTCCTTTATTTATTTCCTCATTTATTTAGAGAATTACAAGGTCTAAAACGCTCACTACATGAAGTAAACGGAGAAGGGCAACGATATAGGTAAGCTAGTTAGATGCCCTTTAAATTAAGTTACATTTTATTTTAAGATAAAAGATAATTACAATAAGCGAAAGGAACACATAGTTAAGGGGTGCAGTAGTTAGTACTGAGCAAAATAATTCTGAAAAAGATATATTTTAAATAGATGTTTATTTGACAAACTACGAATGAATAGAGGAATATCATTCCAATAATAACATCCAATAATTGTTGGGCAGAATTTCCTTATATTTGTTCTAAAGGAACTGGGATTTAGATACTGTAAGGATATGCTTCGAGTAGTATAATTATGTTGCTCAGATACAAAAGATAGAGTAAGATTTGATGGTTTGTTATCTACGATAAGATCATAAAATAGTTGACAAGTTTTTAACTTCACAATATCAGGAAATTTAATTAGGCCAAGATTAACATAATGGGGAGTAATATGCTCACGAAGTGGTACCTCATTGATAATTCTTAAAGCTTTGTTTTGCAGCTTTACCACTTGAGATATGGTAGCTTCGTAGTTATTACCCCACAATACACAGCCATAAGTTAAATAAGGATATATAAGTGCATAATAGATACTTGGTAAAGATTTGTTGGGTACATGACGTTTTAATTTTGCAATAATATTTATGCTTTTACTGATTTTACTACTAATATAATCGATATGATGGTGCCATGATAGGGAACAATCAATAATTAATCCTAAGTAGTTAACACTGTTAGACTGTTCAAGATACTGATCCGCTAGTTTAAGAGGGGTGTATAAATTATAATTAAGTTTTTGCCGTGGTCGGAATACTATATATTTTGTCTTACTTAAATTTAAAGTTAGCTTATTTGAGCATAGCCAGTCATAAATAGCGGGTAATTCAGAGTTTATTAGGTGTAGCAATGCATCGAGATCCCTACCAGTCGCAGTCAAGGAGGTATCATCGGCAAATAGTCTTAAGGAAAAATAATTAGTTGCATTTACTATATCATTTATGTAAACTAAGAAAAGAAAAGGACCCAAGATCGACCCTTGTGGCACTCCTGAATTTACGGAAAGAAAACTAGACTCAGCTCCATTAACATACACTCTTTGCTTCCTTTTGATTAAATAGGACCTAAACCATTGGTTTTCAACATCTCTTATTCCATAAAAATTTAGTTTAGACAACAGAATCGAGTGATTGACTGTATCGAAAGCTTTACTTAGATCTAAAAATAGGGATACAGCATAACATCCTTCATCAAGGGCTAATGTTATCTCGTCTATTAAATCTACTAAACAGTCAGTTGTAGTGTTGCCAGATCTAAAACCGTATTGGTTAGGTATCAAGATATTTTCAATAGTAAAATAGAACTTTAATTGATTAAGAATGCATCTCTCAAATATTTTACTTAGTGCTGGAAGAACTGAGATAGGCCGGTAGTTATTACACAAAAGACGAGATCCTTGTTTGAAAATCGGGATGACTTTGGCAATATTTGGCTCATCCTCGGTGTAAAAACCTGTGAAACTCACAGATGACGTAACACAAAGGAAAACAAAAGAGCCAAAAAACATCAAACAATAACCTAACCCTACCACGAGCTAACAAAACAAAGAAATAGTTTCACAGGTTTTTACACCGAGGAAAAGGAAAGGAAAGGAAAGGAAAGGAACTTTATTTATGTAAGTGTCTAGTCGTTCTAGCGCTGGAGCACTAATTGGGGACACTGTAAACTGAAATTAACAATTGACACAAATCAAGTCAAATGTTGGTTTTTGATGAATCCCAATATTTGATATCTTTTTCAGAAAATCGCAGCAGAATGACGTAGTTTGAAAGTTCAGAGCAGAAGTCAAATGCAACTTCCTGAACGCGTTGGTAAATTACATTATTAAGGCAAAACAGAACTGTGGAGAACTTCGACATTTGACAACCCGAAAGGACCCAGCTATTTTTTGTCTTTATAACACCAAAGCATCAAATAGTTCCAAAGCACCTACATAATGAAATTAAATAAGAGGAAATTTAGGATCGAGGGCCGTAGAACCGAAGTATGTTTGTACGTATTTATATCAATGGCCTCAAACCAAAGTTCGACAAAGCATTTATCAGACTTAATACCGTTTTTATTGTTCCCCATATGAAGACAGCCAAAACCCGTGTATACAACAATATGTTTGAAAACAAATTTGAGAAACAACATCCATTGTAAAAACACTCCTTTCTCCATTTTCTTAAGCCCGCCGCACACTAGAGCTATCAGCTTAGCAAAGTTTCACTCGTGACTGTTGGCGTAAGCAAGTTCCCTCAGTGTGCGGTGGGGTTTTTAGCGCTAATTTCCACGCGTGCGATCAGCGCCGAATATTCAACATGTGGTATTTTGTGAGCTAGTGCACAAAATTATTCAACCTGTTGAATATTCGGCGCCGATGGCACTCGTGAACATTAGCGTTCAAAACGCGACCGTACACTGGGGAACTCTAGAGTGCTGCGGGCTTAAGTTTTTCTTTGTGTCTTTGTCTTTTCTGACCTAGCCTGCGTAGCAAGCGTTTCCGTGTGGTTCCGTTGGGCGAGAGCAAAAGAACGAATTGCGCGCGACCAAAATTCGGAAATCGAATTTTTGTAGCGCTCAAAACCGCACGGAAACGCTTGCTACGCAGGCTATTTCTGACTTAATCCTGGTGTAAATGCGTCCTGACCAAAATCGCTGTAACTGATGGAGAATTTAAAACCCCTCTTCCACACTAAAGAAATGGCACGGCACCCCAAAATAATGGCACGGTACCAAATATTTGGATTGTCATCTCCAGAGATGTGCTCAGCACCCCTATAAATAATTTCTGGCACGGGCAATGTTTGTGGAAGTGTAATGCTGACCGTGAAGGACCGTATATTGTATCAGTCACCAACAACCCAGGTCAAAATTGTTGGAACACTTCAGTGATGGAAATCTCCCCATTCCCCGCCTTCACAAAGTTGAAAACAGATGAGGATGATGCCACATTTTCTTGCAAAACTCGTTTTTCCAACTTTGTGAGGGAGGACGGGGTACAGTGTCGTGAAGTGGCAAGTGTTCCAACGATTAATTAAATTGTAGACAGTCTACAACATTTGCTAAAATAAAAATCATACCGGAGGAAAGATTTGACTCTACAGTATTCACTTCATTATGAAACGTGCATCACAATGTATTTTTGTACAGAGTATTGATAGTTATTGGGGTAGTTTGTCCTGGAATTTGTCCTCGGTGTTGTGTAGGGTGGCCGCCTGTTCTCCTTTCCGTTCATCTGACTTCCGAGAGCTCCATAATGAGGATAGTGCACGGAGAGTATACTGATTGGCAAGAACTGCCTTAAAAGCCTCTTTAAATTCTCTACTTGTGATATAGTAAAAAAGAGGATTCGCAGACGAGTTGACAATGACAAAAAGCCCAATTTGACCCAAGACCAAGTTGAAATATTTGTTCATCACGAACTCAGGCTTAATGAAAAGAAACACTCGAAGGGCATTGAGCGGGAACATTGTCACCGTAAACAAAATAACCAGGGGCGTCAAGATTCGCCTTGTCTTTCCATTTTTTCTCCACATTCTTCTTGCTGTGGCTCGATTTGAATGCGACGTTTCGGAGTTTGTGTGACCATCATTACGCACCATCCGATCATGAAAGGCAACGCTGTCACGCACTCGCTGTCTGATCTTCACATACGTGAATGCAATGACAGCTAGTGGAAGGATGTACCAGACCACGATAAGAGATGTCAAATACGTGTAATACATAACGGGTGTTGGCCAAACAGGGGCACATATCGGTTTATCATTCATGATTGGATATAATGGCACAGATGACACAAGAAAAGACAGCAACCATACGCCAACAATCATCAACCTAGTCCTCAAGTGAGATGTTTTCCCAAATCGGTATCGTCGAGGGCCAGCGATGTTTATGTACCTCTCAACTGCAATGACTGTTATTGACCAGACGGAAGCTCCGAAGAATATTTCCTCCGTTGGCATCACATACGAACAAACTACTCTTCCCAATTCCCAGCGATGTGGACTGATGTACTTCACCACGGACATCGGATAAAGGCCTATCAGGACGCCCAAATCTGCTATGGCCAAACTCAGCAAATAATAGTTCATACGGGTTTTTCTGAGTCGCCCAAGGATCACAAGACATACCAATATGTTTCCTACCACGCCCAAGAATGCAATTGTCGACCACAATGTGATTTGGAATGCAGTAAAGCCTGCCGGACCGTAAACATAAGCAACAGGGCCTGTAGTGCTGAAAGCAGCTGACGATGCGTTCTGTGTGTTATTTTTCAAATAATCCCCTTCCATGACTTTAACTGATCTGAAAGAGAAAGTCTTTGTAAGTCTTTGTGACACAGTGGCTAAAATTATTAAATACTAATTGATGGAAGGGAACAGTTTGGTTTCGAATATGAACATTGTGCCTTCAAAGGATAGCAGATCTTGACAGAAATCCATGACACTCCTTTGATATAGTAATTAAGTGAAAGAAGTTTTAGACGTGATGATGAATAAAGTGTGAAGTTTGTGTGGTCGAGTGAAGAAAGATACAGGTTGAAGTAAGACAAATCAATTTGAATAAAATATATGTACAATTTAAAAAATTAATAGATCAAAATAACTAAATAAGGGAAATAAAGAGCCTTAAACGCACCCTATTCGATTTTCCGACAGTTGAATAATGTAAAAGAGTCTTTTTTTCACTTGCTCAGTTCACAGTGACTCAGTACGTACGCGAAGAGGCCAAGTATAGTCGTCTTGGTCTTTGAATGGATGCACCCGGTAACATTAAATGAGTCTTTTTCCCTTTCGGATATATTCTTTCATGACTTTCATCTCAAATAAACGCGTCATTGACCTTCTGTTAAGTTAAAAATGCCAACTTGAAAGGAATATGTCGGAAATCATCTCCAGTACAGCGCTGTCTTTTAAATGATTTATTCTCAGCTGAAACCAAATTTGAATTAGAAAAATTGACACAGCTGCACCAAACTAATTCTTTGAGGTCAACTCCGGATGGTTTAAAACTTTTTTGTTTTACAAATCGTATAGGATTAAGATTGTTACGCAAACATCAGTACTGTGATGAAAACGAGATAAATAGTATTCCTGAATACGCGGTGGCTGTTTTAAAAGTAAAGAAATAATTGCTATTTACATATTTGATTTAAATGTCACTAACTCTGAAATACATGACAAGACTTGGATAATGTATTTGATTCTTGACGTCAGATGTAAAAGATAAAATCTTTATCACTGCGAGGTTTGATACATTATTTAAAAAGAAACATCCTTTCAAGGAAAGGAGCTTTATTTAAGTGTCTAGTCGTTCTAGCGCTGGAGCACTAATTGGCGACACTGTAAACTGAAATTAACAATCAACGCAAACCAAGTTAAATGTTAGTTTTTGAGGAGAGGGGAAAACCAAACTACCCGGAGAAAAACCTCTCAAAACTCTCAAACCCAACAAACTCCACCCACATATGAAGCCCAGTCTGAAATCGAACCCGGGCCACATTGGTGGAAGGCGAGTGCTCTCATCACTGCGCCATCGTTCCATCCCTGCGGCCCTACACAATTGGTCAAGAATTTTACTGATCTTTTAAAGCCATCGAAGTCTTTGCTAATGCATGAATCGTCTAAATGGTTAAAGAGTGCATGTACTGACCCATAAAAGGCATTTGATCTTTTCAGCGTTTCTTTTCGTTTTTGTAGGAGCACAAGTTTGTTATCGCCCCTGAGTGAATAGAGTCTTGTCTCTCCAATAATGAACTAAGAGAGGTGGTGGATTTTATTCAGTGACTCAGTGATCTATATGCACTCTATGCGCGAGTTAAGTATAAATAAAACGTGTTCCAAACTAAAATGTGTTTTTCCAAAATTGGCATTTTTCTTTAAAAACGTGCGTAATCGGTCGAAGTGTTAACTGGAGTCAGATTAAAACTACATATCTTTACTTAAAATTATTTGTTTTAGTTAGCATTACCAGAAATCGGCGACATTTTGCGCCCGCGAAGTATTTGGCACGCGGTTTCAAATTATCAAGATGGCGGCATAAAGAAAGCAGTACATAGAAAAAACAAGGACTGAAATAACACTCTATCAAAGGATCTGAATCAATTTAATTTCTTTTTTGAGGTTGTCAATACAAGGGAGAATGAAAAAGGGGAAACTAGAGTCTGGGCTCCTGTTCGAATGACGATTTTAGAGAGAAGAAACAACTTCGTTTCATGCGTGTGACTTGGCAGAGTAAAAATAATTTTCGAAAATCAGGGCCCACAGTACACTTAGCCAGCGATATTCTGTATAATAATAATCATATATGAAGTACCCACCTGTAAAGATGGCGATCAAAACAAACTAGAGACAGAAACTCTACTTTTCACAAGGAATAATAAGCGCAGTGGTGCGTTTTGTACCGCTTTTATCGCAGAAATGGATGTATTTTTACCTCTTTTATCGCAATTTGGGCGGCAATTTGGGGAATGGATAAAGGCTGACTTTTATCACGTTTTAAAGTTTGAACATCGATCGACGATTAGAGAGGTCGGCACCAAGGATTCACATCAACGAAATGTTCTAAAATGTGGAGGGAAGGTAGGCACCTCTGAGCTTTTTTGAAAGAATTAGAGAGCTTAAGGAACTGTAATAGCCGTTCGTAAAATGTGTTGTTGGCGGCACGTTGGCGAACTTTCGAGAGACCAAAACTACTGTAAATAATGATATGGTACGTACACTTTACATTTAGAGGTCGGCAAATGTCGTGTATGCCACTATAGATCTGAAATTTCCACTTCTTCAATTTTCTCCATACATTTCTCTATAACGATAGGCGGCCATTCTTAGAGAGCGGAAGGTCTGGATCGAGTCTGGGCGTCCGCCATTTTGTCTTAAATTTCTGGTAATGGAAAAACCTTTATTTCAACGATTCATTCAGGAAGTTAGTGTTATTTAAGTAAAATTAAACATCAGCGGAGAATGCATCAAATCTAGGTGCTGATACAAGCTTGGGCTGAGGCAAGCCATAAACCGATGTGTTCGCTTAGTATGTTCACTACGCAAAAATTCTGCGTGCTAACCATCTGCTGAGTTGGTGCATTGACAAAGCATGTAAAACTCACTGCGCAAAAATTTTGCGTAGTGAATATCTTGCGTAGTGAGTTCTGTCTAAGTTTACCACGCAAAAATTCTGCACGGCGACTAAGTAACCCGATATTTTTAAAAGCAAGGGAGACTGGTGTGTTGTATCCTTTGCCCAGCGAACAAGTATAGCTGTCCTTCCCTTCTCCAGAGCAGGCAAAATGAATTTTCTGTGAAGAAAAAATACACTTCTTTCAATTTGTTACCTTGAAAACACTTAACAGAAAAGTTCACATCGTAGATTCGGCGATGAAAGGAGTTCTAGTGTTTCGAAAACCACAGAGCTATAAACCAAAGCGCTTTTCAGGCGAATGCTAGTAACTTAAGGTTAACACGAATGCTTTTTAGGCCTAATCTATAACTTGAAAAAGTTTTGACTGCCAGTCATTTAGTGTTTTTAACAACTTGACCGTTACCGGCCACATAGCCACTGTGACATCGAATATCGCATTTTAATATGGGAGATAGGTAGTCAGCATATCAATCCCTCCTCGCCTTCTCCCAAATTTTACCTTTGCCCGATAGGCAAGAAACTACTCCATCTGGGAAGTAATGGACTGGATGGGAAAGAACGTGTCACTTGTTCTCCCCATTGCTACATGTGAATTCTTCTTTATCCGTCTGGATTTCTCTTATTGATCCAGGATCATCTGGATTGCATTTGCCAGCTCGGTAGACTGCTTTCCACAGCAGCATCATGCAATCAGCAAAGCCGTCACTATTCACTGACTATTGAAGTTTTTAATTTAAGACTTTTGGCGACAGCATTGCGTTAGTCTGACACAAATTTACATCGAAAGATATGGCGTACTCTCAGTGTTCGTGTTCTCCGAATTTGATAACAGACACTGAACAGCATTGTGTTGAGCTTATTTAGTCTAACCTGAGAGAGGGAGTTAACACCTATTTAACTTAAAACTGTGAACATTACCGTGATTGCAAGTTATCTTATCTAATCGGTTCTGAAGATGAACGAATTTGAGGTCCTTCTTGGTGCAAAAAAAAATATAATGTTGACGTATTACTAACTTTTTGTTCCGTGACAACTGCTTCATGAGAAGACTTATATTTTGTCTTCAACAAAATAAAACATTCGTTACGAGATCAGTACTATAAATACCCCATGTAAAAGAATTACATAAATACAGCTTAATAATGGAAGACTTCATATAGTGTCGTACAATTAATACTACATAAATTTAGAAGACCATTATAATAAACTCACCTTCATGAATATCTTTTGAGTCTGAAAGTGATATGCAGAACTTATCGAGACCAAGTAACCATATTCTGAACCGTCCTTTTCCATAGTAGCGCCGAATTTTTGTAGACTTCACCCTTCCATTGATGTCGACATCTTAAATCAGGATTCTGAACAGATAGTAAAGCCTTTCTGAGAAGAGTGAACGAACGCGTCGCGTGATTTTGATACACGCAATCCAGGCACGCAATCGAAACGTTACAATTTTTTTAAACCGTACAACGAATCCGATTGGACAATAACAAGAACTGTGGCTCTTTTTACTAAACCACGGAATTTCCGTTTGCAGTTCAGTATCAATCATTTGATAAGGTGGATTTCAAAGTGACACGTTCCTATCTTAACATGAAATGGATGCATCTATAGAGTTTTAACGAAATCTCGTCTTTGGCTGCTAAAAAAACCCAGAGGGGATCAACAGCAATTGGCTCTAGCTGTTGCGGTGTCCCTGCCCAATTTAAGTTACTATTGGTGTGTTGTTATCATTGTATTTTCAGTATTTGTATATCTTCAATTTATCTTTTTCTTTATTTCTTCAGGGCAAAGCTAATAAAATAAAATAAAATAAAATAAAATAACTCTTCCAAAGTACGCCAATTGTGCGTTACCGAGCTGAGATCAGAGAAGATCATGGAATCAAATTTTAAAATGGCGAGTGAGCGGGAGTTGTAAGAAGCGAACGATTGTCACAACAAAGGGTTTATGAAACAATTTTCCACATGGATTTTCTGTCCAATCAAGACAAAGAAGTATTCGACTCATCATGTGGCAGCGCTTTGGAAAGAATTTAAACTATTGGTAAGAATATCTTTGTGCGTAAAGTTTTCATTTCTTTTTTTTTTTTGTGTCCGGGTCCAGGCATTTGTTATTGCGCCATTTGCACGTGGCATTATTGCATATTGCTTTTATTCTTTCTCTCTCTTTGTCTCTAAATGGAATTTGAAGGTGAAGAAATAGGACGTTTGCAGCATTGACAACATAAAGGACAATGAAGAAAAGGGTACTCCAGTGCTGATCATAAGCGGTTGTAAGTCGGTTGTTTCTTAATATTCAGTTAGATTTTAATTGTATTTAAAATACAATAATGATTTCTAAGGCGCAAGAACAGTGAATGCCTTTCGTTGGTTTTTTTCATTCTTTTTGCGTCCGAGTCTATGCATCTGTTATCACGCAATCATACTCATTGCCTTGTGATCAATGAATGTTTTCTCTCTTTTTGTTTGTAAATAAAATGTGAAAAAAAAAGAAATCGGCGGAAAATCGGTTTTCATCAAGTCATTTGAGACGGAGGCCGCGAAGAAAGAGCCTTATGCAAAGCAAAGCTATGAAAGGAATATATATCTTTACGGTGAAATCAATTTTGAGGGATATTACCTATCAGTCAAACCCCTTTCGTGAACCCCAGTCAATCTTTCATATGCTGCCTGTTTTAGGAGCCTTTTGTGTACTTTTTACTCTTAGTCATTGGTACTAAAGTACTAACCCATATGCCCAGTAAACTACCCTTACCAATGGCGTGTATTACTATACTCTCCTGTAGCCTCACGAAGTTCTGGGGATTTCCTTGAATCAAACACCTCCAAAGAATCGCCACGCTCTTCTATAATATACATGCAGGATTAATTTGGAAAGAAGATACACAATTTATAATAGAAAACGCGCAAGAAATACGCGTTGGAGCACTCAACACTCTTTAGTTTTCTAATTTTTTAATCCCAAGGTAAGAAGATGAGTGTGATAAGTTTACCTTTTAAAAATTTATTATTATTATTATTATTATTATTATTATTATTATTATTATTATTATTATTATTATTATTATTATTATCATTTATTTATTCATTTATTTCAACGTTTTTGTTTCCCTTGTTCACATTTTTTTAAAAGTACTGTTTTTAGACCTTTTTACTGCGCTACCTTGTGGTTCGCTGCTATGGCCTTTTCGAAAAAAGCATTTTGACAGTTCAGTGGTCTTCAGTAGATTTTAACATGAAAACCGTGTAGCGGATGTTGCTAATTTAATAGTTTTTGACCTACAGGAAACCGAGGAAACCTCAATTCATATACTTTCTGTCGAGGGTCAGGGTAGGTGGAGGAAAAAAATGTTAAGCGAAACTGTAAATTGAAGTCTTCAAAATTATCTGCAATCACAAACCCACAAAAGGGAGAATGTATAGGCCTGTTACTACATTCTTTCGAATTTATCTGCTCATGAAATCAAAATCAAAAACATGTGACTCATCCACATCTGGACAGCACGTGTGCAATGAAGCAGAGACGACAGGGTGGGTCAATAATGAGGTCAACTCAGCGCAAATTATTCAACACGATGTACAGTTTTTTTTTACTTACTTAGGTTGTGAAAAACTTCATGAACCCTCGACATTCTATACCCTCGGCCCTCGAGCAAAACCCAACTAGTCAACACAGCAGCTAATTCATTGGGTGACAGGCCGGACAAAAAATATTTTTCCATAACTCACGAAAGCATGTTGACAGTAGTAAAGAAATTCTTTTAAAGCAAAACAGCTTATCAATATGCTGAATTAAATTGAAATAAAGTGTTTTCTAAATTTTCGTTGTTCTAATCGTTATCATTGTTTTTGCAGAAGCAGTTTTTCCCCAACAAAAACTGATTTAATTGAGCCACCTACGCCCACCTCTTCAAGTTCGTTAAAAGGTATGATGATCTTTCTTGTTTTCAGCAAACATCTTTGATTGCTGAAGGGGTCATCTTGTCAGAGACATTCCAAGTATTGTATTCGGGTTTTGGCAAATATATGACCATACCCAAAAACTGTATGTTTTTTTTCGTGTAACGTACGACCAGTTAGGGGAAAATGCGTTAACGTCAAGTATTTTAAATACGGGATCGCATCGGACATGAACCCTTCCCCCGAGACCTCTTTGAAAACGAAATCTGATGAAACTGAAAAAATAACCTTGTGTTAGCTAATGATATAGACGAATTGAAATAAATTTATGTTCGTGACGGTTTCGTGATCCGCGGCTGGTTCCGTGGTCATAGTGATTATGACACCAAAAAATTACACAGTACAGTAATGTTGTCCTTTTTCATTCCGGTTTTTGTCCACCACATAATTGTTATTATTTGCTTGCTAGGTTGCAATGTGATGAAAAAACCTTCACTGACTGGAAAGAGAGTGTTGCATTATCAACTTAGACCCCTGGATTGCACTATCAAAGATGATAAAACGTTCCTTATTCAATCTGGAGCTAAATTGACGGATGTTTTAAAGGAAAAAAATTAATCTTATCATAGTTGATAAAAAGATCTAAAACTGAACATTTGTCGCCTGTGGTCACGGAGCTCACGAATGATTAAGGCATCGTTGGCTTAGAGGAACCACTGTGGTTTATCGTCTGTAGAAGAATTGAAAGAAAATGAACATACCTATATGTGATTATTGAGAGTTTTGAAATTCTATTCAAGGTTATAAAGATAGTGACATAGAGCAGTACATAAGCGCTTCCGAGGTCAGATATTTAAGACCTCGTTCATAAAGGTTGTGGACAGGTCTCGTTCATTGGTAAAGGCTGACTGACAATACCAACTCTTGATTTTAATTGTTTCATCGCAATCGCCATTTCAGTCTTGGTACCAAGAGAGAGAAAAAGGCATATTTGCTGCAAATAACTTGTGAATTATGCCTTGGAAGATATTTTGATATTGAGTTACACTTGTCATCAAGTGTTGAAACAGCAAATGACGATACCCTCTTTGCGGGTGTGGATGCATTAATCGCGCAAGGGCTAACTTTTCTGCAGTTTAAAGAACAAATAGAAGAAAAAGCTAGATTGAAATAGATTTATCTCGTGACTGTTTAAATTAAGGGTTATAGAAGTTGTTCATAGCGTACTGATAATGGTGTATAAAACAAAGCAATTTTAGGCAGTTTTTGAACTGTCGTGTATTAAGATAAAGGAACAATTTTTGACAGCTATACTAAGAGTGAACCACTGATGCTAGTTGATAAATTGTCATCGACAAACTCGTAAAATGTGCTCTACAACAACGAAATCGCGAAAGGAAATCATTGTCGTAGTTTAGTAAATATGCCCATTGCAGACGGTGGATGAACTTCAGGCTGGTACGTTATTCTCGGTTTTCACATGACGTCACGGCCCCCATGATGGTGCCCCTAAACAAAGAAACGGCAGCCATGTTGGTGCCCCGACCAAATCCTCCGGGAATTTAACTCTATTATTATGCAAATGTTTTCTTTTGTTTTCGTTGAAAAACATGGCTGTTGATCACGTGAGTGAAAACCAACAATTATTGAACTGGGACAACTTGACATGTACCACAGGCAACCCAGTTTACGCTCTCGTAGCGTCTAGTATAAAATTAAACTTTTCAATTGAGTGTCGAAAGTAATTAGCGAATTGCGTCTTTTTTGATTGGCCAAAGTAATTACTTTGGTTTTGGTTTTACGACACTCGATTGAAAATTGCTCTAATCCCCTCGTGTGCCACTTGTTACCACATTTTCACGTCATCTGTGATCTATTATCACTGAACAGAGTCACGGTTACATTTGTAGGTGCTTTTCGAAGTTGGGTATTCTTCTTTCTTCTCTGCGAACGAGGAAATCTCATGTCAACACAAATGTTCGCGTTATTTTCAAGACTTGACAATCATTCCAACTCTCCGACTTTTTGTAAAATCAATTTGTAAAATGAATCTTGGAACCGTTCCCCCGATTTTGACCACTTGGCCTTTCTGTTTCCCAGGTGTCGGGAATTTCGGTTATTTCTTCACTAGCATTGGGGCTGGTTAGAAATTCATATCAGATAGGGGCGTTGTTCAAACTTCATGCTGGTTTCGATGTAATTTTTGTATCGAAACACCCCCGCGCCACTTCAAATGTGAAATTGAAATGGATAGGGTGTTCTACAAGGCCCTGTTCACACGTGTCCGGATATTTTTGAATCCGCAAATTTTTCTTTCTGGATTCAAAAATATTACCATCCACACGTAGCGTATTCAAATCGAATTTGCCCTTCCACACGTATCCGAAACGTATCTGGATTCGCTCTAGTACTCAGGACTCCTCAAGGAAACAGAAGTAACAGAGCATGCGCTCTAACGAAATAATATTGCCCTCGAATGCCTTTTTGAGAATTGATTTCACGGTAAGGAACTGGGCTCGATCCTGTTGCGTCATCCGGATAAAAAAAAATTCTGGATTTAGCGTCCATACGGTTTCGGGTTCATAGAGGATGAAAAAAAAAATCAACTCTGGATTCGCTAGGATACGTGTGGACGGGGCCCAGAAAGCACTGTTCCGAAAAGACTAGCTTATTACGTGATGAAGACTCTCTTTGCTCGTCTTTTTCCTCGTGAACAGCCATAAACAGGAGAATTTCTTGGCACGGAAGTAGCGTTCATCTCCCCAAACAAACTTTCCATGCCTGTAATATGACCTGCGATTCTTTCTTTTATCCCCAAGACAACTGTCGTGATGTCAAAAAGAACACATTGGGTTCACACTGCTTTGGTCTGTTCTGTCGTTCTCTATTTTTAAATTCAATCTCCGGGGTCAAACATTTTGGAAATCTCCAATCACTCTGGATTAAATTTTAGTTCGGTTGAAATGAATGTTATTTACGTTCTCTTCTACTATCTATTTCTAGATGGTTTCAGTTTATTAAAGGTGACGCTATGATAATGTTGCCCAGGAGGCAGTGGTCCCTTCTTTCTTTAGTTTCTGAGCTGACTGGTTGGGCGGGAAAGAGACTACATCTATTGTATTTGCTGACGGTGACTTGATCTGTTGATGGCAAAAGAATATCTCTGAAATTGCAACAACTTCAGCGTTGTCTATTAAATGATATATGATGCTCTGCCAGGGTAAATTCCAACGAGCGACATGGCCTAAAAAGTAGCGACAGCACTTAAAGTGAAATCGCGACAAACGACACCTTTCTTTAAATTTCCGACAGCAACGGTCACAGCAACGTGAAACCTTGACAAAGCACCGACACGAGACCTTTTAAAATTCAAAGAAGGATTACGTTTTTTTTTTATTTGAACAGACTTAACTGATTAGAGTGTAATGTCAGTAATGTGAAGTACTAGGCTTCTACCCCATATGAACCGATGTGAGCGTTGGCCCTACTAATGGAAATGGGCCCACACAAGGACAGAGAAAAACTCTGACCAGGGTGGAAATGAACCCACGACCTTCGGGTTAGATCACCGTTGCTCTACCGACTGAGCTACAAGGTCAGACGGGACGAGGCCGTGGGAACTGAAGATCTTAAAGTCACGGCAATGAACATGCACAAGTACAAGGAAGGATTACCTTTTTTTTTTAAACCCTGGTCAGAGTTCTTCTCTGTCCTTGTGTGGGCCCATTTCCATTAGTAGGGCTAACGCTCACATGGCTCATATGGGGTAGAAACCTAGCACTTCACATTACACTCTAATCAGTTAAGTGTTTTAAAATTCAGACAAGCGACACGGGACCCCACCCTGCCAGGGCCTCCGTACATTCTCAGCTAAAACCAAATTTGAAATAATCGTATTATAACCAGAGTTACAGTTCAACTTGCAACCATGTTGACAATCAGACATAGTTCGATGAACAAATCAGCTCCGCTAATAGGCGCATCTTTTCTTTTGTAGTAAAAAGGGCTCTTGTGATAACACTGGATCACACCCGATGAAGACACAACTGACAGAGTGTCGAAACATTGCGTCTTTGAATTGCAACTTTTTAAGGTATTATAGGTACATTTAATTTCTTTTAACAAGGAGTCAAAGAGTTACACGTGTAGTTTTTACTCGTGTAAATTACGTCTGTAAAATCCAACTTGTAAATTCATGAATTCAATAGAAGATTTTTCGACGCTGGCATCTACACATGTAGCCCCGGGTCACGATACAATTGTAATTTACAACTGTAGCTGACGCCCTCCCAGGGGGACGGGGGTTCTTGTTCCCCTTAATTTAAAAATTGCAACGTAACTTGAATACTCTTGTAGACTACATGTGTAAGTTCCAGTTGCACGAGGTCTATTTGGTCAAGCTGTTGGCTTACTGCTGCAAGTAATACCCGAATGCTTCGACAGAGAAACGATATTTCTCCCGAAATTCACGTTCATTTTCAATGTCAAACAACGGTCTTTCCTCAAAATATCTAGGCTGCCGAATAAGTCGGTGTCTCAATGGTTCTTCTAGTTCTTATCAGAATTTTGAAATACTTTTCTTACACGTCGTACGTTAAGCTTACAAGGAACTTATGACTTGTACGTTGCTTGTAAGTAAGAAGTTGGACGTTTGTACAGATACAAGTTGGACTTTTGAAAAACTCTTATTGAATTGTGCATGTACCAAATTCTACAGGTGTAACGCTACACCTGTAGTTACAAGTCGTAATGGCCAAATTTATACTAGAGACGAATTATCCGTCTAGACGGATAATTCGTCTAAGTATAAATCCGAAGACGAATTTTGACGAGTATTTTGTCTACATATACGTTACGCGTTACGCGTGTGACACGACGGGTGTTTTGGTGTTGAGCCGAGTGGAAGCTTGGCATCCCAGGAAACCCTGCGAAAGTATAGAAACCACTCCCTCTCATGTGGAAACTCCGTCAAAAAACCGTCTACGTTTCCGTCTATATATAAATTTAGAGACGGATCATCCGTCTAAGACGATTTATCCGTCTGTTAGTTAGCACGTCTTGAAGACATGCTAACAGACGAATCAGCCTCAGACGAATTTTGCTCAATAATTCGTCTTCGTACCGAATTTATACTTGTACGAATTATCCGTCTCAGACGGATAATTCGTCCCTAGTATATTAAATTCAGCCAATTACAAGTCAAGTCGACTTGTAACGATGTTTATTGAATTCACTTTCGCGTGCACATGTAAAAACAAGGTTTCAACGTGTATACTACAAGTGTAACTTTTTTCCTGAAAAGTTATGTTTCTCGTGACGTCACCCATTGCTATTAATATGCCAACCCGAAACTAATTGGTTGTTGAAACAATGAGTTCTTTTGTTCCGTGGTTGGCAAATTTGAATATCAAAAGAAACGTGACGTCACTGTTTGTAAACAAGAAATATCGCTATTGAATCCACAGTAGCATCCAACTAAGTCAGTCGAATTATGTTTTGCTCAGCCCGATGACACGGCCTCACCAAACTGATTCTGGTGGATTACTCGTTATTTACTTTGACCTCGACAGTTAAGGCTTTTAAAGATCCTTTTGTTTTTCGAATCGGTAAAGGTAAAGTCACTGCTTACGAGCCAGAAGGCCCATCAGGCCGGCGCTTATCTCCGGTTTCAGTAGCATTAAGCGACTAGGAGTATTTATACTCCCCCCTGGATGGGATGCTAGTCCATCGCAGGGTTACCCCCAGCATTACGCCGGTACCCAATTATACACCTGGGTGGAGAGAGGCACCGTGAGAGTAAAGTGTCTTGCCCAAGAACACAACGCAATGTCCCCG
Source organism: Montipora capitata (assembly GCA_949126865.1). Lineage (NCBI taxonomy): Eukaryota > Metazoa > Cnidaria > Anthozoa > Scleractinia > Acroporidae > Montipora > Montipora capitata. Next base: position 17,811,451 of record OX421446.1, read on the forward strand.
GCCAGGCCCCGAACCCGGACCACTCGATCCGGAGTCGAGCGCACTAACCATGAGGCCACCGCGCCTCCCTTTTTTCGAATCGGACAGCATTATAATTGTTACGCAAACATCAACATTGTGTTGAAAACGAGCAGGAATAGGTTCTCGAGCTCCTGAGTCGGATTTAAATCACGTGAAAAAGAAATTTATCGAAGAAGACTTGGAACGCTTAGCACGACGTGTTTTCCACTTTTTTTTCTTCTTCGGAGTAATTCAGTTCCGGAGCGATAAAGTAGAAAGAGGCGAGTAAAAACGTCTCTTCGTATAGAACACGCGGCTGACTCGAAATTACCCATCCTTTTCGGTTCCTCACGCACTCTGGGTGTTGGCCGATTCGGAAAATACCATAATACTCTTTGTTTGTCCTCCCAAATTTTGCAAAAGCATGGTTTCCAGTTTCTCTTGAGACAATGGAAAACAAAAACAATGCTTATTCATGCTTATTCAAAATTTGGGTGGACAAACAAGGGGAATTATGGTCTTTTCCACTTCCAGCAATAGGCCATTTTCGAAATGTGAAATGTGAATGTGAAAAATATTTATATATCATCCACTTTCCTTTGTTTTTGTCCTCTAAACCTCTCTTTCAAGCTGAATTTTAATATATCGAAAAAGGCCTATCGACCGATATGAATAGATTGGGCTCTCAAATTAACCCATACAGTATAAATCATGGTTCAAACGCAATCGAATCAGCTTAGTAAAAGAAAATTGGTTGTTTGTGCGCAGATGTCTTTGCGCCAACGCTGTAAATTGAATTTATGCTTAAATGTTTGTCATACGTTCGTCATACGTAAGTTATGGTGCTGTGATTACAAATTCAAGACAAGTGAGTCAGGCCTTGTGAAGTCACTCTGGACATTTAATGCTTCAGCGACCAACTTACAATGATTGTAATTTATTACTTATTGCTTTTCTAAAATTACTACTAGGCTATGGAATAACAACCCTGTAAACATTGGGACGTTTTTTTCAATGAATGATTTTAGGTCAGCTCTATCTTTCACCTAGTACTGCGTGTACACGTCATATTTTGTTATAGGAAATCGTTTGAACGCGAGAGTAATTCGTGATTAATGGGCACGATGTTTTGAAAGTTCTCAAAATTGCACGAGCCGTAGGCGAGTATTTTCAAAACATCACGAGAGACCATTAATCATGAAATGCACAAGCAAGTTCATACGATTTTTTATTTGTTGTATACTTCGTTGTATACAAAAAATTACGCCATCGCTGTTTCCTTGTAACTTCCATATAGCACTTCATAACCTTTTGACCATTGACCAATCAGAAACGCGATATTTTTTTGAGTATATATATATATAATATGAGGTTATTGTTGTGGACTTGTAATTTTAGCATTTAATTAGCACATACACCTTTAAACGAGGTCATGGGAGTTTTTGTGCAATGTTTTGAAATACCTTTGAAGTTACTTCAAAGGTGTTTTACTATGGAACTGATCAACTTTCCTTTCTAACGTCAAATGGAAAGTCAGCAGTTGATAATCTGCCCAATATTTGGCTCATCCTCGGTGTAAAAACCTGTGAAACTCACAGATGACGTAACACAAAGGAAAACAAAAGAGCCAAAAAACATCAAACAATAACCTAACCCTACCACGAGCTAACAAAACAAAGAAATAGTTTCACAGGTTTTTACACCGAGGAAAAGGAAAGGAAAGGAAAGGAACTTTATATAAGTGTCTAGTCGTTCTAGCGCTGGAGCACTAATTGGGGACACTGTAAACTGAAATTAACATTTCAATTAACACAAATCAAGTCAAATGTTGGTTTTTGATGAATCCCAATATTTGATATCTTTTTCAGAAAATCGCAGCAGAATGACGTAGTTTGAAAGTTCAGAGCAGAAGTCAAATGCAACTTCCTGAACGCGTTGGTAAATTACACTATTAAGGCAAAACAGCACTGTGGAGAACTTCGACATTTGACAACCCGAAAGGCTCAGCTATTTTTTGTCTTTATAACACCAAAGCATCAAATAGTTCCAAAGCACCTACATAATGAAATTAAATAAGAGGAAATTTAGGATCGAGGGCCGTAGAACCGAAGTATGTTTGTACGTATTTATGTCAATGGCTTCAAACCAAAGTTCGAGAAGGCATTTATCAGACTTAATACCGTTTTTATAATTCCCCATATGAAGACAGCCAAAACCCGTGTATACAACAATATGTTTGAAAACAAATTTGAGAAACAACATCCATTGTAAAAACACTCCTTTCTCCATTTTCTTAAGCCCTCCGCACACTAGAGCTATCAGCTTAGCAAAGTTTCACTCGTGACTGTTGGCGTAAGCAAGTTCCCTCAGTGTGCGGTGGGGTTTTTAGCGCTAATTTCCACGCGTGCGATCAGCGCCGAATATTCAACATGTGGTATTTTGTGAGCTAGTGCACAAAATTATTCAACCTGTTGAATATTCGGCGCCGATGGCACTCGTGAACATTAGCGTTCAAAACGCGACCGCACACTGGGGAACTCTAGAGTGCTGCGGGCTTAAGTTTTTATATGTGTCTTTGTCTTTTCTGACCTAGCCTGCGTAGCAAGCGTTTCCGTGTGGTTCCGTTGGGCGAGAGCAAAAGAACGAATTTCGCGCGCGACCAAAATTCGGAAATCGACTTTTTTAGCGCTCAAAACCGCACGGAAACGCTTGCTACGCAGGCTATTTCTGACTTAATGCTGGTGTAAATGCGTCCTGACCAAAATCGCTGTAACTGATGGAGAATTTAAAACCCCTCTTCCACACTAAAGAAATGGTACGGCACCCCAAAATAATGGCACGGTACCAAATATTTGGAGTGTCATCTCCAGAGATGTGCTCAGCACCCCTATAAATAATTTATGGGACGGGCAATGTCTGTGGAAGTGTAATGCTGACCGTGAAGGACCGTATATTGTATCAGTCACCAACAACCCAGGTCAAAATTGTTGGAACACTTCAGTGATGGAAATCTCCCCATTCCCCCTTCACAAAGTTGAAAACAGATGAGGATGATGCCACATTTTCTTGCAAAACTCGTGGTTTTTTCCAACTTTTGTGAGGGAGGACGGGGTACAGTGTCGTGAAGTGGCAAGTGTTCCAACGATTAATGCCGGGGTTGTAGACAGTCTACAACATTTGCTAAAATAAAAATCATACCGGAGGAAAGATTTGACTCTACAGTATTCACTTCATTATGAAACGTGCATCACAATGTATTTTTGTACAGAGTATTGATAGTTATTGGGGTAGTTTGTCCTGGAATTTGTTCTTGGTGTTGTGTATGGTGGCCGCCTGTTCTCCTTTCCGTTCATCTGACTTCCGAGAGCTCCATAATGAGGATGGTGCACGGAGAGTATACTGATTGAGTACCTTTTTCCTTTCTTTCAAACTTGCAAGAACTGCCTTAAAAGCCTCTTTAAATTCTCTACTTGTGATATAGTAAACAAGAGGATTCGCAGACGAGTTGACAATGACAAAAAGCCCAATTTGACCCAAGACCAAGTTGAAATATTTGTTCATCACGAACTCAGGCTTAATGAAAAGAAACACTCGAAGGGCATTGAGCGGGAACATTGTCACCGTAAACAAAATAACCAGGGGCGTCAAGATTCGCCTTGTCTTTCCATTTTTTCTCCACATTCTTCTTGCTGTGGCTCGATTTGAATGCGACGTTTCGGAGTTTGTGTGACCATCATTACGCACCATCCGATCATGAAAGGCAACGCTGTCACGCACTCGCTGTCTGATCTTCACATACGTGAATGCAATGACAGCTAGTGGAAGGATGTACCAGACCACGATAAGAGATGTCAAATACGTGTAAGACATAACGGGTGTTGGCCAAACAGGGGCACATATCGGTTTATCATTCATGATTGGATATAATGGCACAGATGACACAAGAAAAGACAGCAACCATACGCCAACAATCATCAACCTAGTCCTCAAATGAGATGTTTGCCCAAATCGGTATCGTCGAGGGCCAGCGATGTTTATGTACCTCTCAACTGCGATGACTGTTATTGACCAGACGGAAGCTCCGAAGAATATTTCCTCCGTTGGCATCACATACGAACAAACTACTCTTCCCAATACCCAGCGATGTGGACTGATGTACTTCACCACGGCCATCGGATAAAGGCCTATCAGGACGCCCAAATCTGCTATGGCCAAACTCAGCAAATAATAGTTCATACGGGTTTTTCTGAGTCGCCCAAGGATCACAAGACATACCAATATGTTTCCTACCACGCCCAAGAATGCAATTGTCGACCACAATGTGATTTGGAATGCAGTAAAGCCTGCCGGACCGTAAACATAAGCAACAGGGCCTGTAGTGCTGAAAGCAGCTGACGATGCGTTCTGTGTGTTATTTTTCAAATAATCCCCTTCCATGACTTTAACTGATCTGAAAGAGAAAGTCTTTGTAAGTCTTTGTGACACAGTGGCTAAAATTATTAAATACTGATTTATGGAAGGGCACAGTTTGGTTTAGTCCTGTTCCGGGACTCCCTCTTACCCCGCCCTGAAAATGGGCCTGGAACCCAGGCCCATTTTCAGGGCGGGGTAAGAGGGAGTCCCGGAACAGGACTAAGTTTGGTTTCGAATATGAACATTGTGCCTTCAAAGGATAGCAGATCTTGACAGAAATCCCTGACACTCTTTTGATATAGTAATTAAGTGAAAGAATTTTTAGACGCGATGATGAATAAAGCGTGAAGTTTGTGTGGTCGAGTGAAGAAAGATACAGGTTGAAGTAAGACAAATCAATTTGAATAAAATATATGTACAATTTAAAAAATTAATAGATCAAAATAACTAAATAAGGCAAATAAAGAGCCTTAAACGCACCCTATTCGATTTTCCGACAGTTGAATAATGTAAAAAAATCTTTTTTTCACTTGCTCAGTTCACAGTGACTCAGTACGTACGCGAAGAGGCCAAGTATAGTCGTCTTCGTCTTTGAATGGTTGCACCCGCTAACTTTAAACGAGTCTTTTTCCGTTTCGGATATATTCTTTCATTACTTTCATCTCAAATAAACGCGTCATTGACTTTCTGTTAAGCTAAAAATGCCAACTTGAAAGGAATATGTCGGAAATCATCCCCGGTACAGCGCTGTCTATTAAATGATTTATCCTCAGCTGAAACCAAATTTGAATTAGAAAAATTGACACAGCTGCACCCAAACTAATTCAGCTGATTCAGATGGACGATGCGTTATTTTCTTTGAGGTCAACTCCGGATGGTTTAAAACTTTTTTGTTTTACAAATCGTATAGGATTAAGATTGTTACGCAAACATCAGCACTGTGATGAAAACTAGATAAATAGTATTCCTGAATACGCGGTGGCTGTTTTAAAAGTAAAGAAATAATTGCTATTTACATATTTGATATAAATGGAACATTTAGTGTCACTAACTCTGAAATACATGACAACTTGAAGACCAGGATAATGTATTTGATTCTTGAAGTCAGATGTAAAATATAAAATCTTTATCACTACGAGGTTTGATACATTATTTAAAAAGAAACATCATTTCAAGGAAAGGAACTTTATTTAAGTGTCTAGTCGTTCTAGCGCTGGAGCACTAATTGGCGACACTGTAAACTGAAATTAACAATCAACGCAAACCAAGTTAAATGTTAGTTTTCGAGGAGAGGGGAAAACCAAACTACACGGAGAAAAACCTCTCAAACTCTCAAACCCAACAAACTCCACCCACATATGAAGAGAGTTGAAAATACTTTTTTTCTTTGTCCATCTTGGCTTAATCAAAGATAAGACGCAACAGCGGTCAGAGCGGTGACAAACATTAGAAACAAGGGCATTATTTGAAATTATTTTCTTGACGTTTTGTTTGCTTCGACATACAACCGTTTACTGATAAATTTGAACTTTTAATATGTAACATTAGTAACTAAACAATCAATGTGACAAATAATGGCCAAAAAAAAAACAAAAAACGGACTAATACTACTTCGCGGAGATAAAGCTTTTCGCTGCTAACAAATTTATTTAAGATAAGCTTTAAATGTTTAAATCAACAGTCGAAGCATGCGAAACGCCGAGTAAATAATTTCAAAAAATGCGCTTTCCGACTGGGATTGCCAGTCGAAAAATGTGTAATATTTCTCTTCTCTTTTTTTCCATGTCGGTAAAAGTCTTGCCTGTCACTCCCCTGCTAAGTGGTGTCTTTGTGCATAGAGTCTTCTTTGCGTATTTTGTTCAACAAAGGTTTGAGGGGGCTGGGGTAAAGCGTATATTACTCTGGTGCACACAGGAGAACATTTTATTAACATGCATTGGCGTCGAAAGTCATTGTAACGCGCATGGCGTTTTAGTACATCTTTAAACAAATTATACCCTTATGGAGCTCAAGAACGGAACGTCAATTGGATAAACAAGACAGGCGGTGAAAAGTAAATACCTGGAATCTTAAAAGCGACGAGTAATGGACTTCGACAACAATCTATCGCCCGTGGAGCCGAAATCAAAGTGAGCTGTGTTTCTAATATTTTACCAAGTGTGCTGTTATGTAGAACACTGAAACCAAATGGAAAATTCTCTGGTAACTTATGGGTTCAACAAAGACAGAGGAGGAATCGAACACCTTGAATGGATCTGTGATCTCTGTTGTCTGGCTATTTGTATTTTTTGTAGCCAACTCCGCTGCACAGTCTTCAGGTAAAAAATAATTAGAAATGCGACACCAAGAATTACTTGAAAGAAAGCTTGTCGTCTATTTTGTGCTCATTATTCAAGGAAAAGGATCTTCAGGTTCTTCGCCATCAAGTTCTTCGCCATCAGGGATGGTGCAGTGGTGAGAGCACTCGCCTCCCACCAATGTGGCCCGGGTTCGATTCCCAGACTCAGCGTGATATGTGCGTTGAGTTTGATGGTTCTCTACTCTGCACCGAGAGGTTTTCTCCGGGTACTCCGGTTTCCCCTCTCCTCAAAAACCGACAATTGACTTGATTTACTGTCATTGTTCATTTCAGTTTACAGTGTCCCCAATTAGCGCTCCAGCGCTAGAACGACTAGACACTTAAATAAAGTTCCTTTCCTTTTTTTCCTGAAATTTATTTTGTTGCAATTGCGTATGTCAATTTGACACGATTGAGTTTCTTGTCTTCACGCACGTAATAAGATGGGAAGGGGTTTTTGCCTCTAATAACAAACATGTTGTTTGTTTCAAAAAATATTTCGCTGGAAATGGTGGCCTTTATGAATTCATCATGTTGTGTAATATGCGAGCTTAACTGGATAGTTTTTATGGCAATAGTAAAGCATTTTCGTGTCAAAATGAGGTTGGCGTCTTTCTGTTGTGTTAACTTAATTAAATATACCATATGGCCCTCGTGAGTTTGTATTTTCCGTCTGCCGTAAACTTGATTTCCACTCTCAAAATTACGTCCAGAACCTACTTTTTGCTTAGGATAAGCTTTTAGAATGATGTTTTCGTCTTCTGTGGTGTTACTTGACGATTCGGGAACATTTTGTGAAAAAATATTTATAACGAGTCACACATGCAACTTGATCACGCGAACTTGCCCGATTATGCACAACATCCACTCGGCCTTTTGACATCCCATTGAAAAAAAAAAAAAAACTCGTAAAATATTCGCGGACCGGTCGATTACTCTGAAATTTGAAAGGGTGATTGCCAACGAATATAGAAAGATTTTCACATAACTAAGAATTCCTGTGTTAAGCACGAGAGTTCGACGAAGAGGTAAATGTGACTAAATTTGTTGCGTGCAATGCTATTTTTGTGATTTGATTGTTGTGCAAATTTTGACAGAGAATATTAAATTATGAAAAAATATCTACGGATAGATCGTTTAAAAATCTTTATTTTTAGCGGTTATTTGAACATAAAAGATGCAACGCTTGACGAGAAATAATATTTTTTGTAGAAATCGTTGCACTTTGCTCTCATACGAATTCATCAGTGCAATTGTACACTACGTTTTGTTTGTACAGTATTCTTGTTTTAACCGGTTTTGATCATGTGAATTTTTGTAATAGGAAAAATTAAGTGCTTTTTTCGAGCGAGCAAGTCGAGTTTTTTTTTTTGTCAAAGGATGTGCCGATTATAAATTCGAAGAGATTTCTATTTCAATTATTCGAGTTATACGAGTTTACGATTGTTAAATTTTGGTTAATATTTGAAAGAAGAAAAATCTCGCGGGAATCGGGACGCCGTAAAAATGAGGCAGCGTTTACACGAACGCAGTTTCACATCGACACGGTTTCACGACTTCAAAACCGCGTCAAAATCGATGCGGTTTGCAAGTGTTTACACGGAATCGTTTTCGCCAGAAAACCAAAGTCTTGATGGTAAAAGCGAACGCTGCACTACGTGCTAAATTCACCATTTAGAATCGAACAATGGAAATTTAAGTAGTAACCATATTCAAATCGATGCGATTTCGCTGTTTACACGACAGACGAAACCGTATCGTTTTTAAAACGCTCCACTTTTGGCAGCGTTTTCAAATCGACCCAGTTTCGCTAACGGTTTCGATCAGGGTCGTGTAAACAAAAGGCGTAACTGCATCGAAAACGATACGGTTACAAATGAAACCGCGTTCGTGTAAACGCTGCCTGAGTTAACAAATTTTCATACGTGCGTTGAAATGTGATACGCGAGGAGACAGGAATTTTATTTCTGTGACAAATGATTTTGTCATTGTAGTGTAAAATGAAGTTTATTTGGGAAGCCAACAATATTTCTTTAACTTCCTGGTTAATCCAATTTATTGCTACGACTTGCTAGTGCGAAGATTGTTCACACGAAACTCACGCTTTTTGCGAATTTTGAGTGTCATGAAATTACATCATCATTTGCGTGACAATGTATCCCTTTACTCTAACCCAAAACAATCAGATAGTAACAAACTTTATATTTATTAATCATTTCTTCTGCTTTTGTGCTTATCAGCATTGTGATTTGCAATAATTCCCAATTCTGTTTTTGCATCTCATAGATGTTCGGGTCTCAACCTCGCGATTGTGTAAATAGTTCACCCTGTAGTCAAAATAGTTACGTTCTCAGGAACCCGACAAAGAAGGCTTCCTGACCCGACAGATGAAATGTAAATATTCAGTTCAATATTGCAACAAAATTAACAAACCAAAGACGTTGTTTTACTCTGAAAACGACGAACGATTAACAATCTGTCCCGTATTTCATTCAGTTGACACAAGGTGATCACGTGCACCTTTCTGGTTGCCTAGCACGTGATCAATTTCTTACTTTTGACAAAACATCATAAAAGTCAGAGACTGCAGAAATTTTCGTGTTTTTATGATCGATTGTCATTAATATTTCGATGAGAATTCGATTCAGAGTTATATATAAAAACTATGTTTTTTTTATCTTCATCTGTCTTTTGGCTTGTCTTTTTCATTTAACTCCTGGCTTTTACGGTACTTTCTGGTGCAAGAGTAAAGCCAAACAATGTTTTTGACCTGGAATCAGATTAGACTAACAAGAAGAGGAATTATGAAGCGGAAACAATATCTTCAGTCCTTTCTTAGTGGGGGCAATAAACGTTTGCTTATTGCAACTGCAAGACATGCATGACATGCTGGAAAACGTCCGTCAGAGCAATTTGCAGTTAGTTTCTTGCAGACTATTTATTTAAAGAAGAAACAAGTGAATTTTACTCGAGAGCGTGTTTTGTTATCTTTAAGCTGAATTTATTACCAAAGCTTAAAAAACTAAAAGACCTCAAAATGGGACAGGACATTACAAAACAATTAAAGGCGTGAACGTGTGAGCCAAAGGGCCTCTGCTGGCGCGACATGTGGGTGACCCTCAAATGGTCTTAATGACCCCCCACTTGAGAAAATTAACTGGAACGCTGCTGTTCAATGCCACAGAATTCAGTGCCTTCTGTTGTTGTGTAACACGTACCACAGGCACGATAATTACTGTCGAGAAATAAAAGACTCAGTCCACTTCGGGTTTAGCCTGCATGGCAGGTGTATTTTAGCGAGCTGGTCGCCATATTGGAAAAAAAGGAAAGGAAAGGAAAGAAACTTTATTTAAGTTTCTAGTCTTCTAGCGCTGGAGCACTAATTGGGGACACTAGAAACTGAAATTACAAATTAAACAATTAAATCAGATCAAATCAAATGTTGGTTTTTGAGGAGAAGGGAAAACAGGCACGGTACGCGGAGAAAAGCCTCTCGGTGCAGAGTACACCGACAAACCCAGGCGAGTGCTCTCACCACTTCCCATACCTGTACCCCGGATTCCTTGGACGAGGAAACATGAAGCGAGTGCAAAACGTGTACGCGTTACTCGCTCCATGCTTTCCCCAATCTTGCCAATCCAATATGACGACCAAAACAATCACTGACAATCGGTCGGAATAATCTAGCACTCGCTCGCTAAAATACACCTGCTATATGTGGGCAACTTCGGGTTTCCGTCCATATCGTAAAACCAGCTTTCCTTTAACTTCCCAAGGGCTTTATTGAGCGGCCTTTTTCAAAAGACCCGCTACAAAAAGGCGGCCGCAGATTACTACGGGTTAAATAAAAAAAAGTGCATTTTCAATCTCTAGTTTCTACTAATTACACCGCAAAGCCGCCGAATGATAAAATAAAAAATTCTCTTTGAACACCATTTGCAATACAAAGAAACTATAAAGTATTTTATATGGTGGCATTTGCCCAAGACATAGTTTCAGAAAGACTGAACTAAAACGGTATTTTAAACTTACCTATTCTTAATACATTGGACTAACGTTCTTGAAATAAGTTATTCGAACTAAAGTCACTCCGACCTTGACTGGAAATTAGCCAGTTCGTATGAAACAGAACATGGAAGATTTCTGAAGTTTTGGCCGCGCGAAAAATGGGGCGAGACAAGGAGGCCAAAAAAACAAATCTTAGCTCAGACAATTAAACGTAAATCTTTTACATTAACTTGTAGACTACAAGAAACTTAATAAAAATGATTTCAGAAAAAAAAAAACTCCGAACAGTACCATTTTATTCGTATCAAGTGAGCGATCCTTCCTCGCGAAAAATATCCTTTTTGCAACTTCATGCTTTCAAATCAAGATGCCGGGGATGTCCCTTGCAGCAACATCGGCCAGGCAAAAGCTTGTTCAATTGTATGACCAAAAAACACCCAGGTTAAAAAATATGATTTTCTCATTCGTTACTGATTTGTTCCCTTCACGGAATTTTCACTTGCACTGATTTTCCCGAGTCAGCAAAATATTAGTTGAGTGTTAAACTGGAAATAAAGTTATTGGGCAAATTTAGAACGAATAACCTTGTCGGGAAAACGAGTTAGCATGATCTTCGTCGCTAAATAACTGGCCCTCCTCCTCAGTCAAGCTGTCAGTACCGTGGAGAGCGGTGAAAACAGTCTAGAGAACGACTGAACGAGCAAGCTTCTTCTGGTGCTGAATCAGTTTTTTTCCTTCTTCTATTTTTTAATTCTCTCCACTGTCTGAAAGCTTTGAAAAAATTACGCAGGATGAGACTAGAATTCTTACCCAGTTCAGATTCGTAAGTGCGTTCTTTCGCCATCAGCAAGGTCGCACCAGAGCCGGCATCACAACACGCTGTTATCTACTTCCTGATATATATGTGGGCAAAACATCAGGCAACTTCAAACTTCACCAAAATTAAAAGCCAGAGAACTAAAGGAATTTGTTTGGCCTGTGCTTCAAACTCCCAAGAGATAAATGCTGTATATCGTGCAAGTTTCTTCAATTTTAAAGCGATTCATTCAATTACTCCGCCTTTTGTGTCAAGACACCAATGTGACGTGAATACAGCCGCACTTTTACCATTACGTTAAAATCATCTTCTGGTAATTAAAATTCTGCAAACATCACTTTGCTCTTTTTAAAATAAATGACCATTTCATTTGAAAAACCGACAGACAAAATTTCGCTTTAGTAAAGCTGATAAATTGTACTTCCTTCTGTCAATCCCTCGCTAAATTACAGCATCATAAGATCCCGCTAAACGTAAAATGAAGGACAACAACATAAGCTTTTTTGAAGTGAATTGCAAGACACCTACTCATTGGATTGAGTTTATTTTTTGCAATTGTTGTCGAGTTCGGGAATGGAATTGTCCAAGAGTTGTGATTCACAATTCTTTGACCTGGGAATTTGCAAGAGACTTCTCCCAATCGTTGATCCCAACTCAACTGAGATAGAAGACAAGAAATGAAGTGTAATAAATAGGAAATTGCTGTTTTTTTTTTTCATTATTCGTTTGACAGATCGGCGACAACTTAAACAAACTTAGCAATATTTCTTCTCCGAGAAATATGCATTGTGGATTGTCAGTGTAGAAACTTTCCTAATCTTTGAAACTAAAGTGAAACTCAGGGTCGAATCACTTGGAACTACACTTAAATTGAAGCCACAATATTTTTGTTCGGCGGCAACCTTTATTAAGTTGGTCTCCTTAGACAAAAAAGGGAATTTGGAGGAAACATTGGGAGGGGGACGTAATTTAAAGATTCAATAATTCCATTGAACGCGGGACGGTTGACAGTCCTGATTCAATTTACTTTTAAATTAATTACATGCACTTCCCTTGCGTCCTAATCCCCGATAAGAGTAGACCGTGTTTTTTTTCAGTTTCCGAAAATCTTTAAATTTGTCACATTTCCGGATGAAGAGAACATACGGTGTTAATGGCTCGTGATAATGTTTCCAGATGTCCTTAATTAAGGGAACATTTTATTTAAAATTTCACTTCTATTTGCCAGGCAAACGACATAATTGCGAATTTAATTTGAATATTACTTCATTCTCCACTCCGCCCGGAAATGACAAAAAAATTAACCCTAAATGGAAACAGGGAAATTTGTCACGAATCGACACGAATGGGCTCGTGTGGCGCTGTGGCTGAAGAAGGAAGGAAGGAAGGAAGGAAGGAAGGAAGGAAGGAAGGAAGGAAGGAAGGAAGGAAGGAAGGAAGGAAGGAAGGAAGGAAGGAAGGAAGGAATGAAATGCTAACCTATCCACATAATCACACATAATAACCACATAATAACCCGGGTTTTTTAAAACTCGGGTTTTTTAAAACTCGCCTCAAAAAAGAGCCGCGGTGCTTAATCGAGTCAGTAAATCACGGTAATATATTAGAATATAATAGAACAGAAAACTGTATGAACTTGTGGAAAAACCTTGGTAAACTGCACCAAAAGGACGAAAATTTTAGGAACTTTGAGAAAAAGACTTCGTAAAGGTTTCGAGAGCCGCCGATGAAAGATCGCTATTGTGCACTTCGAGCACTCTAGCCTTTTAAGCCGGGTCTCACTGATCATGGTAGGATAGAGGTGACATGCAGTTCCTTAAAACGTTCAAGATTATTATGTGAGTATTTATGCTGTGAAAATGAAGTAAATTAACGTTATTCTAATGACCCTTGTGTGTGCGTTTTGAATCCAAAACAAGTAGTCTTTTGTTTGATCGTTATTTAGCAAAATTCTAGTCCATTTAGGAGCTACCGTGCAGGCCGTAGGAACTTAGCTGCTGTACAAAAGGTTTCCGCCGTATGTAAAGAGAGTAAAGAGCATTTGATTATAAATTGTTTTAGCTCTTTGCGTTCTCTATCTACAGTCCGGCGCTCGCTTGTGTAGCGTATGTTTAATAGCGCCTCCTATTTGAAGACATAGCACCAGATACTATATTCAATGATCTTTTTTGCTAAGATCTCATAACCGTATTGTCTATCTCGAGATGGCAGATGGTCCTCGTTAAAATGTTCGCTACAGATGTAAATATTATCAGGTTTCTTCGGTGAGCCAAACCAAGTTTTCGTCTCGTCCAAGCTGGTTTTAGCCACTGCTATGCTATGCGCGCATTTTTAGTGGTAAATGGTGAAATGTTACTCCTCACTGCTCGGAATCGTTTTCCAACCGGTTGCTGCATTCTTATGAGGGATCATATACAAATCTTGTCTCAACCTCTGTTATGAAGATCGTGTTCATTTTATTGAATCACTGTAATAGAATTTAGTAAACCACTTGGCTTGGGGCGCCTTCAATTGAAGCATCGTCAATTTCGGTTCTGTTGCTCCAATTTCCGTTCTATGGTTCCAGTTGCTGTTGCGTTGCTCCAATTCCATTGCTTTTAGTAAAAAGTAGAAATTGGAAGTGACGTCATCTATGTCAGTGCTTATCCTTTAAATACATCTTATTCGATGGTTTAACATATGATACGCGCGGATATTTTGCGAGTTGCGTAGCAATGAGCAAAATGTCCGCGATTATTGTATGTTAAACCATCGAATAAGAGATCTTTTATATTCTATATACAAGGCTAAAAAGGTTATGAAATGGTTAAAAAATTAAAATCTTTGAACCAAACGTTTTCGGCTGTTTGCCATCATCAGGGTAAAAATGATGACCGGGCGCGCGTACATATATATCCTATGTAATTCCCTATGGGAAAAGTTTGGAGGCACAGGAAATAACTTGTTTGTTCAAACTGGGATGGAGTTGTTGGATCATTAGCCCCTCGACGATCCTGCGCTTGAGGAATGTTTGCGCTGAGGAGAGAAAGAATGTGATGGGTTTTCCCGCAGGTGTTTTGCAGGTTCAGAGGTGTGAACAGGATTTGAATGTACGTGCGGCCGGTCATCATTTTTAACCCTGATGATGGCAAACAGCCGAAAACGTTTGGTTCAAACATTTTAATTTTTAACCATTTCATAACCTTTTTAGCCTTGTATATAGAATATATTTTACTAAGCGAGATTTTTTAATCCACTACAAAAAAGGTGTTATTTTGCTTCAATTTTATTTGGTGAGAGTGTTTTGAAAAAAATGCCTCATCTGTCCTTCAGGACGCGTACGAACGATGTAAACAGCACAAAAAGCTAGCCAAAGATCTTTATTTGATTGGATAAACAAAATGACGAGTGACAAGCGATGACAAGCTCAATTCTCAGGCTTGTCATCGTGTTGAAAACAACTTCTTTCGTTCCGTCCGTATTTGCTCTGTTCCAAACCGGTCAAACCGGGACACTACAGTCACTGTGTATTACCGTCTCATATTTTGCGCGTTCGCTTGATCAAATATGGTAAAATGGCGTAATAGTGGAATAATAATAGGTCGTAAATGATATTTGCGTAAATATCTTCAACTTTTGTACAATTTCTAACTTTTATGATTCTTTTTGCTCATGATGCGCACCTAAAATTCCGTGTTTGGCACTTGTCAGCAAATAATGCAGGTGGTAGTCAGAGGGTGGCCTTCACTGCCACGTTTTGTGCAAAATAACCCCGCACCCCCTTCTCTTTTTTTTTTACGGAAAATAAATAATTTTTCAACACATAAGCAATTTATCTCTTCTGTAGTGATATACTCCTGTATATCATCTTATCCGAGATTCTACGAAACTGTTCTTTCCGGCTTAAGTCGGTATCGTACACAATAACTTATCATTGTATCTGAGATATTGTTATTTTTTGCGGTATTGTTTTTTGATTGTTTCTCCTATTGTTTTGTGTAGAAGGAAAAACCCTAAAACTGAGTAAAAACTGAGCCTTAAAACTGAGCAGGAAAATTAACGAATTTGAAATCAGTTACTACCATATGTCGATGCAATAATAATAATTATTAAAACTTTTTTTTACCATTGATCCGCTGCTTTGGGAACAGCACCTGTGCCAAATCTAATACTGAGAATAATTTCATGCACGTTGAAGATAGAAACCATGGAATTAGCCTATTTAAAGTCTTCTAATTTGGACGCATATAGTAATACAGCTGATCAATTCAGACTTTTGCGCTATCCATTCATACTTTGCCTCAGACACATTAGTTCATGAATCAGATTCATTCCATTGCCTAAACAACACAACATAGGTGCGATGCGTTCAATGACATATACACGTATCATAAGACAGAGGAATATTTTGATTAAATTATCTGTCAGTTTAAGATTAAGGCTAGATGTGGTGATCAGAAACTGCAAGGAACATAGTGGTAGAAATATTAGACAAATTCGGAACTTCTCGAGATATCATTTGTTAAATATTGGCAATTATAGCTAGGAACGTTTCTATAAAGTTCTAGAATCAAATGACTCGGCCAACACCAACGCTGAAATTTCTTATCTATCGGTTGTTAAAGAATGTTTGCATTTCTCAGCCAACAGTTTACTCACCTTCTCTCAGCTGATGGAAAAATTCTATGCTTATGCTGAACTGAGTTGTCGTAATAGACTGAGTTTGAATATATTTATTTTATATAGATATTTGCGCCTTATAAGCTATTAAATTCGTACCGTGACATTAAACCTGACATTCCCCGGAACGTTTGCCAACTATTGAAGACTTCCCTTCTGCGAGGATGATCCTTGCTATTCCAAAAAGACGAAGTTATGCTAACAAAAAGCCACTGTCAAAAGTTTCTTTCCTGAAGAGCAACTGGGCACACTGAAACATCATCTGATAAATTTTATCTTTAGTTATCACTTTTGCCACTTTTGGAGGGAGCGAAATTTCGAGCCTTATTCAATCTGCCCCAATTAATCTGATAAAAATTAGTTTTAGTTGACTAGTAGATTCTGAATAAATGACTCAGTAGCCCCGTTGGGCTAAGGAAAAATTGACATGAACTCATTAGAAGTAATATTTTTCGACGTCAAGTTGGCGCCATAAATTAGCTTCTTTTGTTTGTATACCACCAGCACTGTGAACATTAGGTATTATAGTTACTGTTTTGTTTAGTTTTGCCTTAAGTTTGTAATTAAAGGACCTTCAAATTTTTACCAGGGAAATGAAATAATTGATCTAGACTTCCAAAGACGTTGTCATCACTGTTTTCTTAAAGATTTTGGGCTTCACTCTTTCTACAAGAATTTCGTAAATTCTCCGCGTTTCAGGATCACTAGGCGGTCACTAGGCAAGATGCCGGGAGCGAATCAGTGGGTTATTTATTATTTATGCCGCTTCATGATGCTATACATCAGTAGCATGAATCACGAAATCAAGTGCAAACAAGGTGAAACGTTTAATCTACCTTCGGGGAAATATTTGCCAATTTTGAGGTGTCTCATGATATAATTTCCTTTTTGCGGTAGATAATCACTTATTGCTGACATCGGTCCATCTCGTTTGCAAGATCGATCCCGGGATTCACGCAAGCTAAACTAACTTTTAGACTGGTATTCTTAAAGTGCTACTATGACCAAAGAGTCATTCTTTTATTTTTCTTTGAACTGGATCGGAGAAAAAATGACGTCAAAGACTCAATAGTTTAAGAATGCAATGTCGCATATTAATGCACCACTATCTGTTGTACTTTCACTAACTCGAGGGGTACCGCAAGGGTCGATTTTAGGCCCGGTACTCTTCCCTTTGTTTATCAATGACCTACTACTTGCAAATTCCCAATTCTTATGTCGATATTTACGCAGATGATACTACTCTATGAGAGACCAACAGTGACCTGCTACATGTCCAGCAAGATCTTCAGGACAGTCTTAATAAAGCAACCAGTTGGTACTCTCTAAATAACATTGTCTCCAATACGAAAAAGACGAAACAGTTAGTTATTGGAATTAGTCAAAAACAGTAACTCCATCTCTCAATTTATCTCTTCTTCAGTCGGAGAAGCTAACGATGAAAACCTTATGGGTGTCAAGATTGATAAACACCTCAACTGGGACGATCATATTGACTGTCTCATAAATAAGTTAAACTCTAGAATCTGCTTACTTAAAAGAGCTAAAGCGTACCTTAGTTATTCGTTGAGGCAATTATTATACAATGCATTGATTAGACCATTATTTGAGTACTGCTGTACTGCATGGGGAAATGCCAAAAACAAAAATCTACTTCGTTTATTAAGAATGCAAAAACGATGTACGGGGTTAATTTTAGATGCTAGTGTTTCTGATAATTCAGTCCAACGTTTTAGTAAGTTAGATTGGATTCCTTTTTACAACATCACACGACTAAGGAAACTTTGCATAATGCACAAGATTATAAATGGCAAATGCCTCGACGATTTGGAAGAGCATACTTCTTCTGTAAATGATAACCATAGGTATAATACTAGAGCATCAAAAAAACAATCTTTTATTCATTCCTTTCTTTCGTGTTTTGCATATATAATAAGCTGCGTTTGCACACTGAAATTATAAGCTAGTAAGTCAATGACGTCACTTTTCCCTAGATCCAACCAGCTGAGGTCCAATCGGTCAGTTTTGAATGTGAATAATGGCGGACAGTGAAATCCAAAACTTACACTCAAAGTAAACAGCCTTTGGATAAAAATCAAAGTTAAAACTTTTGCCAGTCAAATGTTAAGCGATCACACTTTCCCTTAAAGCCTGGTAACGACTCCAGCGTAAGCGTTTGTGGGCTCAACCATTCCTTAGCTCCATTTTTTGGAGTTACCAATTTTGCAGTTAATATACTCAACATACCTAAAAAATTCTCCTTACGTTCTCGTGCGTTCTAGTGTTTTATTCCATACGAAAAAACCGAATCTTTTTTTGCATCATTCGAACTTTCCCTCTTATCTTCGTACTGGAGGAATTTCGGGTTTCAAGGCAACATCAACTTAACGCACAATATCCAATTTAACACTCGACACAATGATCCGACGATCCAAATCAAAATATCAAAACTCACAAGCAATGGTCTTATCACATGACCTTCTTTCTGACACACATATTAACTTACTAGCTCTTCTCTCTATCAGGCTTAAAAACCAGGAACTCATCAAGGGAAACCTCTATCTCCAATAATTCCTTGAGTCAACCCTTTCCTGAGTAAATTTATTTTTAGAAACAGGTTTTTCCCACGAAGAGTATCAAATTTCCCTTGTCGCTGAGATAGCTCTCAGATTGTTTTGATCGGCTTTCACAACAGTGAGCGTGCTGAATCTTCAACCAAGGGAGGCGTTCTTTGCATAAATCTACTCGGGAAAGGGTTGACTTCCAGGCCAAGAAGAATGCATGGGTTTCTGCCATCCAACAGTGCTCTTAAAAATCATTTATTCTGCCGGGTGAGTCACTTAGTATACGAATTCTGCTCGAATTTGTGTGGTTTCCCCCCAAATTCAGATTTTTCAGGCTTTTCTTTCGCTACTGCTCAAGAAATCAATAGTATTGATCAGGATTTTAACTTAATTTTGCATTTGTTGTGTATTTAAATTTTAGTTTTCAATTGCGCGCATCACAAGTGCTTCGGTTTTCTGTTATTCCGCTCAAATCATATTGCTTGAAAATGCCTTATTCTGCTGGCAGAATGCGCTCCCGAAAATCGCATACGCTGCTCGAGAATATGCCAGCGAAATTTATGCAAGCCTACTCTGTTGATAAAAACCAAGATCCTAGTGCTTGATACTATTATGGCCCATTTCGCAGTGATATTCTAGCTTCCCTGCTCCAACAAATTGCAGGCCCATACCAGTACGACCTCGAGCGAACGAGCAAACGATCGAGTGAACACGGCTGATATCTGCGGATAAGATATCCCAGAATCAAGAGTTGTTTTAGTTAGTCTTTCTTTCTTTGTTTCTTTCTTATACGTTAAAAATGTATCTAACCTTTCTTCACTCATCTCCCACAACGAAAAAGCAAGGCAAAAAACTAAGACACCCGAACATGATCCACGGCGGGTAACCCTTGAACCTGATAAGCTAAACAATTTCTTTACATCAACGGCTGAACGCACTTTTGGCATTATCCCTCAACAAGATAATATTATGACTCAATTAAGGATTTGATCAGGTCTCTTCCAGGGAACCTCGATAGTGGTTTATGTATTTAAAATGGTTTGCTGGTCTCAACAAAGTCATCCATGAGATACATACAATTTGGACTGATTGTTCTACTGGGCCTGAATACTTGGGGTCTCCACAAGCCGATGTCATAAATACATCTATTGTAAACTTGTACTTTCCGTCGGCGTGGAAACTGACGCGCATTAGCGCGATTCCTAAGGGTAGAAAGACCTACGACCAATATCAATCTTGCCGGTATTATGACTTAATCGAACAAAACAAGATTATCAGAAGTTGCATAATTTCTGCCTTTTCTGCCTTTGACACGGTCACGGCGTTTCAGAAACCTTATCAGAAAGATGAGCAAACGGGATTTTTCTACAGACTTTCTAATCTGGCGAGCAGCTGTAATGCATCGTCAGCAATTTGTTCAAGTTGATGTCAAATGCTCTGATGTTGTAAGTATTCAGTTTGGCGTACCACAGGGCTCAATTCTTAGCCCTGTTTTGTTCAACATATGCGTGGGCGACCTCCAAAAATATGTTTCCAGTACACCGACGATACGAATGGTTTTGACCATGCTACTGAAAATTTCCGATTTAGATAATTGTAAAAGTAGGTTATCTTACGCTATCCATCAACTTAGTGCATGGTCCAAGGAGAGCAGCTTGCCTTTCAATAGTAACAAAACTAAGGTTATGATATTCTCCACACCACAATTCATCCAAGGTACAAAACCTTGATAGTATGATACTAGGATTTCTGGCAACAGGTAACTTTGCCCTAGTGCACATTGAATCCTCTAAGCTGCTTGGTGTCCACATGACGAACATCTCAAGTGGGACGACCACATCAAGAACACAGCGTCTGGATGTTATGACATTCTTTTAATTTTCCGAAAACTCTCACGAGCATCTGGCTAAATATGACCTTAGCAAACAATTAGTATAGACCTTGATTCTCTCTAAACTTGACTATGCTGACCTCGTTTTTTATCCTCTGCCCCAATTTTTGCTTCATCGTTTGGAGCGTCGTCAATTTTTGCTGCCGCAAGCTTTGTCCTTGGTCACTATGTTAAGAATCTAAAGGACGTGATTAGAATTGGATGGCTTCCAATCAGCGAAAGACGAGATCTCCATCTTTTTAAGGCATGTTTTAAAGCCTTGCACAACAGCGACGTGTCGCCAGACTACCTTCCCTTGGTGAAACAGCAATACCAGAGGGAGTTGCGCTCAAGCGGGTCTATTAGGCTGATGGTTCCTACTGAAAGCGGGACTGTTCATGACAATGATCACACGACAATACAAACATAGTTTGCATAGTTCTCCGAGAAGTGATCAGATGCCAGTTTGCGCAAAAAACCCTTCCGAAGTAGCGAAAAAAGAGATGATGTGTATAATTCTTTGAACATTGGAAGTATGGAAATCTTTGAGATGATAAAATTAATCGCTGGAGCGCTACGATTGGTCAATTTAGCGTCCGTCCGCTAAGCCATGCCACTGCGTTGCACCATAGTTAATAGATCATTTGGTATGCTGGTTATGAAACTCGAAAAGTTTCTTTGTTTCATGTTTTTGTTCGCTTTTTTGGCCTTGACCCTGCACAAAACCCGACAAAAACACTCTTTTCTTTTTTGGCAGGATAACCAATCAAAAGCTTCGACTAATTTATTCGAAATTAACTTGCGAACCAAAAACAAAAGATTGTGCAGGGTCACGGTCGGTTCAACATCTAATTGAGACTGTATTG
>OX421446.1:17835485-17857985 GCA_949126865.1 Montipora capitata
CTTTGGGGTCATTAATCTTCGCTCGCGTGACTTGAGCTAGAACGGCGTATACCTCGTCAAATGTCAAATACATTGCTCTTCCAAAAAAATATTTCACCAGTCAGTACGAATCACTTTTACTTCTGTGACCAGAAGGTCGTCTCTTTCTCATTACTTATGAAGCAAATCGCTTCCCTGATAGTTTTCACTCGTATGCAAACCAGTTTTAATACTTGGGGTCATCAACCTGAACGGCGAAAACAGAATCTCCTCAATACATTGCTGATCCAAAATCAAGTCATTTCAGACAAAAAATAATACTTTTCCCGGCTTTAATCCGCGGCGTGAAGATAAGGAGGATTTCGCTTCTTCAAGTTATTATGTAAACACAGTGTAAATTAACATAGAGTGGGCTGCTTTTAATAGCCCTCTCATTCTCGCAAAATGAGGATTAATTGCATCGTTTTGATCCAATTGATTTGTTTTTTTCCTTTTTGTTGTGGAAACAAGGGGTTGATTACATACCTATAGTGATAAAAAACACCGTCCATATAGATGACAATCATCTTGTTCCACTAAATCGTCTTTTAATGTCGAGGGAAAAAAGTCTTGGAAGAAAAAGATAACTAGTTCACAAAAATGACATGTATGCCAAGATCAATTTCTCTCTCCAATTCTCTCATATTCTACGAGTATTAAAGAAAATCCAGTTGGACCGGCGGACATTCCGTAGTATCGTGTACTTTGGACACTAAAAGGAATCTGAGATTAATTTGAAGCCGGTCAATTATTAGTTAAAGTAATAGTTCTCAGTGAGAAATTGTTCAACAAATTTTCAAGTCGAGTGTGTAAGTAATAAAGGAAGAGCTGTCACGAAATGATGTCGCCAAGTTACGATTTCTCATACTGACGACATTAAAAACAGCTTTGCATTACAATGAAAAGTTCTGCCTAAGCCGTAGTATTACACGTAAATCTATTAGCATTGCTAATCTTCTTATTAATTTACATACAGCCAACATATTGTGGATGCTTCAATGAAACTCCTGCTTAATGTCGTTAATAGATAAGACAACATAGATAAGATTTTTATAGGGCTTCAACTATTAAATATTCTAAAGCGCTTTACAATTACTATAAAATCTATACATTTAAAACTATTTGAAAATGGCATAAGAGTGTCTAAAGTAAATATTTTTAAGTCACAAGAAACCAAATCGGCTTACTCCGAATGCTTTACCCAATTCATATCGCCCGGGGATGGGTGTTATTGGCTTGCCAATAAAAATTTTATGCATCTCAATAATTAAAATTTATAATGCATGCATAATTATGCACTCAGCAAAGTGTGGCGCGATCATTCCTGAGCAATTATTGAGTATCCCCTACAGGGAATTTGTTGCATTCCGAGAAAGCGCGGTAAATATTTATTCGCTTTTCAAGCTCGACTGATCTGGTTGTCAAACTCTTTCACCCGCCTCCTCCCCATTGCCAGGTTCTACTATTTCTTTCTTTCTTTCTTCTCAGTTTACTTCTGTGGTGCGCTTTCAGATCCTCACCTTTGCTCGGCGTGCGATCAATTCTTTAAGTTTCTGATGTAATATTTTCATTGTTATTAAACCGGCTGTGTGCTAAGGCACATAGCCAGATTTCTCCAAGTGGCCTGTCTGTTTTTCTCCGCCCCGCAAACCGAGCTCAACAGTTTGGCGACTCACTCAACCTCATTTATATTGAGAGGCATAAAAGATCCTTTCTGTATTGTATTTGCATTACAATGTAGCATTCACATTTGAATGATATGAAACACCTGGAGCAAAACTCTTTATTCCCAAAGGGTTTAAACTGGGTAGCGTTGAACATTGAGTTAGCCGATTTGGTCTTGTCAAGTGCTTTTCAAAAAACAGCAAGGGGCCCCAACAATGGCGTTTACGTGGGATGCCATTTTTGACAACAAAGTAGATTGAAGAAAAATAAATGTGGTAATTTGGCATACAATGCTAAAGTGAAGAAAAGAGATTAGAAACAACCAAACAACCAAATTCAGGAATGAAATTGTACAACAGGAAGATTAGGCAAACGGAACTGAGCTGTTTTTCCTTTAAACTTAACATCTTGACACTATCATATTTATGTAGTGATGAGAACTTTTTTCTGTGTGGAACTTCCACACTTCCACACTTTCACACTTCAACTCGATGTACTAATTATATGTGAGTAAATTTCTTGCATTTGCATTCCTTTCTGATGACGCGTTCTGTGCTCTTCTATCGGAAGTAGAAGCCCTGGTTTGATTAATAAAGCCTCTAGGACTCGGCTAAGTGCGAATGCTGAAAGCTGAGCTGTCCGTACACGAGTCGATTGGTGAACACATTGCTTTATAAATCAACACTCTACTCAAAGTTTCACAGAGAAACAGAAGCAAATAAATGAAGCAAACAACTATCATTCAACAATGTGGAAGACTCTTACCATCAAACACCGCCAAATAATTTTACTTCTGTCATAATTTCATGGCGAACTTGTACACTTGTACTTTCAAGTCGTTGGCGTAAACTCAGGCCGGCTTCTAACGACTACCGAAAATGCAAAATATTTCAAACATCTCAAGGAAAAAAACGTGTCGATTTGCGACCAAGATGAAAACGGAATTGCGCCCATTTTTTGACGTTGGCTGCCTGACAGGCGTCCCAAGTAATAAAGTTTGAGTGACCTTTTGCAGCTTGCTATCACATGGTACGAAAAACCGACATACTGGCCGTGTTTTCACGACAGCTGTTGTCTCGCTTAACATTTCTGAAAGTGGTTTGTTTGAAAACATCGTTAAGCGACTTAAAAATGATACGTTTTTTCGCAGGGAAAGATTAAATGAGGAGAGAGCACTTACCAATACAATCATAAAAATAATAAAAATAAAAATATTCTCATTAGTTGTTGTCCTTCAGTAGCATATTGAGGTTAATGATTCCAAGTTCGAGTGAGGCCTAACACTACTGTGAAGTTTCAGTACCCAATTATTCCATCAGAGATCAACCCTAGTATTGGAATTGGGGCCCACACAAGGACAGAGAAATACTCTGACCAGGGTGGGATTTGAACCCACGACCTTCGGATTAGATCACCGCTGCTCTACCGACATCTAAAAATATTCTGATCCGAATAAACGCAAGCGACTCCTCACTGGCCGAAAGTAATTGCCAACTCGCTTAAGCTACCTGGTTTGGTGACTAAAATTTAATGCCGACTCGCTTAACTTTACGCGAGTTGGGAAAGAAAGTGTTTTCACGGAATTTCGGTTGTCACTCGCTGAGCGACCTAAAGGACCGCTCGTGAAAACACGGCCACTGGAACGCAAATTGCCCATTGGGACATCTAAAACAAAGAAAATTTAAATTAACTTGCTCTCTTTCAGATGTCCCAGTGCACAATTTGCGTTCCAGTATGGTAGTTTTTGTACCATGTGATCACTAAGCTGGAAAAGGCCCATTTGCGGAACACTCCATCAGTCCTAGCTGTCACAGAATCACCATAATAACCATCAATGACATTAAACCCTTAAAGGCACGAACACTATCAGAAAATGCAGTAATAAAAAAATGCGCTATATCAATAACAGACAAGTACAAAACTGTTCGAGATTCTTATTAAGTAACCCAGCATTAGACAGCCTTTTTACAGTATCGCGCATTCGTTAGAGAAGATTATCATGATTTCATAATTGATATTTTCCTTGTTAGTCACATACCTTGTTGCTGTTGTTAAGCGCATTCGTTAGAGAGGATTATCCGGATTTACTTCATAATTAGTCTTTTCCTTGTTAATCATGTACCTTGTTACTATTTGAGCCAAAAAATTGTTTATTAGGACTTATTTATTAGGACTTGTTTATTAGGACTTCCTGTAGCGCGCATGCGTACAATGTGCCTTATTCAGCTTGACCTTGTCCTTGCCTACTTTATTTATTTGATATTTTTGCCATTTTCTAACTATATTAGCAACCTCGTTCCCAGGGTCTTTCATCTTAACGGGAGGTTGCTATATTAGCTCGTTAGTTATTTTTGAGGGTGGTATTAAAGGTTTATTTACCTGTATTTACCGGTGGCACTGCGTCAATGGGTTACGTTGCTTCGAGCTCGGTCATGTGAGATCAAGCTTAGTTAAAGTTGATTACGGATACAGTGGCCACTTGAGGTCAACAAAGGGTTTTCCTCGAAATAAAGTTGTACACACCAGTGGGTACGATTGCTGCCGCAAAAAAAGGAAAAATACGAGAAAAAAAACTAGTGAAATATTGGGAATAAGACGTTAATTGTCTTTAGATTTAAAACTTCCTATCTTTTGCCATGAGTAATCTGTTTCAGCACTTAACCATCAGTGATCAACAAAATAAGTTTACACAGAATGCATACAATGAGCAATAATATTAATTTAATATTTAGGGCACTAACGTGTTTACCATACCGTGCCCTTCTCCATTCAGTTTTCTATTTGTAATAGTGTGTATTGTACTACTAAAGGGAGAAAACAATGAAATAAATAACTAACTAACTAACTAAATAAATAAATAAATAAATAAATAAATAAATAAATAAATAAATAAATAAATAAGCTCGACCACTTCGGTTTCCGGGGTAATACTATACTTAATGAATGGTCCTCATCGTATTTAATTAATGCACGCAAACAACTCAAGTGGGCCATAAATGAGACCTCAGCTGCGGTGCCCCCCAAGGATATTACTTTTCGTGTTACAGTTACCGATATCCACATATGTTCAAATAAACTCAGGTTTTACCTCTTCGTTGATGACACTACTGTCATATGCGGTGATAAAAATGTGAAGGCTCTTGAAAGAAAAGTTAATATATTGACTTGCAGAAGCTTGATGTGTTGGTTTTGAATTACACAGTCTTGATGGCATGCTTTTGGAAAACTTAAGCTGATTTTGAAATGAACGTGGGTTGGAATCTGCTCGCTCGAAAATTCCAAAACCTACAATCCTGGTCACTCACGTGTTGGGACATGTCACGGAAGATGACTTCACAGGCAGCCTCTCTTAAGCGCGTAAGCCCGCCTGCCCCCCCTCCCCCCTGCCCCCTCCCCTGTCAATCTTGATATAAATCTTGAAAGAAAAAATCACCTTGACAATAGCTTTATTAGCCACGTTTCAAGAATTGTTCGCCTCCAAGAACAGTATTCCCCAGCTAAAATGACGATAAGATAGATAGATATTTACTTCTTATGCCAACAATAACGATTTTTCAGCAACACAACGGTCTAACCACTTTCTATTGCCCCTTTTTCCTTTTTAACCACATCCGATCTAGATTTCAGAAAAGCTTCAATTTCTTTCAACACTGCTAGGGGGGAGGGGGGGGGGGGGTCAGTTATACTTGCTTCTATTCATCGTTTTCTAAAACGTCAAGGACATACTTGAAAAGCGTTGTTTTTAGAGCGCAAAAGGGAAGGTATCCCAACAACTTATGGCCAGGATTGTATGTCCGGCATCTTAATCGAGAAATTTCGTTTCGTTGATGAAAACGATATGGATCGCATTCAAAATCTGTATCTTCCGTCTTTTCTTTGACAGTTATTTCTTGATCAAAATGAAACGGTTCAACAAGTAAGTGTATGAAGGGAGAGTTACAGCGAAATAATGTCACGGTCGTTAAGTTACGATTTTTCATACTGAAGATATTCAAAAAAGCTTCGAATTACAATGAAGTGTTCGTCTATTGGAAAACTTCACGGGCCGTAGAATTACATGAATTGCTATTACGTTCGACGTACTCTAGCTGATTGTCAATCTTGTCAATCTCTATAATGATTTTATTTCATAAATTGTGTTGAATTTTAAATTTTACATTTGAAATTGGTGTTTTATCGCTGTCTCCCTTTCTTGTGCATTCTGTGAGGACGTGTTCCGAGTTTCTTACCAAAGGTTTCGAGAGTCTACTAGCTCCCTCACTAACCTTTACCCTTGCCTTATTGTTGAAAATAGGTAGCAAATGCTTAGACTTAAAGGGACACTTTGTGTTGGATGTCAAAATTGGGCGTGCATCTAATTAGGGTCAAACCTGGACATAAGTGCAATTATTTACCCTTAATCCTCATGGTCTTAATAAAAGGCGGGAATCTATGTCAAAACACCACATTAATTACTACAATTGAGTAGTTGTGAGTTGACATTTTCCCAATATGATGCATTTTTATCGATATGTCACCTATAGTTCTTTATTTGTCTTTGATTGTTAAATCCATGTCACCTTGTAGCTTAGACCTTTGTTATAGTTCTTTATTTGTCTTTGATTGTCAAATTGTCAAATCCACCTAATTAGGTGCACCTAATTAGGGTCAAACCTGGACATAAGTGGTCCCTCACAAGCTCTTTACTTCAATTAAGGTGGCTCCCCAAAGTGTTTGCGAATACCCTCACTACAGGGCACGACTTTACGAAAGGAAACCTAGTTAATTTCTCTTAGAGCTTTCCCTGTAGAGATTTACCAGTATGGGTACCGATATAATAAGGTGTATTTTTTGGGTGTCAATTTTTGTATTACGGCCGTTACCATGGCAACATCAAATCTAATGATAGGCTGATATATTCTTATTTTTCACCTAAATTCCTTAATATTTATACTTCTCTTCGGTGGAATTTTTTTGTTCTTTGCCACGTTATGGAAATGACATTGCCTGACATTTTGAAGTGGTAAAAAGTAAAGGTCGTTCAGACGGTTTTGCGAATATTCTGTAATTTATCATTTTTCTAAATATGGTCGATTAGCTCTGACAGATTTTAGGTATTTGATAGGAACTGTATGTGGTTAGAACTGAGCCAATTTTAAAAAAAATTTACCGAAGGGAACGCGAGCATATTTGGTCCCGCTGACGTCACAAAAATAAAAAAAACACGCGCGGTTCAGGCTTGAAGCGCGAGTCCCCGCATGCGCGTGCGTACGGCAACTGAAAACTTGTGTTCATGTACTGCTTCAAAGAACATGATTGTGAATCATCAAGGGCTGTAATTTCCGTAATATCTCGCCAGTTATCAAAAGGAAAGAATTAAAGATTGAGTGTCCTAGCTAATGCTGAATCTTTTCTAAGAAATACTTAACTATTGTAGCCAAAATTCTTGGCATGTTCGTGACTCGTGGCGATGACAATGAAGGCGAAGTCGGTGGTTTGGACAGGATCGCAATCAGTCCTTCTTTTCCGTACTTGCTGTGCACCATTTTCAGGTCGTCAAAT
Source organism: Montipora capitata (assembly GCA_949126865.1). NCBI lineage: Eukaryota > Metazoa > Cnidaria > Anthozoa > Scleractinia > Acroporidae > Montipora > Montipora capitata. Next base: position 17,842,710 of record OX421446.1, read on the forward strand.
GCCAGCCCATTACCGGATATTTTTTCAACAATGTTCTTCTTGAGATATTATAGATGGTGGAGATTGTCTTAAAACGACTGCATCAAGAGATGGCGGTGATTCAGATACTTCACGTCCTCAGCAGCGTGGGATGCACTTACAACACCAGAGTTCTCGATTATTGTTTTGGAGGAAAGTTCAAGCCGTGATTCAAAAATTATCTTTCGCAGTGCAAGAACATCTATTAATGCATTGTGTGGTTCGAAGGATTTGGCAAACAAGAATTTGTACAGCGAGTATTGGTTGGCTTTTGGAAACGTGCTATCGGAATTTAGCAAACATGGTAGTTTTTTTCTGATTAGTGTTTTGAACAACGTAAGCCGGGAATTTGCAAAACAAATGTTCATCTTCTGTAATCTTTCAATGAAATCTGTACCAGAATTTCTTAAAAGTATAGAAATGTCAAAGGTTGAAGAATTGTAACCAATGAGTACCGTTACAACGTCTCGTAGTTTGGCACTTGGCTCTATCCTCAGACTGTGAAATAAATGATAAAAAGTTCGACTTGGCTCCTCCAAGGGTATGGTAGACACTTGCTTCTTATCTTTGAAATGTATCCGTGGATAGATTGCAGAATACCCGGCCCACCAAATGTCTTACTTAAAAAACTGCCACCGCAGTCCCGCAGTCCTGTTTAACAATGCTGCTTCCGCGTCCACTAAATGCCTTACTTAAAAAACTGCCACGGCAGATTTTCCAGTAGAATTTGTTTCGGTGTCAAAACTTAGGAAGTTGTATTCTTTGTTTTCTTCATATTTGAATTGCTTTGCCAGTAGTCGTGTAGTATATTTAGGAACGATACTTTCGATTTCTTTCAGAGTACTTGAAGTGACTGTTGAGATGTTTAGGTTAAAGGGGCTAGGTCACGCAATTTTAAGCAATTTCAGCACTGATCGAATGGTCATAGAATTAACTAAAATATCAAAATAACTGTGCAAAACTATAGAAGATCTCTAATAAAACACAGGGAAGCCAAGAAGGGACATGAATGGACAAAACCGGAGAGGATTGAAATGGATTGAATTTGGGTAAATTTGAAAAACGTCGGCCCACCTTTTTTCAAATTTATGTCCGTCTGTATCAAAATGTCATTTACACAGCTGGAAAATCTTTCTCAGTTGTTATGTGGCCGTGATTTTGCAAATGAAAGACTCTTGCTCTACCAATTTGACGTTTAGAGCTCATAATTAACAAAATTAAACAAAATTACCTAAAATAGCGTGACCTAGCCCCTTTAAGGCTCAATCCAATTCCTGTTTCGAACGTTTTCCCTTCTCTTGCTTCTTTTCGTGCATGACTATTAGCTCTTCCCGTTTAAAAGCCAAAGAAGATTTCGGATTTTATCCTTAGTAACTTGATTAGTATTTTTTTGCCCAAATTTAGAGCAAAAGTTGGGTTGTTACTTGGTGTTACGGTGCACGAATTTATGCTAATTAGTATATGTCATATAATGATAGTATCATGGAGTCATGGTTTCATAGGTTATGCTATGTCATATAATGATAGTATCATAGGGTTCGTGGTGTCAATAGTTTTATGGTTTCATAGGGTTCATGGTGTCAATGGTTTCATGGGTTTCGTGGTGTCAATGGTTTTATGGTTTCATTGGGTTCGTGGCTTCATGGTTTCATAGTTTCATGTGTTTCGTGGTGTTAAAGGTTTCATGGTTTCATAGGTTTCATGGTGTCAATGGTTTCATACTTTTCGTGGTGTCAATGGTTTCATGGTTTCATAGGTTTCGTGGTGTCAATGGTTTCATGGTTTCATAGGTTTCATGGTGTCAATGGTTTCATAGTTTCATAGGTTTCGTGGTGTCAATGGTTTCATGGTTTCATAGGTTTCTTGGTGTCAATGGTTTCATGGTTTCATAGGTTTCGTGGTGTCAATGGTTTCATGGTTTCATAGGTTTCATGGTGTCAATGGTTTCATAGTTTCATAGGTTTCGTGGTGTCAATGGTTTCATGGTTTCATAGGTTTCTTGGTGTCAATGGTTTCATGGTATCATAGGTTTCGTGGTGTCAATGGTTTCATGGTTTCATAGGTTTCGTGGTGTCAATGGTTTTATGGTTTCATTGGGTTCGTGGCTTCATGGTTTCATAGTTTCATGTGTTTCGTGGTTTCATAGGTTTCGTTGTGTTAACGGTTTCATGGTTTCATAGGTTTCATGGTGTCAATGGTTTCATACTTTTCGTGGTGTCAATGGTTTCATGGTTTCATAGGTTTCATGGTGTCAATGGTTTCATGGTTTTATGGTTTCATAGTTTTATGTGTTTCGTGGTTTCATAGGATTCGTGGTGTCAATGGTTTCATAGTTTCATAGGTTTCGTGGTGTCAATGGTTTCATGGTTTCATAGGTTTCGTGGGGTCAATGGTTTCATGGTTTCATAGGTTTCTTGGTGTCAATGGTTTCATGGTTTCATAGGTTTCGTGGTGTCAATGGTTTCATGGTTTCATAGGTTTCATGGTGTCAATGGTTTCATAGTTTCATAGGTTTCGTGGTGTCAATGGTTTCATGGTTTCATAGGTTTCTTGGTGTCAATGGTTTCATGGTTTCATAGGTTTCATAGGTTTCATGGTGTCAATGGTTTCATGGTTTTATGGTTTCATAGTTTCACGTGTTTCGTGGTTTCATAGGATTCGTGGTGTCAGTGGTTTCATAGTTTCATAGGTTTCGTGGTGTCAATGGTTTCATGGTTTCATAGGTTTCGTGCTGTCAATGGTTTCAAAGGTTTCATGGTTTCATAGTTTTATAGGTTTCGTGGTGTCAAAGCTTTCGTGGTTTCATGTGTTTCGTGGTTTTTATGGTTTCATGGTTTCATAGGTTTCGTGGTGTCAATGGTTTCATGGTTTCATAGGTTTCATGGTGTCAATGGTTTCATAGTTTCATAGGTTTCGTGGTGTCAATGGTTTCATGGTTTCATAGGTTTCTTGGTGTCAATGGTTTCATGGTATCATAGGTTTCATGGTGTCAGTGGTTTCATGGTTTCATGGTTTCATAGTTTCATGTGTTTCCTGGTTTCATAGGATTCGAGGTGTCAATGGTTTCATGGTTTCATAGGTTTCATGGTGTCAATGGTTTCAAAGGTTTCATGGTTTCATAGTTTTATAGGTCTCGTGGTGTCAAAGCTTTCGTGGTTTTTATGGTTTCATGGTTTCATAGGTTTCATGGTGTCAATGGTTTCATAGTTTCATACGTTTCGTGGTGTCAATGGTTTCTTGGTTTCGTAGGTTTCTTGGTGTCAATGGTTTCATGATATCATAGGTTTCGTGGTGTCAATGGTTTCATGGTTTCATAGGTTTCGTGGTGTCAATGGTTTCCTGGTTTCATTGGTTGCGTGGTGTCAATGGTTTCATGGTTTCATAGGTTTCGTGGTGTCAATGGTTTCATGGTTTCATAGGTTTCTTGGTGTCAATGGTTTCATGGTTTTATAGGTTTCGTGGTGTCAATGGTTTCATGGTTTCATAGGTTTCGTGGTGTCAATGGTTTCATGGTTTCCTAGGTTTCGTGGTGTCAATGGTGTCATGGTTTCATAGGTTTCGTGGTGTCAATGGTTTCGTAGTTTCATAGGTTTCCTATTCGAGGGTTTCAAGGGTTTCGTGGTGTTAATGGTTTCATGGTTTCATAGGTTTCGTGGTGTCAATGGTTTCATAGTTTCTTAGGTTTCTTGCTGTCAATGGTTTCATGGTTTCATAGCTTTCGTATTCGAGGGTTTCAAGGGTTTCGTGGTGTTAATGCTTTCATAGCTTCATGGCTTCATGGTTTCATAGGTTTTGTGGTGTCGATAGTTTCATAGATTTCATGGTGTCAATGGTTTCATGGTTTCATGGTTTCATAGTTTCATGTGTTTCGTGGTTTCATAGGATTCGAGGTGTCAATGGTTTCATGGTTTCATAGGTTTCGTGGTGTCAATGGTTTCAAAGGTTTCATGGTTTCATAGTTTTATAGGTTTCGTGGTGTCAAAGCTTTCGTGTTTTCATGTGTTTCGTGGTTTTTATGGTTTCATGGTTTCATAGGTTTCGTGGTGTCAATGGTTTCATGGTTTTACAGGTTTCGTGGTTTCACGGTTTCATAGTTTCACGTGTTTCGTGGTTTCATAGGTTTCGTGGTGTCAGTGGTTTTAAGGTTTCGTAGGTTTCATGGTTTCAATGGTTTGAAGGTTTTATAGGTTTAGTGGTGTCGACGGTTTCATGGTTTCGTGGTGTCAGTGGTTTCATGGTTTCCTAGGTTTCGTGTTTTTCTTGGTTTCATAGGTTTTGTGGTGTCAATGGTTTCATGGTTTCACACGACCCCACAAGCTTGTAAGCTTTAAATCCAATCGTGTGTAAATGAAGGTCTTATGTTACGTTATGTTATGTTTCAAAGGTTTCGCGGTGTCAGTCCTGACGCAATCCTTAGCAAAACTCTTCAATTTCTTTTACCCAAAAAGTGCTTTCATCACCACAAAAAGCATGCAAACACCGTCATTGTTTGCACTCTGAAGCCAATAAGAAGGCTAGAATTTCTGATGCCCTACGCGGGTAACGTGTAATGTTAAAGTTCCGAGAAAATAGCTGGTCTTGTAAGAGGAGCAACTATAAAAACAGTATAAAGCCAACCCGCGAACTGATGAGTTTTGTGTGGAAAACCGAAACCATGTCTTGCGTGATCACAAATTGGCGGTAACAGAACAGTCGCAAGACCGTTTAGGTACTTTAAAGGTATTACTAAAGTGAGATATACCAAAGGACTGGTGAACTACGTGCTCCAGGTCCAAAGACTAACATCGTTAGAAAAAAACATGAACTTAAAAAATCATTGTTTAAAGATCGTTGTGAATCTGTCACAACACATTCCTGTATAATTAATGTAGCTTCAGTAGAAGCTGCAATATATTCTTCGAACTTTGGATCTGTAAATTCGTAATTCACTGTCCGTGAGAATTTAACATTCCGCCAAAACCATTAACGTGTTTTGCCCAGCGTGACAAAAATTTGCAGGAAACCGGGCGGAAACCATCACATTCCTTGACAAAATAAAATCGTCTTAATTGTTCAGTTCCAGGGGAAAATAAAACAACCTTAAGACCTCCAGTAGCAATGACGAAGTCTAGGGTTAATAGAGGTCAAAGAAAATGCTCTTGATCGAGAGGGCAAATCAAGCCGACCAGAATAATGAACGCAAAAAATCAATATGTGTGTCGAGGCCTCCCGGCATGAAACAAGCGGCAAAAATCATATTTGCTCAGTCAAAAAATAGAACCATCCAGAGCATTATCGCCAGAGAAAAATATTTATTGGAACGAGAAGCATTTTAGCAAGAGATAAAAGTCGTCTATTGCCTACAGACACCCTCTTTACTCGCGGAATGCTTGCTCGAGGAATTTTCCTACTCACTGACATTTCAACAGCTTAACAGCCGAAATTAAATTATTTCAATTGTGCCAAAAGTGATCTATTTCCGGCCCCGCCACTCTTTCACTTTAGAGTCTGCTCCAATTTTTGAGAGCCTGGAACAGGAGAGAGTGAGTCCTGCAAATGTGAAATCGAAAAGTCCAGCAGACCACCTTATCAGAAACTGGTGGAATTACAATGTAACTATAAAATTTCTAATCAGGAGAAACGGAGCAAAGTTTTCCGAGAAGCTCGTGATTTAATCTGGCAAAACGCTTATATGACCGCTTTTAAATGTACCATTATTTTGTCAAGGAATGTGATGGTTTCCGCCCGGTTTCCTGCAAATTTTTGTCACGCTGGGCCCAACACGTTAATGTTTTTGGCGGAATGTTAAATTCACGGACAGTGATTTACGAATTTACAGATCCAAAGTTCGAAGAATATATTGCAGATTCTACTGAAGCTACATTAATTATACAGGAATGTGTTGTGACTGATTCACAACGATCTTTAAACAACGATTGTTTAAGTTCATGTTTTTTTCTAACGATGTTAGTCTTAGAACCTGGAGCACGTAGTTCACAGCTGCTTTGGTAGATCTCACTGTAGTAATACCTTTAAATTACCTAAACGGTCTCGCGACTGTTCTGTTACCGCCAATTTGTGATCACGCAAGACATGGTATAGGTTTTCCACGCAATACTCATCAGTCCGCGGGTTGGCTTTATACTGTTTTTATAGTTGCTCCTCTTACAAGACCAGCTATTTTCTCGGAACTTTAACGTTACACGTTACCCGCATAGGGCATCAGAAATTCTAGCCTTCTTATTGGCTTCAGAGTGCAAACAATGACGGTGTTTGCATGCTTTTTGTGGTGATCAAAGCACTTTTTGGGTAAAAGAAATTGAAGAGTTTTGTTAAAGATTCCGTCAGGACTAACACCGCGAAACCTTTGAAACATAACATAACATAAGACCTTTATTTACACACGATTGGATTTAAAGCTTACAAGCTTGTGGGGTCGTGTGAAACCATGAAACCATTGATACCACAAAACCTATGAAACCACGAAACACATGAAACTAGGAAACCATTAAAACTACGAAACCTAGGAAACCATGAAACCACTGACACCACGAAACCATGAAACCATCGACACCATAAAACCTATGAAACTGTAACACCATTGGCACCACGAAACCTATCAAACCATGAAACCCATAAAACCATGAAACCATTGACACCGTGAGATTAATGAAACTATGGACACCACGAAACCCATGAAACCAAGAAACCATGAAACCTATGACTCCATGAAACCCATAAAACCATGAAACCATTGACACCGTGAAATTAATGAAACTATCGACACCACGAAACCCATGAAACCAAGAAAACATGAAACCTATGAAACCTTGAAACCATTTATACCGCGAAACCTATGAAACCATGAAACCATAAAAACCACGAAACACATGAAACCACGAAAGCATTGACAGCACGAAACCTATAAAACTATGAAACCATGAAACCTTTGAAACCATTGACACCATGAAACCTATGAAACCATGAAACCATTGACACCACGAATCCTATGAAACCACTAAACACATGAAACTATGAAACCATGAAACCATGAAACCATTGACACCATAAAATCTATGAAACTATCGACACCACAAAACCCATGAAACCATGTAGCCATCAAGCTATGAAACCATTAACACCTCGAAACCCTTGAAACCCTCGAATACGAAAGCTATGAAACCATGAAAGCAACAAAACTACTAAACAAGTAAAACCATGAAACCATTGACACCACGAAACCTATGAAACCATGAAACCATTGACACCACGAAACCTATGAAACTATGAAACCATTGCCACCACGAATCCTATGAAACCCTAAAACAGTTGACACCACGAATCCTATGAAACAACGGAACACATGAAACTATGAAACCATGAAACCATGAAACCATTGACACCATGAAACCTATGAAACCATGAAACCATCGACACCACGAATCCTATGAAACCACGAAACACATGAAACTATGAAACCATGAAACCAGGAAACCTATGAAACCATGTAACCATTAACACCACGAACTCTATGAAACCGCGAAACACATGAAACCCTGAAACCATTGACACCACAAACCTATGAAACCACGAAACACATGAAATTATGAAACCATGAAACCAGGAAACCTATAAAACCATGTAACCATTGACACCACGAACCCTATGAAACCGCGAAACACATGAAACCCTAAAACCATTGACACCACAAACCTATGAAACCACGAAACACATGAAACTATGAAACCATGAAACCAGGAAACCTATGAAACCATGTAACCATTGACACCACGAAACCCTATGAAACCGCGAAACACATGAAACCCTGAAACCATTGACACCACAAACCTATGAAACCACGAAACACATGAAATTATGAAACCGTTAAACCACGAAACCTATGAAACCATGAAACCATTGACACTACGAAACTTATGAAACCGTGGAACCATTGACACCGCGAAACCTATGAAACCATGAAACCATTGACACCCCGAAAACTATGAAACCTTGAAACCATTGACACCGCGAAACCTAAGAAACCATAAGACCATTGACACCACGAAAAGTATGAAACAATTGACACCATGAAACCTATGAAACCATGAAACCGTTAACACCACAAAACCTATGAAACCACGAAACACATGAAACTATGAAACTATGAAACCACCAAACCTATGAAACCATGAAACCATTGACACCGTGAAACCTATGAAACCATGAAACCATTGACACCACGAATCCTATGAAACCACGAAACCATTGACACCACGAAACCTATGAAACCATGAAACCATTGACACCACGAAACCTATGAAACCATGAAACCATTAACAGCACGAAACCCTTGAAACCCTCGAATACGAAACCTGTGAAACCACGAAACCATTGACACCATGAAACCCATGAAACCATAAAACCATCGACACAATGAACTATATGAAACCGCGAAACACTTGAAACCATGAAACCATTGACACCACGAAACCCTATGAAACCGCGAAACACATGAAACCCTGAAACCATTGACACCACAAACCTATGAAACCACGAAACACATGAAATTATGAAACCGTTAAACCACGAAACCTATGAAACCATGAAACCATTGACACCCCGAAAACTATGAAACCTTGAAACCATTGACACCGCGAAACCTAAGAAACCATAAGACCATTGACACCACGAAAAGTATGAAACAATTGACACCATGAAACCTATGAAACCATGAAACCGTTAACACCACAAAACCTATGAAACCACGAAACACATGAAACTATGAAACTATGAAACCACCAAACCTATGAAACCATGAAACCATTGACACCGTGAAACCTATGAAACCATGAAACCATTGACACCACGAATCCTATGAAACCACGAAACCATTGACACCACGAAACCTATGAAACCATGAAACCATTGACACCACGAAACCTATGAAACCATGAAACCATTAACAGCACGAAACCCTTGAAACCCTCGAATACGAAACCTGTGAAACCACGAAACCATTGACACCATGAAACCCATGAAACCATAAAACCATCGACACAATGAACTATATGAAACCGCGAAACACTTGAAACCATGAAACCATTGACACCACGAAACCCTATGAAACCACGAAACACATGAAACCGTGAAACCACGAGACCTATGACACCATGAAACCATTGACACTACGAAACTTATGAAACCGTGAAACCATTGACACCGCGAAACCTATGAAACCATGAAACCATTGACACCCCGAAACCTATGAAACCACGAAACACATGAAACTATGAAACCACCAAACCTATGAAACCATGAAACCATTGACACCATGAAACCTATGAAACCATGAAACCATTGACACAGCGAAACCTAAGAAACCTCGAAACACGTGAAACTATGAAAGCATGAAAGCATGAAACCTATGAAACCATGAAACCATTGACACCACGAACCCTATGAAACCGCGAAAGACATGAAACCATGAAACCATTGACACCACGAAACCTATGAAACCACGAAACACATGAAACCGTGAAACCACGAAACCTATGAAACCATGAAACCATTGACACCCCGAAACCTATGAAACCTTGAAACCATTGACACCGCGAAACCTAAAAAATCTCGAAACACGTGAAACTATGAAACCATGAAACCAGGAAACCTATGAAACCATGTAACCATTGACAACATGAAACCTATAAAACCATGAAACCATTGACACCCTGAACCCTATGAAACCGCAAAACACATGAAACCATGAAACCATTGACACCACGAAACCTATGAAACCACGAAACACATGAAACCACGAAACACATGAAACCGTGAAACCACGAAACCTATGAAACCATGAAACCATTGACACTACGAAACTTATGAAACCGTGAAACCATTGACACTGCGAAACCTATGAAACCATGAAACCATTGACACCCCGAAACCTATGAAACCTTGAAACCATTGACACCCCGAAACCTAAGAAACCATAAGACCATTGACACCACGAAAAGTATGAAACCATTGACACCATGAAACCTATGAAACCATGAAACCGTTAACAGCACGAAACCTATGAAACCACGAAACACATGAAACTATGAAACTATGAAACCATGAAACCATGAAACCACGAACCCAATGAAACCATAAAACCATTGACACCACGAACCCTATGATACTATCATTACATGACATAGCATAACCTATGAAACCATGACTCCATGATACTATCATTATGTGATATAGACATTGGCATATACTAATTAGCATAAATTCGTGCACCGTAACACCAAGTAATAACCAAAAGTTGCCAGCCTTTATGTTAAGTGCCTCAAGGGGTCTGCTTATGTAACTGTATCGTAAATTTGTCTGAGCTACACGGAAATCATTACTATCGCTGCCACCGTAAAATCTTATTTTTAGATTTTTGAATCCTATAACACTGTTTAACACTGGGAGTTTGTCATGGGCGCAAGCTTCTTGACTACAGCATCAGTGCAGTAATCTTTGAAGATGTTATTCAAAGCTGACTGCAACTTTTCTCTATGCAAAATTTTCCATAGAGCAGGTCTTTATGCTTGTAGGATGCTGGGTCAGTTTTAAACCCACACCACTAGTTGCACTAGTTCTCCAAATGCGTGTGGAACGATACAGTTAAGTGCAGTCTGAATTCCTTTTGAATCGCCCTTGTTTTGGGAACTGTAGCATATGAAAGGCATTTTACAAAATGATTGATCACCTTTTGAGATAGAGAGGAACAATTGTCAAATTTTGCATTTTGACTGAGATTGTATAAAGGTGTAGTGAGGGATCTTTTCATGTGGATAATGTCGCTGAATTTTTCAACCTCATAAGCAAGTTTTTGACGTATGTGTGCTTCTGTTGTGGAGTCATCATCACCAGTGTAAATCGAAAACTTTACACCTTGGGTTGGAGCTCTGTTAAACAATTAAACTGCCCGGCATCTGGCTCCATTGCTTTTGATGAGGCTGCATGATTTTTTGGGCAGTCATGGGCTTTAGGTTGCTTTCCTGTGGATTTTGCCCAATCAAAAAATCTACAGCTCTTTGTCCTTGCTGTATAGTCCAGTACTTTACCAGAGGATAAGCTCATAACTGCTGCTGGTCCAATGCGGGAGTTTTGTCCCTTTCCACGTCTCTGTCATCCCATGCGTCAAAGGAACAGGGTATTGGAACGAGATTTCCTTCATCACCCTTAACTCCATTTTGTAGGGCTTCCTTTCTCTCCATTGTTAAACAATTCTGACAGCTACTTTTTGCAATACCCTCTACAGCTTTCCCTACCTCTCTTTCCCTCAGTTTAAAAGTGACAGAAATTTAAAGTGGGGACATTTAAAGTGGAGAGCACATTGTTTATATGGGTTAATATATAAGCATGAAGGCAGCCAAGTATCACTCGCGTGTTTATGTCAAAAGCACGTGGACCACGTTGTCCACATCTGTGTTGTCCAGAAGTTTTGACTTGGGTTGTTTTTACCACAGAATGGACACTTTATTTCAAATGTGCTAGCTAGGCCATGTCGTACTTCATTAGTCACATTGTAAAGTGAATGTGGACCTAAATGATACAAGTCAAATGAAAAGAGCCTTGTTTGAATAAAGCATGTTTAGGATATTTCATGTATTGTGGCAGGAAAAGTACTTGCTTTATTTTTGTGAAAACGACTTATTGCTTTATCACTCTTTTTGTAATTTCATCATGTATTTTAAAACATTGCTATGCCTCCTAGAGGCTTTGGCTACAGAAATAGGGCAAAAAATGACCACTATTTTTTCAAATTTGTAAATAAATGAATAAGAGGATTTCAAATTTTTGCAAAGCCCCGTGTCTTAATTATTGCATGCAGTAATTTCATACTATCAACTTTTTTCAGTAGCAAACAGTCTAGCGAAAATAAGCAGAGTGATTGTAAACGATTTAGGCATACTAAATGTACAGGCTGTTGAGAAACCTATGTAGGTTTATAATGTGTCGATTCAAGAGGGGATGTAAGAAAGTATGTATACATTCCGTAGAGTAAGTAGAAAAGTCCATTCCAGGCAGATCAAGGAAAAATTGATGGAATACATTTACCTGATTGGCAATGACTGCAGCTTTGGAGGCTTTCCCGAAATATATCGAGGTCAATGACACGAGTTCTATGGGAAATAGATTTCTCTCTTTCGGTGGCAGCCTGTTAATATACAAACAAAAATAATGGATGGTTCTGATAATTGCACCTCTGCGTGGTGATACAAAATTCTAAAGCGCTCTTTAATACCTAGGTACACCTTGTTTTACGTTTCGAGGATGGTTCGTTTTCGTCAGCGCAGTTTTCAAACTCCAGTTTCCTTTTTGCGATGTAGTTTCGATATCCATGTTTCATGTGGTCCACATTTTTTTGAGTTCCTTTCGTGAAGCGCCCATTCGCGTTGTGCTTTACGTGGTGAGAGAGAGAGAGAGAGGGAGAAAGGCTCTGACTGACAAATGATGAATACAGTGAATTTCCTCGTTCTTTATCTTTCGAGTTAGCCGCAACCAAACCCAGCACTGAGTAAAAGTACAGAAACGTTCTGTGTTGTTTACGATGTGATCCCCTCTTTCGATAATCGACACTTTCTGTCAAAGATAAACTGGTGACTCTTGTAACATTTTCTCTTCTTTCGAAACAGCGGCCTATACCAGGGAAACAACTTGCATCTAGAGCTTCCAGCAATTTTATGAAGTTTATCCGGACGATGTTACTAAACGGGGAAGCCATGTTTGTTTACATTTTTTGCGTGAACATCTCGTGGATTTAAAATCTCGCACCATACTGAGCGCCCAGCTTGCACGCCGTCGTAAAACTCTAGGGAGCCTCCTTAAGTGACTAGCCTGCGTAGCAGGCGATAGGATTAGAAGTCTTAATCCCGAATTCTCTCCCTGCCCCCTCCCCTTAAAAAAAGGCAAAAGGCAAATGGTAAAAGGCATTTTTATCAAATTGCAATTTACAGCCTGGCGTTTGCCGTAAATGCGACGCTAAAATCTCCCTCTTTTCAGTTGAGGATTTCCTTCTTACATTTACCCTTTAAATCAAAGAGCATACCGTAAAAGGCACAGCACTGAAACATCGCTTATCAAACTTACGGAAAATTGGAAAAGAGCAATCGATGATAGTAATATTGTCGGGATCCTATCTACCGACATGTCCAAGGCCTTTGATTTGTTAAATCCTCCATTGCTCTTGAGAAAGCTGGACGCATATGGCTTCTCAACGTCATCCAACGTCTTAATACGGTCTTACTTTACTGGAAGAAAATACAGAGCCGTGAAAATCGGCTGGTAATCACGGTGAGGAAAATATGCCTGCAGAAACGCCACCGATACTTTGTGAAGTATTCGTCGAAACTCTGTGTCGACGTTATGTTGGATTTAATGTGTTACTATAAAACCATTCAGTTTCATCGCCTTCAGCAGGAAAGCGTTGTTTTGGGGAATGATGGGATTGATGCAATGCCTTAACACTCCCTATTCCAGCCCAATGATAGCCTCAGATAATCTAGGAATCTTATAATAGTGAAAGCTTTACACTCGACATCTGATCGTATCGCACCAAATGATGTTGAAAAATTGTAAGTGAAAAGAAAACATGTACCTACGTGATATATCTCCAAACAAAAGCTGAATGGGATCACAATATAGGCGGTCAACAAGTTTGTCAGTCGTGGCGTTTGGTGCGAAGTATTCAACAAATGAACACTTCTCCGTTGAGAATTAGCTGTTGAAAGCTGTAAGAGTTTGCGAAGAGTTTGCGATAACACTAAGAGGTTTCAAGACTAATGGTTGTTTATAAAGCTGTTTTGTGATCAAATTTCACCAGTTTTTGTACCCACGGGAAGCAACTGTGAACTGATACGCAAACATGTCGCGCTTAGTTTTAATACCCACAAAGTAGTTTTGGTGCAAACATTTTATGCGTTTCTCGAGCTCGTAACATCTTTATACTTGAGTTGATGGACGTTTTTTGAATTGCTCAAGATGACGAACTCACTTTCGGGTAGCCGCGAAATTCGGCGTGTTTCCCAGCTCACATAGCCTGCGGCCAAAACATTAATTTTCAGAAATGCAAAGAGTAAAAGCTTACTTTATTTCGTTCCAGCATAATATTTCCGCCGATGAAAAGTATACAGGATCTCTTACAGCCTTCGCATTATAAGCCCAGTTTTTCCAGTTGCTATATTTTTCTACCCGCGTCGCATGAACACTCTTAGTGGTCTTGGCTCTGTGAAGGTTAATTAATTTTCTTTTTGGAGCTTTCTTCGATGGATGCGTACATCAACTCATTTACTTCATTAATTTCACACTGTTTACAGAGATGATGGACCAATTACTAAATAAACTTTATTTTACATAACAAGTTATCCATACATACAACGTAAAATCTAGAAAAGAGGCTCCAATTGCGGGCTACCAGTCGAGACAAATTGACTGGTAGCCAATCGGAACAACTAGCATTGTCATGTGAGATAAATAGACTTTGATAACATGTTCTGTGGTGTTGAAAAGCAATGAATTCATTTAATTACACTACTCGATTAAATTGGAATTCTCCTGATAAGCGCTGACGGACAACTCGAAAGACTCCAACCCGTGCTTAAAGCCGTGTGACAAGAGGTGGTGGTGGTGGTGGTCGTGGGGGGAGGGGAGGATAAGGCAGTTTATCCTTTTGTGTTGCCGGTACGGCGTTGTCATAGTGATTTTCATATTGATTTTCCTTCCGTGATTAGTTATTTTCCCTGGAAATGACAGTGGTTTCTCATACGATCCGAAACTTAAATATTTAAGGTGGCCCAAACCAGTGACAACGTCAAAAGATTGACCCCTAGGATTGACTCTACAACACTATTTCATGTAACGGCAATGTTTGGTTACTCTTCTAAAACAACAATGATATTTCCTAAGAAAATGCTCTCATTATTGGTGACTAGTTAAGTCAGTATAGCTACAGGAAAGCCGTCTAAAGTCACCCCATATTTCTTCTTTAAAAGCCGCTTATTTCTTCAAAACGAACAATTTTTATTGCTGGAGAGTAATCATTTTGCTCAGACGAAAGGCATTCCTCAAAGTTAAAAAAACGTTCTTTCTCAGCGGATTTAGAGGCGCCTTAACTTCTTCAGTGGTGGAGATAGCTCTGGGTCCGATTCAGAAAATGCTTTTGAAACTCGGCGAAGAGTTTCATCTTAACATGCTAATCACTTTCTGACAATACGGTTGCATGCCAAGGTCATTGATGTG
>OX421446.1:17860485-17865485 GCA_949126865.1 Montipora capitata
CACCAAGATTATTATCACATATAAGAATTATTTCCGTCTGGAACTTTCAACAATCAATGTTTTTTTTCACTTAGCAACCGAGGATGAAATCGTTGAGATCGCGCGTTCGTTTCAATCAGGTAAAGCTGCTGGCTACGGTAATGTTCCTAGTCTCCTATCAAGCAATCCATTAAGTGTATATCCGCTCCTCTAATACACATCGTTAATTTATCCATCCCTAATGGTCTTGTTTCAAACGAAATGAAAATTGTTCGTGTTGTTACAATTCCAGCTCATTTTCTCTCGCATCATTAAAAAAATGGGCAAAAAAATCCTTTATTACGAAATATTGATTTTTCAATGTAAGATCGACGCCCCTTCTCCCGCCTCTTGCTTGCAATGATCTTTTCTTTTTCTTTGTAGCTTGTGAGTTAACCGAATTTCATACAAGGCCCAAGGTTTCATTTAGGTTCTTCGTCACTTTCTTTTCTTTAAATTTGGTAATCTTGTATTTTCTGTAATTGATCAGTGCAGTGTGGCAAAATGTAAGTTAAGATAAAGATAAACAATGTCTGGCGAGAAATTGGTTGGTGATTCTCAACGGAGTGCGTCAGTGATGTTTGTAACGATTTCCGGTCAAAATTTAATTAAGTTCAACTTATATACTTTATCGAATTTAAAAACTTTCTTCATCGGTAAAAGGCTCAGACAAAATATGTTTTGACTTAGTCGCACCACGAAAACTTGAAAACATTCATCTAATGTTCTTAAGTGTGAATACATGTACAACTCTTTCTTGGTGACACGTCGCCAAGAACAGGTGCAAAATGGCTGCACAAAAGTACTCGTTTGAAGTAAACTTTTTGCGTGTTTCTACAAAGAGCGTAACTGTTTACCATTAAATGTGACTCACGGATTGCCTGATTTGAGCTTGAAAAAAAAAAGGAGATATAGGCTTTACATACATTGAGTACTTTTTTCGGCCCAAATAGTATTGAAATGAGGGACTGAAAAATATCTTTTTCGCCTCTTGACAAAGACGCGGAACTATCTTCCATTACAAATTAGACAACGAGTAAATCCACTGATCGCTGATTGAATATATTAGTTTAATAAATTAATGTGTCTGGTCCGACAGTTCAGTTCAGTCTCTCCAAAGATCTCGGCATTTGTTTTCTCACGTAACCATGAATATGCACACTCTCAGCATATCAGTGAGTAGACTGAGGTGTGTTTGAAAATCTTGGCCAACGTTTGAAGTGGAGTAAATTTTATATTCTGGGCAGAAACTTATCCACCAGATAAAGTTATCCACCCTTTGAACAAATGGGGCCTCGTGGTGAGGTTAACACAACAGAGGCAGGCCCAAATCAATACTGTGCCCTCTCCGAAGGACAAAAATACGATAAGAACACCTTGATCTACTATTTGCGAAAAGGACGTGGATTTTTTTACCGTCTCACAAAGTTTATGAGTAACAGTTTTGAGGCCTTACCATTTCCACACGAAACTTTCTCCTCATTTAGTGACCTTGAGAGTCGATTCGTCCGACGATGTACATCAAAATTGTCCGGTCCAAATGATTGCTTTCTCATTTAATGACAAGTGTTTTTCGTCGCGTGGTACTTATTTGAGGAAACAGGGACGCGACGTCAATCTGTGCAGTAATCAATTTGCTGAGTGGTTAAAGAGCAAGCACGTCTTTTCACCGGCAATCGGACTGTTTCGCTTTTTAATGGCGTTTAAAAAAAAGTCATCTTCTATTTCTTTGTCAGAACAGAAAATGATAAAAAAAAAATCCCATTTGAATGATTAATACAAGCTCGTAACTTAAATAACCACTTTCCTCCCGCTGTTATAGGAAATTGAAAGGTCTTGGAAATCCTCTTCGCTGTGGTTCAATTTTCACAGAAGCTGTGTTTTGAAGGCTCATTGTTTATTATATATTTGGTGTGATACGGATACTATGGGTATGGCGCGTTTTTATTGTCAAAATTCAAACGTGAATTCGGCAATTCAATTGAATTGGGCCTAAGGTTAGCTTTAATGTATGTTTAGGATTCTTCTATATTGGTAAAACAATGACCTGTGACTTGTGAAGCGAATTGAATATTTGAATTGTCGAATTGAAAGTTTGAATTGCCATGTTTGAATCTTGACCGCCAAACGCGCCATAACTACGAAGCTGTTGGAACCAAATTCTTTGCTCACATGGTAGGAAACCATTTCGAAGTAAAAGTTTGTCTGACGTGATTAATGAAGTAAAAGGAAATTCGTGACTTTAAGACGACCAAATAACCATCCACGGATAAGCCATGCTCTTTGAGGTCGGTGCAATGAGGAAAGTCGAATGAGTCAACGCTGAAAAGCAAAACTCGGATCGATTTACGAACCGTGCCAGTACAGTAATTACCCTGAGAAAGGCTATTTCTCGTAGTGAAGGTAACCATGCTTAATTGAAGAGGTTATGCCCTTCAAAAAAGCCAATTGAATAATTGAAACGAACTTACAATAATCCACACCTTTAATCGATTCCGTCGCTGAAGACACTTCCGCAAACGAAAAACTGTCCGCTAAGAACTGGCCTCAGTCACCTGCGTTTCTAGTGATTACAGTGGATTTTGTGGCAAAAACTCTTCAACACCTACTTGTGTATTAATTCAAAATTGGAAAAATTGCCGAAATAGTAATCTGTGATTACTTTAACTCGTTGTGTTTATCTTAATTGTTCTTCCCACGAAGCTTCAATGTGAAAAAAATACATTACCTTGTATATATAAAAAAAATTTCTTAGCTTCAATATATTTTTTGCTGAATTGCTAAATATGTACTAATTACACTCTGATACTTATGAGCAAAAAGAAAAATAACAAATCTAGGGCGTTCTTGAACATTCCAAGTCGGATCGGCCAATCTCTTCCAGGGAAGAGATGGCCTTCGCACATAATATGCTCCAGTGTTTTCTTTGAGACTCTTGGATAGCAAGGGGGTTTTGATTAATGAAAAACTGAAATAACGAGGAGTCCATCTAAGGCTTTATTAGCGGAACAAGAATTTCACAGCAACTGCGACAAATCGTTTCCGTGCTAACTGGCAGTTCATGCTGGAAAAAATGGAGACCTTGTTAACTGGAACCGACATGGAAGTCGCGCAATTATCCCTTCGAAAAATCTGTTTCATTTCAATGTAGCAATTATTATGAACAAATTTCTAGTTTCTAAAGAAACTGTCGTGCCGCGTCGGTTGGAGAGTGAAACTGGATAATTTTTGGTTTTATCAAACGTATTGATAAAGAGAGAATTACCCCTGTGAACGATTTGGAAAGCTGATGTTTAGAGCACCCTTCGTCAGAGCGAATAGAGGGATTGTGGGTATTGTTGGTTTTTATGCAGGTGTGGAGGAGCTTTGCCATTGGTGGAAATATGGTAACATGAATTTGTGAATAATTTAATAGAATGAGAGGCGTTCATTGATTCCATGAGGATAGAGTGTACCCCGGCAGTTGAAAGATGAATTTTTGTTCCAGATTCTTGGGGCTCTCTGTCTTCCCGTGGTGTAGGGATAGGCCGCAAATTGTCATGTTGTGGTGGGAGGGATTAGGAAGATTAAAGTGGCGCGAAACTGGTTTTTATGCACTATGATCTGTGTCGCTCTTTCTACATCTCGTAGTTGTTCGCGAAAGCGGTCCGCCAATCTTCTCCCTGTTTCGCCTATGTAGGTCTTCTTACATAGTGTGCAAGTTATATATGCAATAGATGACGTTTGCGGAGATGCATGTAAAGTGGTCAGTGATTTTAACGGACCGATTCGGTCCTGAGATCTTAACCATGTTAGAAATAAAATGACAACTAGTTTTGCATCGTGTGTGTGTACATTTGAAAGTTCCCGGTTGGTTGTCAAACTTAAATGCGCTCCTAACTAGAAAGTTACCTATGTTTTTGTCGCGTTTGAATGAAATAAGTGGTGATAGAGGAAATATATGTTTAGTTTCAGGATCATTGCGGAGAATTTTGAAGTTTTCGAGAATGACATTGTTGACTGCAAGGTTTCGTGGATGGTAGGTGAGGGTGAATGGAATTCTGTTGGTTTCTTCGTTCTGTGACGTTTGTGGGGTGTCCCTCGATCGATTTCTTGAGCACGATGTTTGCCTGTGGTGACAGCGCCGCGGAGCAAGGGTAGCCACGTTTTTTGAAAAACTGGTACATTTCCTCGCACTTGCCGCTAAAGTCAGACTCGTCACTACAGAGGCGCCTTAGTCTAAGAAATTGAGAGAATGGGATGGCATCTTTTATGTGTTGTGGATGTGAGGACGAATGCAGCACGTAGTAATGGCAATCTGTTGATTTGTATCGTGCTCAAATTCATGTTACCATATTTCCGCCAATGGCAAAGCTCCTCCACACAGAATTTATCGATTTACGGGAAAAGTTGAATAAATATGTTTTGTTGAATGAAACTATTTCTGTTGAAGTTGCATAAATATATTCGTTCCATAAAACGAAACTTTAGGCGTTGAAGTTGAATAAACTTCATTCATCAACGCTCGCGCTTCTTATCCTCGCGCGATCATGTGATGTTCTTAATAAAATCCAAATCTGAGACGTTAACATGACAAGCATTGTAACGAAAATGCAAAGATAAAATACGTTTGCTTTGAATTTGGATTTTTAAATTGATGTCACCAACGGCCGCACCCCTTTCCAAGTGAACAGGATACTACTGGCTGGCATGTCTGTAACCATGACGAAATCAATATCCTCACACGTCAAAGATTTTCGCGATGAAGATATCCAATTTTACGAACATTTTTTTTTTACAAAAACACATAACACAAATACTTTGGAACTATCCGTCCTAATCGCAGACATTAACTTAGATAAACAACATGATTCTGCTATTTTTTTATAAAACAGTTTTTGTTCAGCCGAAGTGACCGCTATCTATATATCTTTCAGGTTTTATCTTACACCAATCGTAGAACATCAGAAAAATAACATTTCTTATTGTTTAGCAAGCGTGTT
>OX421446.1:17870485-17872985 GCA_949126865.1 Montipora capitata
AAGTCCACTTAAACAATATTCGGCAGAGAAGATTTCACTTCAAAGATTTAATTGCAATATATTTGGGTTTACAGACACTGGCCTTATTCGCTAACGAAGCCCGATTTTGTCCCATTTTGGGTGTTTTTCCGGGCATGATCTATCCAAAACGAAGTCGGTGACCCCCATTTTTTTTACATTTCTGACATAACTAACTCATCATCTTACAGTGGTAAAAGTTTCAGAAAAAAACCAATGTTGAAAAAATTTCGCGCGAACGTCCTTAAGGGCCCACAGACGTCAGAGGGTAAAAGTGCCCTGTTACCCGCGAATGTTGACCGACGACCGCTGTTGCTGTTACCCTTTCTGTTGCCGTTGCACTTTGTTCTTTTTGTGCTATACAACAAATCACTCAATGAACGGTCCCTCGGGAAACAGTTCATTTTGTTTCCCTCGAATCTCAATGTTACCCTCGGCTGCGCCTCGGGGAAACATTGAGATTCTCGGGAAACAAAATGAACTGTTTCCCTCGGGACCAGTAATTAAGTTTTTATTATTTTTTATATGACCCCCAAATACAGAATATAGCTAAGCATTGATTTTTTCAAATAATCCGGCCTTTTTCAAAATGTTCTGGGTAGTTCAGTATTGTTTATCTCTTTAAAAAGAACATTTTTTCAAAATAAAAACAAAACCATACTTAGCTGGATGCAATTCGAATACAAATTATCAAACCACTGATTAAATACGGAAACATGTAGACAAATTTAGAGTTTTCTTTTAGTGGCCACGTGACCATGGGCGTGGCATAATGACGTCATGTTTAGGGTCATTGGTATACAAAAGTTGGAAACTGACCAAAATAATGCCACAGTCTCTCAAATTACGTAACCATTACATCCTTAGCAACGCACCCGAAAAAACACGTCAGTAGGCCCTTTAACTGGGCCTTACTAAAATGGATTTAAAGCCACAGAAATTTCTAAAAACAAAATCATGTATAACTTTTATTTGGTCGTTTGTGAAACAGTGCGAATACTACTGCAGATGGGTCCACTCATTTGCGACAACAGTTGCTATTGTGGTAGAAATAGCGGATAAGATTGTGGACGGAGCCATAACCTTCGAATATCATAAAGGAAGATTGTTTCATGCTCAAAAGTCGTCCGTTTTTGCAGCCTTGGTCACATTCACCATAACCGGATGCTTCATTTCTCTCGGTCACCTCTACTTTTACTTTTGCCAGTTAGGACATAGTAGCAAAGCTGTGGACGACACTGAAGGCACAAATCTTTACGAGGAGCGATTTCTCCAGATGAGTGCTTTGAAAATCGTTCTCGAAGCTTTTCCTCAGTCTGTAATTGCCAGGTTTTATTTTGTTGACTGTCCCATGGAGAAATATGGCTGGGGGTTTGGACTGTATACAAGCTTCAATATCTATTGTGGAGCCCCGTTTGTCTCCTTCTACTCGTATTTCTTGTTATACCTTCGAAAACGGACCCAGAAGGGGATCAACGAAATGGAACTGCATGCGGGGATGGTGTGTGTCATGTGCGTTGCAAGCAGTTTAGCATCAGCAGGTCTTGTGTTTGTGTCCTTGTCTTTACTTGATGCGTATAAAAGGTGCTGAGAAGATTTGAGTCGGTATAGGCCAACGGAATGACTTGGAACTAGTTAATTTTAAAACTAACCTTTCAGTTGTAATCCGTCGTCAATTAAGCGGCACACAAGTTGAATCCTCTAAATTTGTGTGAATATGTAGGTCTATAAAAGAGTAAGAACTGTCAGGCTAGTTGCTTGAAATTTATTAATAACCATGCATAAATTAATAACTCGTGAGTTCTTATCACATTAACTTGTTGCTAAAAAGAAAAATGCATTTAATTTTAAGCGTTTGCCAGGGGCTATGCCACGTTACTTTAGGGTGTTTCGGGGAAATCTGTAGTTAATCACGAGTTTAACTGACTCGAAAATGGTGGAATCCTTTACTGATATAATTATCGTTACATTACGAACAAGAGGATTCTGAGCAAAAACGACATTTATCCGGGCGATTTGCCATAAACTTGAAAAACGTCCGGCCGACTTTTTTTAAGATTACCCAAATGCAATCCGTTTCAATCTTGTCCATTTGTGTCCATCTATGCTTCTCTTGCCTTTTGCTGTATTTTTTAATGTTGTTCAGCAGTTTTAAGTGGCTATTGCAATGTTTCATTCTACCTTTTGTGCATTTTGGGTGTCATGAAATTGCATCATTTTGTGTGACATAGTTAAGCCACCTTTTCGGTAAATTTGACAAGTAGTATGATCCCATTTAGCGCGAAACCTACGTCATGAGAGCCGATCTCAAGTGACTATAAAAGCGGGTAAGTCAAGCCCTACGTCAAGGTAGACCTAAAGCTGGCATTTAATTTACTTAGTCATTTTTCGATCTTGAAAAAAATAATCTTGAAATTTACTCTATTCAATCAGTTTAATTTCATTTGCTATGTGATTACTTTCTTACATGAGTACAGTTTAT
>OX421446.1:17882985-17890485 GCA_949126865.1 Montipora capitata
GATTCCAATGTATAAGCAAGTAAAGACGAAATATAGGGTGTTTTTGGAGATCTGTCATGTTGCCTTGGTAACCTATTACGTCACAATAATGGGCGCATTTTTGTTAAGCAATAGTTGGTGTTTCATATGGTACCATATTGCTGTTACGTGATACAATTTTGTAGTGACAACCCTTCTACTAAGAAGGTGTCTTAAATTTTTTTAAAACTGGTTTCAGCCACCTTAACGCAGATGGTTTTTCAATCAACCCATGATCGTAGTCACACTTTGGATCTGGTTATTACCAGATTGGATGATGCCGATCTCCTATTGCGTGAGGTTTATCCCTCTATTGTTTCGTTTTCTGATCATTCATCTGTTTTGTTAAGTTAAGCTGAATCATACACTAAGCCACCTTCCATGAAAATCTCCATAAATCGTCGTTCAATGTGGAACATTGATTTTGCCGATTCCAATGATGATATAAGTTCATATCTTCTTTGTAATGACGACTGCGATGATTTGTCCACCCAAGTGACACGCTATGATCAAGTACTTCGTTCGTTACTAAGAGGCGGATCCAGGATTTTTCTTCGGAGGGGGTGCATTACTAAGGAATGGCGAAGCTGACTGGTGACGGTTTTTTTTGCAGACTACCAATTGTATTAGAAAGCCGCAGGGGGCGGGGAATGCGCTCCCCTACACCCTCCCCCTAGATCCGCCCCCGTTACTTGACGCTTACGCCCCTTCACTTATGCTTGTCCGAATGTGACAAAATGTCAAGATTGCCAATTTCATGTGTCAACTATACATCCGTAAATCAAGTTTTTTAGGTTCATATCTAATTGTCATATATTTATGTCAAACGATACATTTATACATCAAGTTTTTTATATTCATATCAAGTTCCCAGATATTCATGTCAAAAGAATTTTCCCGACGTTTTCATTTTTGATAAAAATAAAAATTCATATGTCAAGTTTGTGAGCACATTTATAAATCAAGAAAGCCTGGTGTCGCGCATTTCAAAAATGAAGAGGGAGTCTGAGAACCAACCGTACACAAACAACATGCGGTCACGAATCTCTTCATTCCGAACGCGGAAGAGTTCTTCCGGCGTAAAATGCTGATCTTGTCTGGTTCACAATGCACCCCGCGATGACGACCAAGCTGATTTCTTGTTGAGAGGAGCAGAGCAGAGCAGAGCAGAACAGAGCAGAGCAGAGCAGAGCAGAGCAGAGCAGAGCAGAGCAGAGCAGAGCAGAGCAGAGCAGAGCAGAGCAGAGAAGAGCAGAGCAAAGCAGAGCAGAGCAGAGTAGTACAAAGAAACCTTTACGTCTTCACCAGGTGACTCTCAGTTATGACGTTGAACAGCTGATGAACGCCTTAAGACAAATCTTGGAGAGACTGGAAAGACTGCACTACCATAACAACCAGGAAACTGACAACGAGGACAGTACAGCAGGTTTAAACGCGGTATGTAATACACCCAACAATCTCAGATGACGCGTTGGATGATATGATAGAGAAATTCTGTCTTCGGCTGCCAAATAAAGAATTGCCGACGACGTGATAGGGTTCTTGAAGAAAGTCCATTAAAGTATCCTTGCAGGTACGATGGATCACATCAGACCTGCGGGAGGCTATGCGCGATCGCGATGTTGCCAAACGGAAAGCATGACTGGGCTGTATACATAAGGCTACGTAATAAGATCAATGGAGAAGTTAAATCTACCAAGGCATCCTATTATGCTAATGCGTTTACTCAGACTAATGGTGACTCACGTAAAACCTGGCAAATGACTAACGAACTCATTTCCGGTCAGAAAAATAGTGAGTCTATGAAAGAATTGAAACTAAACGAGAACTCAGTAACCAATTCTCAAGAGCTTTCCAATTCATTTAATTATCACTTTTCAACAATTGGAACCAAACTTGCTAATGAGATATCTCTTGTTACTGATTGTTCAAGTTATGTCAATTACATTGTTAGCAGCAAAAACAAGTTCTTTTTCAGTCCAATTAGTAGTAGCAATGTATTTTTCTCTCCTAAATAAATTATCTAAATCCAAAGCAACAGATCTCGATAATATTTCTGCCAAACTAATTCGGGAATGTGCGGATGTTATCTCGATCGTAATATTCTCAACAAGTCTTTAAGTTCTGGTTTATTTCCAGATGACTGAAAATGCGCTAGATTGACTCCATTGTTTAAACAAGGTGAGCGAACTGATGTGAATAATTATCGACCAATCTCTGTTATCTCAGTAATGGCTAAGGTGTTCGAGAGACTAGTGTATAATCAACTGTATATTTTTTTGGCTGATGAAGAGATTATCACCAGCGAATGACAAAGGGCTAATGCTCAAAACGTCAGCTTTCCAAATCGTTCACGTTCACGACCTTTATCAACACGTTGATATAAAACCGAATATGCCTGTTTCATTGTCCCACTGACGCAGCACCACAGTTTCTGTAAAAACTAGAATTTTTTTTATTACAAGTACATGTAGTGTAGTGCTTAGCCTCGGCTGAGAGACTGTTCCATGTTATTTCACTCCTGAGGCCCTCAGTGTTTGGCCGCGGAATAAACAGATTATTTTGGCCACCCCGAAGATTATGTCTGTGAATAGTAGTGTCACGTTAGAACCTTGCGTGACTTAGCACGCGCGCTCACTTGAAATTTGTACCGGTTGGGCACGCCATTCGGAATTTGTCTTGACATGGTGTTCAGAAGTGGAATTTAAAACATGGACAGCTTTCACAAACCTAGTGCGTTGAGTTTCGACGGAAACACGTCAGAAAATTGGAGAAGATTTACGCAGCAATACCAGATATACTTAACAGCTTCGGGCAGCGAAAAGAAAGATGATTCGATCAAAATAGCTACATTACTAAACTTTGCTGGCGAGGACGCCATTGAAGTTTTCAACACATTCCAGTTTTCCGAAGGCGACGAGAAGAAGCTGGACAAAGTTCTCGAGCAGTTCGAGCGGTACTGCAACCCTAGGAAGAACGTCGTTTTCGAAAGACATCAATTTTGGCAGTTATTCCAGAAAGACTCTGAGACTGTAGACCAGTTTGTCACGCGTTTGAAAAGCAAGGTGAAATCGTGCGAGTACTCGGCAGTCGATGATATGATGAGAGACAAGTTTGTGTTTAGTATACAAAAATTTGGTTTTATCAACGGAGTTGATAATGTAAATTGGCCACCGTACAGAGATTCTAAAAGCTGACGTTTCGAGCGTTAGCCCTTCGTCAGAGCGAATCGAGGGATTATGGGTTACGTGTAGTTTTTATAGTAGAGTAGGAGCTACGCTATTGGTGGTAACATGGCAACGTGAAAATAGGAATATATTAGTTAAATGAAAAGCGTTCGTTAATACCGTGAGGATTAAGGGTGCCGATTTGAAAGATGAATTTTTGTTACAGATTCTTGCGGCTTTCCGTCGTACCTAGATGTAGGGAAAGGCCGCAGACTGCCATGTGTTTTTTGGAGTGGTTAGGCAGATTAAAATGGCGAGCGACTGGCTTAGATGCATCCTTGTCATTCTTCTCAACATCGCGAAGGTGTTCGCGGAATCGGTCACCTAGTCGTCTACCTGTCTCACCAATGTATAATTTATTGCATAACGTACAGGTTATGCAATAAATGACATTTGCGGAGGTACATGTGAAACGATCGGTGATCTTAACAGATCGCCTAGGTCCCGATATCTTGCTAGTGTTAACAATGAAAAGACAAGTTTTGCATCGTGAGCGCGCGCATTTGAAAGTGCCGGGTTGCTCGTTAGTTTTGAGCGCGCTTCTAACTAAAAAGCACCCTTAATCCTCACGTTATTAACGAACGCTTTTCATTTAACTAATATATTCCTATTTTCACGTTGCCATGTTACCACCAATAGCGTAGCTCCTACTCTACTATAAAAACTACACGTAACCCATAATCCCTCGATTCGCTCTGACGAAGGGCTAACGCTCGAAACGTCAGCCTTTAGAATCTCTGTACGGTGGCCAATTTACATTATCAACTCCGTTGATAAAACCAAATTTTTGTATACTACTTCCCCACCGACGCAGCACCACAGTTTCTTTAGAAACTACCCCTTCATTCATTTGTGTTTAGTATACGAGATCTAACGGTGAAGGAACGGCTGTTGAGAGAAGATAAACTTACACTGGAGAAAGCGATTTCTATGGCAAGAGCTTCTGAGGCTTCGAAAGAGCAGATTAAGATGATGGGCACGAAAGAGCAGAACAGTGAAAATCAGTCTGTGAATGAAATTCGATATGGTGACAAACAAAAGCAAAGTTCTTCGCGTCGGCCGGGATCTAGTTCGGGATCGCAAAAGAAGAAATGTAAATTCTGTGGTTCTTCTCACCCGTGGGGATCTTGTTCTGCCTTGGGCAAAATATGCAGCTACTGCCTGAAGAAAGACCATTTCGCAAATGTCTGCCGAAAAAGAATGCGAGATTCTGGAGGGAAAATTGTACATGCCGTGGTAGAGGCGGATGGTAGTGATAACGATGCTGATTTCCTAACATTTTCGTTAGAGTCGAGCTGCGAGTGCCCTAACCAAGATGATTGGCACGCCTCATTGAAGATTGCTGGCACTGAAGTGAATTTTAAACTGGACTCACGGGCTGATTGCAATGTTATTTCCCAGTCCTTGTTTGATCGACTCCCGGTTTCACAGAAACAGGCCCGCCAGTGCAAAGCCAAGTTGAAATTGTATGATGGACATCACATCACACCAAGAGGCAAAGTCAGCCTATTTTGTGAGTACAAAGGAAAATTCACAGTGTTGGAATTCATCCTCGTTGAGCAAGACTTACCGTCCATACTCGGGTTGAAGTCCTGCCTTGAATTAGGCTTGATAAAGAGAATCTACAGCCTTGAGGAAGAGCTCCCAGAAACCGAGTACGCTGACGTCTTCGAAGGTTTAGGAGAAATCAAAGGTGTCCAACACAAGATTCAAATCGATCCCAATGCTACACCCGTCGTGCACCCTCCACGCAGGGTTCCAATTGCTCTTCGCGAGCGGCTTAAGGAGGAACTTCAGCGAATGGAGAATCTGGGCGTTATTAAAAAATGTGTGGAACCCACTACCTGGGTCCACAGTCTCGTTGTGGCCAAGAAAAAGAATAACAAAATTAGAGTATGCCTGGATCCCAGTAATCTCAATCGTGTTGTCATGCGTGAACATTTTCCCATGCAGACCGTGGAAGATGTTATTAGCAGAATGCCCCATGCCAAAGTTTTCAGCGTCCTTGATGCTAATCATGGGTTTTGGCAGGTCAAACTAACTAAGGACAGTAGCAAGCTAGCTACCTTCAATACGCCCTTCGGTAGATACAGTTATACCCGTTTGCCGTTCGGTATTGCTTCAGCCCCAGAGGTGTTTCAAAATATTATGTCCCATTTGTTTCAGGAGATAGAAGGTGTTGAAGTTATTGTCGATGATTTAGTCGTGTGGGGAGAGCATGTTGAGCAGCATGACGCAAGGCTTAGACAAGTGTTGGACCGCTGTCAGGAGTTCAACCTTCAGCTCAACAAGGAAAAGTGCCGTTTTCGTGTACCCGAAGTTCGTTATGTGGGCCATGTGTTGAGTTCTGATGGTATCAAACCAGACCCGCAGAAAGTTGAAGCAATCATCGCTATGCCGACTCCAGCCAACCGCGAAGACTTACAGAGGTTCTTGGGTATCGTAACCTACTCGTCCAAGTTCATTCCAAACATGTCTCAGATAAGCGCCCCTTTGCGGCAGCTGCTCCAGAAAGATGCTGAATGGTCTTGGGGAAAAGCTGAAGATGATGCATTTACAGGCCTTAAGACAGCCATCTCATCTGCCCCAGTCCTTAAGTTCTTTGACTCCAAGGAACCAGTGACTCTGTCTGTGGATGCAAGTTTGAAAGGTTTAGCTGCCGTTATTCTACAGAACGACCGTCCTGTGGCTTACGCCTCAAAAGCCCTAACTCTGAGCCAGCAAAATTACGCGCAAATCGAAAAAGAGATGCTCGCAATTGTCTTTGGTTGCGAACGTTTCCACGATTATTTGTACGCGCACCGAGAGGTAACTGTTGAAACTGACCAAAAGCCCTTAGAAACAATCCTGAAAAAACCCATACACCAAGCACCTCTCCATCTGCAAAAGATGATCCTGAGAACGAAGCCCTATTCACTTAATGTGAGATAAATACCAGGTATTCTAGCTGATGCGCTCTCCAGAGCTTACTTACCTATTGAGGCTGCAGATCAACCTGATGAGTTCGAAATCAATCTTCTGAGCTATTGACACGTGTCTGAGACCATGCTCCAGAAATTGACAGCAGAGACCGGTAAGGATCCAGAACTTCAGCAGTTGCACAAAGTTGTCATGAGTGGCTGGCCACGGACCAAAGACGAAACACCAGTGGAAGTTAGGCCTTACTGGAACTACAGGGATGAGATCAGCTGCTATGAGGGATTGATGTTTAAAGGGATCCGCATAATTATTCCTCGCAGCCTGCGACCGGAAACTCTACAGCGCATACATGCCGCTCACTTGGGAATGGAGAAGTGCCGAGCACGAGCCAGAACGGCAGTGTTTTGGCCTGGTATCAATGCTGCAATAGATGACTTAGTGTCCCAATGCAGTACCTGTCAGCAACATCAGCGAAGCAACCAGAGAGAGCCTTTGATTCCCCAGCAAGTCCCTCAGAGACCCTGGTGCACAGTCGCAGCGGACATTTTCTATTTTAAAGGGAGAGATTACCTACTTGTGGTTGACTATTTCTCCAAATTTCCGGAAGTGGCTCGCCTCTCTAACAAGACTAGCTAAGCAGTCATAATGGCAATGAAAGACATGTTCGCCCGCCATGGCATTCCAGAGAGGGTAATTGCAGACAACATGCCATTTAATAGCCTGAAATTTAAAAGCTTTGCCAGTGACTGGGAGATTGAAGTTGTGACCTCAAGTCAGCACTACCCTATAAGTCAAATGGGTTGGTGGAAAGAAATGTGCAGACGATGAAACGGTTGCTAAAGAATGCTGACGAGTCCAAGCAGGATGCATTCCTTGCTTTGCTGGAGTTTCGCAATTCTCCCATCAGTGGCATGGAGGTATCCCCAGCTGAATTACTTATGAGCAGAAAGCTGCGAACAAGATTGCCAACTTTTAAGAGCCTCCTAGAGCCCAACACTAGGCCTATGTCTGAAGTCCGTCAGAAGCTGTTGTTACGTCAACAACGCCAGAAAGCATAATATGACCGTGGAACCCGGCCACTTCCCACACTACGTGAAGGCGAATCAGTGAGAATGCAACAAGGCCGAGAATGGACACCTGCAGTAGTCGTCAAGCAACACCAGGCCCCTCGGTCATACATAATAGCTACTCCGGATGGAACGCAGATACGTCGAAATCGTGTACATCTGCAGTCAACCAAGGAGGAACCACCTCCAGCCATGGGCCCAACATGGGAACTAACCAACGATGAGCCCAGCCCTCCTATTCTGCCACCAGCTGATATTGGGGTTGAAAC
>OX421446.1:17892985-17897985 GCA_949126865.1 Montipora capitata
GTCGATGTTAAGATTACTAATACTATTGCCTTTCATGTCAATAAGAGCCGTAAGGGTAGAGTGCATGGGTCTAAGGCCACACTGATATTTCCAAAGTACATCATTGTAGCTTCAATTCTCCGACTCATTTAAATATGTATACATGATTGAAATGGCTTTCTTAAAAAGTGTCGCTATTACAGAAAATACAGAGATAGGCCTGTAATTTGCTGGATCAACCTTTGAATATTGGTTCTACTCCAGAACTCTTCCAGTCCTTGTGAGAATACCAGTGCTGGGAAATAACTTAGTTGAAAATATGTCTCAGGGAACGGACGCAATAAATGTAAATGATAACTTTAGGAGGCAAGATGCATTGGAATGCCGTCAAGACCATCAGCCTTGCCGACAGGGATAAAATTCATAAGTTTGCGTAGGCGTTTGAACCTGCTGTACTGCTCTGGGTGTCACTTTCCTAGTTGTTATGGCAGTACAGGCTTTCCAGTTTCACCAAGATTTGTCTTAAAGGCTTTCATCATCTGCTCAATGTCGTTATTGAGAGCCACCTGGTGAAGACGTGTTTGGATGATGCGGCGTTGATACTCGTAACGTTTCTTCGTACTGCTTTTCTCTGCGTTGAAATGTGAACACAGACAAGATCAGCATTTTATGAAGAACTGTTCTGCGTTCGGAATGAAGAGATTCGTGGTCGCCATGTTGTTTATTGTAGTGCTAATTCTCTGACCCCCTCTTCATTTTTTAAATGCTCGGCACCAGCCCAAAATACCAACCAAACTCCAAAATTACAATGTCCTAATGTATCCATTTTATTCTACAACTTAACTCTAGACTACCAAATATTTCTAAACAATCAATGAACAAAGTTAAGTTATAACTCGAAACGCTCCTAACAGTGCTAACGTTGCTGATAACATGACTACCAAGAAACAAACACACACACTCATCTTGAGACTTTTCCAGGTAACTACCACTTATATTAGGTCGCAGCAAAGTATTGTTGCTAACGCTAATAACATGGCTAGTATTAACGCGAGTTCCTCAGTTTAAGGCCAGTACTAATCCCCCAAATTGCTGCCCTTGCTGCACATCCCAAATACCATAATATCTATTTGACGGTGGCTTACTCCCAAAGGCACCCTTCAAGAAACGATGAAGAACTGGATCAATGATGAAATGGTATGTGAAATGAATCATATATGAACTGCGGATACGAAATCAAGTGAAGCTATGATCGTCGCAGTTATGAGCGCAATTTTTGCAATTGCGTAGAGAAGCCTGAAAAATTCAGGACCTCAACGGGGTTTGAACCCGTGACCTCGCGATTCCGGTGCGACGCTCTAACCAACTGAGCTATGAAGCCACTGACGTTGGGAGCTGGTCATTTGTGGGTTCTAATGGTCCCGTGAGGAATGAATCAATGATGAAATGGTATGTGAAATGAATCATATATGAACTGCGGATATGAAATCAAGTGAAGCTATGATCGTCGCAGTTATGAGCGCAATTTTTGCAATTGCGTAGAGAAGCCTGAAAAATTCAGGACCTCAACGGGGTTTGAACCCGTGACCTCGCGATTCCAGTGCGACGCTCTAACCAACTGAGCTATGAAGCCACTGACGTTGGGAGCTGGTCATTTGTGGGTTCTAATGGTCCCCACGGGACCAGTCGGAAACTCGGTATAGGGAAGTTACCTGATTACAAACATTGCTCTTGTTATTCAAATGCTCCAACCGTAGGAACAAAAGACCCTTTGTTTCGACAGCCAACGAGGTTCTGGTTGGCACATTAATGACAATAGGTGACGTCAGCGATATCTTCCCTATATAAGAACTCTAAAAACAAGGGCTAGACCCGGGGAGAATGGAGGGAGCTCGGTCTGACTACAGAATACAGCCAATTTTCCAAAGGTTAAACGCTGTACTGTATCTGCGTAGAAAGACACCTCGGTAACGTACTCAGAAAAGCATTACTTCTGATAGAGTACCCAGATGATGGGCCATGCAATCAGCTTGACAGGCGTAAGCTGATTTACACTCTGTGCGTGATATCGGCAGACGGGTGGACCAGCAGCTGGCAGCGTGGAGTCCAGGGTAGGTACATCATTTGTAGAAGCCTGAAAGGCCCATTATGTCACCACTAGGATGCCCTTGGCCTCGTCGGTCTCTAACAAAGTTACCCAAACATTTGAGAAATAGGATTACTGTGCAGCGATTCCTGCTCCCGAGACTGCAGGAAACATTAGTTGCACAGGTAATGCTCCAGCCACTAGCACTCGCATCAGTTTGAAAAATATAAACCACTACTGGATGACAATGTAAAGCTTGGTGGACATTCTCAAGCTACATTTGTACCTCAATGCCCTAGCTGAGCAAAATAAAGACACGAGGGCATCATAACCCCGTGTATTAGGGGCCAAGACTAGAAATTTATGAGTGTGACGTCACTCCCGGCAGACTAGGTTCGTTCTTCATGTCAGTACCGGAGGTTATGGTTTATGAGATAGAATCTCCGAATTGTAATTTCAGATTATAATCTACAGCAATCCCTCGCGGATTTACTTGACAGTCTTCCTCATTTTACTTGCATCTTTGGTCTATCTACCCTTTCCATGCTTTCCAAATTAAGATCTGCGTTTGCTATCTTCCCATCCATAAAGGTTATTAGAAAGTTCTATAGAAGAGCCCTATATAGTGCGTGATTAAATATGAAATTAAAATGCTCTGAAATTAGTTCTATAGCATTCTAGAACCGCTCTATGTCTTGACATTAGAAAGTTCTACAGCATTCTAGAACTGCTCCAGTTAGAAGAGCTCTATATAGTGCGTGATTAAATAGAAATATGAATTCTATCTTCTAATGACAATATCTACACCTTTCTCTTCCCATCTTTAAAATTTCTGTGCATGCTTCTAATAGGTTTTGCGCCCAAATGTTGACACTTGAAATAAACAACTTGGTTTCGCATATACAGCTTTACTCTGATTGGGTGTTCGTAATTGGATTCAAAGTGGGCAGAATTAAAAAAAACAGAAGTCTTTTTTTAGACGGTATTTTACAGCACCCAGCACGGCTTATGCCTCTCACGCCAACAACCAGCTACGCGGGCTAATGAACTTGACATATTTTTTTTTATCAAAAATGAGAAAGTTGACTTGATATAGGCATAGTTGCATTGGTAAGGGAAAATTGTTTTGATGTGAATAGATGGGAACTTGATATAATATAAAAAAAACGTCACGTTGATTTGTAAATATTATCGTTTGACATAAATGTATGAAAATTTGGTATGAACTTGATTTAAAGATCTATAGTTTACAAATCAAAATGGCAATCTTGATATTTTTGTCACATTCGGACAAGCATATGAAAATATTTAATACAAGGTGACAAAATGGCCACCAACAAGAATCCCAAATATCATTGGCAAGAATATAAAATTTATCAAAGAGAAAAAAATGAAAGGCCATGGCAATGGACCCTTGGGAAAGCCATAAATATGGCAAATATAGCAAGGATTTTGTCTGCAAGGCCAAAATGCGCGTCAACAAGATTCACAGATATCACAAGTTAGAACTCCCGGACAAAATTGTTTTACGCGAAAAAAACAACCATGGTAACAAAAAGCAAACATGGCCCTTGGCAAGCAGCAAATATGGCAATTTTCGTAAAAGCCACAAGGGTTTTGCCATCAAGGCCAAAATGCTCTCAACAATCGAAAATGTAGGAAGAGAAAAAAACAACATTGAGCGAAATGGTGCAACGAGGAGCAAAGTCAGGGATAAAAGAGAAACTGAAGAGATAGTTACCTCACCACTATGGCTTAAATAATGTAAAAGGGTATCAAGTCCTGCCAAGAAAATCAGTGTCAGAAAACTCTGATGCAAGAGGAAGAAAAATCAATGTCGATGGATCTGAAAACAGGGTGGTTTAGTCTATTGAGCATCGGATTACTGTGCGGGATTTTACAGCACCCAGCACGGCTTATGCCTCTCACGCCAACAACCAGCTACGCGGGCTAATGAACTTGACATATTTTTTTTATCAAAAATGAGAAAGTTGACTTGATATAGGCATAGCTGCATTGATAAGGGAAAATTGTTTTGATATGAATAGATGGGAACTTGATATAATATAAAAAAACGTCAAGTTAATATGTAAATATTATCGTTTGACATAAAGTTATGAAAATTTGGTATGAACATAAGAAACTTGATTTAAAGATCTATAGTTTACACATTAAAATGGCAATCTTGATATTTTTGTCACATTCGGACAAGCGTATGAAAATATTTAATACAAGGTGACAAAATGGGCACAAACAAGAATCCCAAATATCATTGGCAAAAATATAAAATTTATCAAAGAGAAAAAAATGAAAGGCCATGGCAATGGACCCTTGGGAAAGCCATAAATATGGCAAATATAGCAAGGATTTTGTCTGCAAGGCCAAAATGCGTGTCAACAAGATTCACAGATATCACAAGTTAGAACTCCCGGACAAAATTGTTTTACGCCAAAAAACAACCATGGTAACAAAAAGCAAACATGGCCCTTGGCAAGCAGCAAATATTGCAATTTTCGTAAAAGCCACAAGGGTTTTGCCATCAAGGCCAAAATGCTCTCAACAATCGAAAATGTAGGAAGGGAAAAAAACAACATTGAGCGAAATGGTGCAACGAGGAGCAAAGTCAGGGATAAAAGAGAAACTGAAGAGATAGTTACCTCACCACTATGGCTTAAATAATGTAAAAGGGTATCAAGTCCTGCCAAGAAAATCAGTGTCAGAAAACCCTGTTGCAAATGGAAGAAAAATCAATGTCGATGGATCTGAAAACAGGGTGGTTTAGTCTATTGAGCATCGGATTACTGTGCGGGAGGTCGCGAGATCGGAAAACTGATCAGCTGATTCCGGCCGGACCCGTAACACTTAGGAAGAAAGTACTGCCTTCGTAATGACACCTGCGAATGGTTACACTCTCCAAAGACTAAGTATTCTCGGA
>OX421446.1:17902985-17925485 GCA_949126865.1 Montipora capitata
AGTGTTCAGGAAATCCCAACTTGGCTCAGTGATGTACTAGTAACGGGCTGCTGTTTCCAAATCGTTTTAGAGCGAGTTCTCTTTGCATTGCCGTACTGTTTGAACATTTGTTAGTCAGTTATTGTTGTCCGAATTGGTTGGATCTAACGTTCTTTGGCTTACTGTCCACGGATGATTTTTGCTCGATGTTCTTCTCTAGTCGACAAATGATCATGTAAGTTTTGGGTAAGAACATGCATATGATAGTTGTTGTGTCCGCCACGATTAAGAACGAACTCATTAAGATGTCAGTGTAAAACGTCTTAGTGGCGAAGTAAGAGAAAAAGAATAGTAACACTTCTGTCGAAATAGTCATCATATTGAACGCAATAAAACGAGCTTCGTTAGTGTTTCCAGGGACTTTTCTGGTCTGGAGAGCTTGATAGGTACATATGATCAAAAGGCCAATGTTATAACACCACCACAATGCCATGTTGTAATTGGTGTAGTAGGCGAGTCTGCAACGTACGTAGGCCTCGTTTTTGACACCTGAGTACAAAACCTGTGTGACGTCACCAGCGGGAGTGGTAAATACGATGGATAAGCAGATGGCTATTTCTATGGAGACGAAGATGCCGAGGAAAAGTATCGTCCACTTCTTACTCAAGCATGAAGGATCTAAATATGAAAAGAAACTTAGTGAACTGCTTTCAACATGGATCATTTTTAGCGACTTTTATGAATTGCCAAATGTTTAGCGAATTTGCAAAAAAATTACTTTCATTTTCCTTTTCCTCAAGTAACTGAACAGACAAAAGATATCCCAATTATTAAATGTTCGACCTCGGATATTGCGTTTTTAGCTATCTGATTGGTTCCCTCAATCTCGGTTATCAGCTCATATACCGTATGACCTTATATGAAAACTGACTGCGTAAAGTCTTGCCAAGCTGGAAACTGATTGACTTTAAGTGTCCAAGCATTCAGAATTTATTCCATTCGCTGTTGTTGGATATATATGAGACTGCTCATAGCCAACCTGGCGCTGCGCGCCTCGTTGGCTGGTTTTGGCTTGCACTTACGTGATTAGACGGCCATGTTGGTGTAAAAAACAAAATCAAAATGTCGCTCGTATTTTGCATATAAAGAGAGCCAAATTCCCAAAACATATATCCATTTTTCAGAAAGTCAACATGGCCGCCATGACGTCTCCACCATCTCGTATCCAACGCGCGCTCATAAAATAATCGTTAAATATCCATATTCACCCACAAAAATTTATTCAGTTGGCTCAGTTGTTAGAGGAGGCGGAAGCGCTATCGCACGGTCAGACACCCGTTGAAGCCTGGCTATTTTCCAGGCTTCTTCGTATCTGCTTAACTTGCTGCTTATCTGCAATCATCTCCAAGTCTCACGTATTTCAATTCTTCCGCAGTTCATATATATGAATAATTTCATAGCTTCTATATCATTCAAAATGTTATTGTTGGATGAGGGTAGCTTACTCGCCGAGATAGTACTACCTAGTGGCATATAAATGTTATATGCTAAATTTGAAGGGGGGAGGGGGGGGGGGGTGGGGATTTTCTTCGAAGTTAAGGTAGGCAGGAAATTTGAAGTTGCATATACTGTACCTTTCCTTGTTGTTCGTATCCTATATAACCGATAAAGCCGATTTGTCTTGATAAATAATGCAGCAACAATGATACAAGAGCTGATGCTAAACGTGAAAAACATGCTTATACACAGAGTCTTTGTTCTCTCCAAGAAGGCCATAACTGCCGTCAGGTATCCAAGGAGAGTTCCAAACAGCATCATGTGGCTTAGAGGTTTGCTGGAGGCCCGCACGATGTGTGTATTTCCATGACGATAGAAAACAAGACCGATGAAAATAACACTTATGATACCAATCATGCTGACGACTCCAACAGCAATGCCCGCTGGATCACTCAATTTGATAGCGGTAGGTATTATCAGCGAGCACGCGGTGTGATTCTGGTTTGGCCAGTGGTGAACCGGACAGCGACGACAAGAGCGGTTCACAGGATTGTGGGAAATTTCGTTTGTTGAACAGGGGACGCACTTCCAACAGCAGCTCTGCATAGTGAAAAGTAATGAAAAATAAGCGTGACAGCAATGTATTAATTACGACGTCAAGACAGATTTCAGACACATCAACTAAGAAGCTCCCACCGGTGGAAACACACTAACACACTACTGATAGAAGTGGACTTGCTTTTTTTTCTTCATATCCCAGCACTCGGGAAAGTCCCTTTTTGACTTATGGCTGTTTCTGCTTAATTACGTAGCCTCACACACCACAAGCCTTTTTAGAGACATCACCGTCAAGTCAGCCACTTCTGCTGGAGAGAACAGGACAGCCACACCACTGGGGACTTCATCCCCTACTCTTCTCGAATAGTGTGTGGGTTTTTTAACGTCCCACAGGTCCTACGGTTTATAGTCCTTATCCGAGAAGACTTGAAAGTTTGTATTTGTAGATGAAATTACAAAGGCTGCACTTTTTCCTCACTTATTACAAGATCCTGATACTTGATCCGGCCGGAGTTCGAAACCGCGACCTCCCGCGTGAGAGTTCGATGCTCAGCCAACTGAGCCACCGGTGCGTGCGCTTTTTTGCTATCACTAAAAGAGGACAAGCATTCCTTATTGGCTGTGTATGAAGTGCGGTTGGTGGTGAGGTATCAGTTCTGTCTCGCCTTTTCCCACACGATGTCTGCTTAGCACCATATTTGCGCATGCAAATCAGTCTTTCAACCATCAAAAAGAAATTGACCAGATGAAACTTAAAGCCAAGGGCTTTACAGGTAGAAAAAATTTCCTTCAAAAATGATCAGCATTATAAGAATGTATTACTCCATAGTCTGCCTTGGAAACAGTGTTGGAATCATAAGCTCATCTATGATATGGATTTAAATTCTAAAATTCCTCTGCAAATCTTGTCATAATTAAATAAAAGTAGGGTGATATTTTGCATTAGAATATACTAAATCAGTGGATATCGTTGAAGGCGTGCTCTGATTGGCCACTCAAACTCAGGAATATCCTTTGGTATTCACCTCCCGGCAACACGGGCGGGATGCGTCCGAAAATATTGTAATCGTTGCAGGAATAAGAGAGTTAAAATCATCTTTTTGTGCTATATTATCTCACTGTTTTAGTATATACTAAAGCAACTATTCACGTCAATGTCGGTCGATGCTGGTGGATACTTACCTCGTCGCTTCGGCGCGTCTCGGCAAGTATCCACTACTTTTCACAAGCTCCGTATCATGAAGAGAGTTGAATTGAAGAACTGATTGTTGGAGTTACGATCTCCTTAGTAAGCGCAAGGTGGTGAGTGCAAGGTGGTATCGGTATTGTTCACCAAGTTCGCGAGGTGTTCTGGGTAACTTGAGTCACGAGGCAGAAAGTCACAAGGAGCATCGATATCGAAGGTTCACGGCGGCATAGCGATTGAAGGTAAGTAATTTTCGAATATTTACAGCGATTCCTTTTACTTTGAAAATCAAAAATTACAGTATCTGATAGAAAATAATAATTTTATTGCCTGGGTCAGAAGTCGATTTTTCAGGCACAAATCATGAACAGGGGCGACAGACTCGGCCACAAACTGCAACCTCAGAAAGCAAAAGCATAGTCCCAGTATATTTTTTCAAACAATCTTCGATCATTTTTACAACAGTTTTTCACAGATAATAATAATAATCAACGATCCGAATATGTGCTGGGGAAAGAACCACATTGATAAAAAAAAGATGACGACCGTAAATGTTGCTGTCTAGTCATTGAATGTTCCTGTTTGTGTTTAACTATCATATTTGACCATATTTGGCGTATCAAATAAACGTTGATGGAAATTAAAAATAAATGCTGTTTGTTCTTGCCCATCCGCTTTCCTTGCATCTTTTACTTTCGTTTACCTACCTACATGTTAATTACTTGTAAAATAACATATGAGTTGGCAAACACCTCAACTGCCCGTCCGTATTATCTTATGCGGGGGCAGATGTAGTGAAAACAATTACTAGTATATTTATAGGATAGGATGGCTGTTAAATGGTTTTCTATGCAATACGGGTGAATATTTCTGTAATTATGAAGTGGTTATTTTGTTATTTGGATATACTATAGTGTGATATGAGTAACACAGAAAACTATGTTTCTTTACCATTTACCACAAAAATCCGGAAATTTCGGTTGGAATGTAAATGGTAAGCCTATTTTGGTCTTCCCAAACGGAAAATTTCAGGAGAAAACGGGATTTCTCGAAAGGTAGTCCAAAATTCCCAAACGGAATTTCCAAACGGAAAACGTGGTTACCATTTGCATTCCCCCATGAATCTTCTTGTCCAGACTGTCTCGGTAACCTTGCCGAGAACGGATTTTGTAAATGGTACACGCCGATCCCAACTAAATTTCCCATTCGGGAGTTTTTGCTTACCATTTGAACAAACCTAGTACCAACCGGTTTCTGCTTGTAGATGGTAAACAACGTATATCAAAACAGTCCGTTTTACAGTTGTGTGCTTAGTACCTGGCCTGTGAATGAAAGTGAGGCTGGAGTTGACCTTGTTTTGATCAAAATCTCACTGCCTTTCTTATGTAAATTCTTACTAATTAGCATGACAACAACATCATTATCATAACAAAAGGAGGGAGGTCTCTATAATAACAAGGTCAACACCAGCCTCACTTTCATTTAGAGGCCAGGTAACTAATCACACAACTGTAAAGTGGTCTATTAACAGAGATAAACACATGACCTGTATACTGCATGAGCAACCCAATCCCAAGTAAAAAATAATCTTACTCGGTATAATTATCTCCTTTTGTCAGGAAAAAAGACAAAAAAAAAAAACAAACAAACAAAAACTTAATGCATCTGCATTAACTGATGTTTTTCTATGCTTCTGCTTTGGTCGCTTGCGAAACCAGCATATAAAATTTTGGACATAAATTTTACAATTTTATATGTCCAGCGGTCCCTCTGCACGCCGATTTCAATAAGCGTCACGAAGACACTGGTGTCTTGGAATATAGTCAATTAACGTCTCGAAGTATTTCCCAAATGCTGCTCCTCAGGTAAGGGTAAACGACTACATTTACCCTGAGCTAAATATAACGCTAACCTTCACCCGTACCGGCTTATTGTTGGAAAAAGATAGCAAAGGTTTAGACGTAAAGGGAGGTTTCGTGTTGGATGGCAAAATAGTGTGTGCATATAATTAGGTGCATTTCTAGACATAGGTAAAAAGGAAAAACTAACCGGATGTTTATCCTCCAAAGCCATGAAATACCCAGCGGGACACTCTTTACCACAAACTGAAGACGGTTGTTCGGAGCTAACGAATACTTTTTTCCAAAGCATTTTCAGACTTGCCAAGTCGATATCAAGAAAACGACCATCATCAGGGATTTCAAGTACATTTGACACGTTTGAAATCCAGCGTCCAATGGACACCCATGTCTCAGTGTCCATATTAACCACCGTCAGATCGTAAGCTCCTACCCCATTTCCATTGGAATCAAACGACACTTGATCACGTGATACCCCACTAAAGCGCACGCTCTGTGTTCTGTTAAGATATTCGTGGTTTCTGAAAGAGAAGAGAATAAAATGAAAATGATTATTCGCTACAGCCTGTGTGCCACCACAGAGAGTCCACACAATCTGTTTGTGTAACCGTTTGTAATTTTATAATAAATGTATTGGATTCCCTGTTTGCTTCTTCTGTAGCGATAGATCGATTAATATGTGCATAGACCAATGCTAAATAAACGTTGACGGTATTACCTTACCTGTAATGTACTGTCGTTCTTTTGCTTCAGAAGTGGTATTTTGAACGATTTTGAAGATTTCGAGTTCTCTGTTTTCTATGCCTCTAATAGAAGGACAAGGGAGCGGAAGATAATTTATGAACGGCTCCAGCGCAGGGGCGATTTTTCCGCAGAAAATCGCATCGCTCCGTTTTCAACTTCGCTGGAGAATGGCCGAAAGATTCACGCTTCTTCTCGTAATCTATCCAAACGGCCCGGAGCCGATCGGGAAGGGGCAATCAGCAGGATGGTCGGAGGCTGGCACGCGTGAATCATGTTACCCTTGATTATATTATTCTTTCTGACTGCCTTTGCTAATATTTCGGCCGATAAAATAAAAAGATAGGGAGAAAGAGGACAGCCTTGCCTGACCCCTCTTTGAAGTTTAAAGGTATTGCTTGCCCAACCATTGTTCAAAACGCAGCTCTCTATATCTGTGTAGAAAAGCTTGATCCAATGAATAAACGATGGGCCAAAACCAAAATTTTCTAAAGTTCTGATAATAAAGGTCCAATCCAAGGAATCAAAGGCTTTTTCAAAATGAACAAACAGTAAGAGGCCTGGGATGTTTTTTGAGGAAGCATATTTAATGATGCTGTCAATTAAAAGTATGTTTTCCCCTATAAAGCGACCTTTAATAAAACCTGTTTGGTCGTTGTCAATTAGCTTAGGGATCACATTCTTTAGCCTATTTGCGATGGCTTTCGTAGCTATCTTATAATCACAGTTTAAAAGAGTTAACGGCCTCCAATTTTTAATCAAATGTGGATCTGCATCTTTCTTAGGAATTAGCTTAATGATTCCACGTTTTTGAGTAATGGAGAGATTACCTGTCTCATATGCATGATTTAGTGCCTTTAACAAAGATCCGGCTATTTCGTTCCAAAAAGTGCTATAGAACTCTGCCGGGAGGCCGTCACTACCAGGGGATTTGTCTGAATGCATGTCTTTAAGAGCTTCAAAACATTCTTGTTTAGTCAGCAGCCCTTCACAGTGACAAACTTCGCTTTGGTCTAACCTAGAAGTATTTACATTTTCAAAATAGTCATTTTCTGTCATTGGAAGGAGCGGAGACCGATACAAATCCCGATAAAAGACCTCAGCAGTAGAAAGGATGTCTTTATCGGAAGTGATGTAAGTGTTGTCCCTCGTCTTAAGCTGACTTATAGTACTAAGTTTAAAGTGACGTTTTTCAAGACTTAAGAAGTATTGTGTGTTCTTTTCTCCTTCATTGTACCATTTAGCTTTACATCTTAGGATAGCTCCTTTGGTGCGCATTTTAACGATTTCCTCTAATTCTAGTTTTGAAGCTTCAAGATTTTCAAGTATGGACTCTTTACGTTGTTGTTCTAAGTTCAAGGATTCCAGCTCTCTTTCCAATCGGGATATTGTATTCTCAAGGATAGCTTGTTTATTGCAAGTTTTACGTTTTTTTTCCGCAGCAAACTTAAGAGATTTTTTTAATCATATCCCATAGTAGGGTCGGACTTACTGAGGCGTCATCCTTGTATTCCTCTTGAGTTTCACGAATAGTTTCCTTCATTAGATTTACGTAAGTCTCTTCGTTTAAAAGAGATGTATTCAATTTCCAAAAGCCAGGACCTCTTTTGTTAGTATGGGAGGATAT
Organism: Montipora capitata; assembly: GCA_949126865.1. NCBI lineage: Eukaryota > Metazoa > Cnidaria > Anthozoa > Scleractinia > Acroporidae > Montipora > Montipora capitata. The sequence goes on from OX421446.1 coordinate 17,910,433, forward strand.
ATTTAGAGATATCATGGAATGATCTGTCTGGAAGCCAGGTGTTATATCAGTACGAGTGACGTTACCCAAGATGCTTTGAGATACCAAGAAGAAATCAAGTCTACAGTGTACTTCAGGGTGCTTTTGGCGCCATGTGAATCTTCTAATATCCGGGTTTACAATCCGCCAGGCATCAACAAGATCCATATTTTCACAGAAATCGTTTACGACTTTTTTAGCGTTTAGATAAGTTCTTGCTAACCCTCCACTTTTGTCTTTTTCTATATCCAAAACCAAGTTGAAATCCCCTCCAATAATTGTTTCTTCGCATTGAAAATCCAAAAGGTGTGTAAACAAAGTGTTAAAAAAAATTGGGATTATCATCATTTGGCGCGTATAAATTCACAAGAGTGATGTTTTTCCCGTTTGCCATCATATCGCATAAAATATACCGGCCTTCATTATCCATAAAAGTCTTCAAAACTTTTAGTTCAAAGTTATTGTTGAAAAGAATACGTACTCCAGATTTTCTACTCGAAAAACTACAGAAAAGACTATGGTATCCCCACTCTGTCGACCATAAATCAGATGTTTCAGCAGAACAATGAACTTCTTGTAACATGTAAATCGACATTTTTTTTGCACGAAGCCAGTTGAAAATTTCTCTTCTTTTGGTGCTATTCCCTAAGCCCCGCACATTGAGCGAAATTATTTTAATTTCATTGTCACTGAAAAAAAAGAATAAAAGGTAATAACATTTGATGTTCCGCTTGTCTACTAGGTGTTAATAGCAGTTGGAGAAAATTAGCATAGATACCAAAATAACTTCCAGAGAGCCGCTTCGCTTTACGTGCAGAATTTAGTTGCCATGTTGAGAAAGATAAGCAAAAAATAAGCCAGAAATTGGCGTTTAGAGAAAACAGCGAATAGATTAGCCTTACAACAAAAGGGACATAATAAGCTGATCGAGAAAAAAAAACTAAAGTACACACAAGAAAAAAAATAAAAACAAAGGTAATTAAAAAGACCATAATCGACCTGGAAAAACGAGTGGCAAAACTGATCTCAGCAGGCGGAGGAAGAGAAATGACTAATGGAACGAAATTATAGGTCTATCCCATAGAAGCTCTAAGGGCCCCGCTAAGAAGAAAGTTAAACGGTAATAAGGAAGTTATGTAAAACTCACCTTAGTAACAGGAGAAGCGGAAAAAAAAAACTAGTGAAAAGCAGGTTATTCATCAGTTATTTAAACTTATCTAAATCGGCCTCTTCTGAACAGATAGCTGTCTACATCAAGTCTAAAACGTCCGGAAAATGTAAACATCTTGCGATATGTAAAGACAACTCTGGCAATGTCAAATTGTTGATGTAAAATCATACAAATAAAGGAAAGTAAGTACTAAGCTCGACAAGCAATTTCCTCTTGATCACAGCCTCTAAATATCCAGCTGCTAGGGATCCGTTCAGTAACTTGTCAACTCAGTTGATGTGTTTTTTATTTTGCAATTTATGGTTACCGCACGCCCCGTTTGCTCACTCTAGTTTACCGCGTTGAAAACTCACCTTTCGTCCAGAGCAAACCACAGCTTTCGAATTTTTTTTTTCAGCAACTAAACAGAATTGCATTTTATCGCCATTGCAAAGGACTGTATCATCGAAAGCAGGTGCGAAATAGTAATCAACCAAAAAAAGATTAATTCCTTACTAAAATATGTCACTACTTAGTAGTTTTAATTTACTCGATTTTAAGTCACTTACCCAACCAGAGACAGTTCATACTAGCTAAATTCATTTGCATCGCAAAATAGAATAGAGCTGTTGATCTGGATTGCTACTCGTTAAGCTTAATTTTTCTCTGAAAATAAAACATTGTTGGATTTTTCTTTATCCTCCCGTTTAATGACAGCTTTTAATCGTGTCCCGATTCCATCAAACTGGAAAAAGGAAGTATTAACTAAGTGTTGGAAAATTAGTTGAGATCGATATCGTTTACTATCCTACCTGTTCAATACGGGAAAGTCCTCTGTCGAAAATTGACAACCCTTTTCTTGTGAGCAGTTTAAAAGATCATGAAGACCATATGCTGCAGCATACACAGCATCGATGACATACGGTATATACGTTGAATTTTGCGAAATATCATGGAGGAGTTCAGTGTATTCAGATATCCACGGGCAGTTGAAGGGATTTTTCTTGAAACGCTCCATGTAGTTTACAAAGCCACGATCGTGCCCCTGCTTCGAATTCGGAATAATTCCAATGACCCTTCGTAACATTTCCGGAGAGCTCCGGATCCTGCTTGTAGGTCCAAAGTAATGGTCTGTAGAAATGAATACGTAATCTTTCACTCGAAGACGCTCGAAATGCGCTAAGATTAGCTCTGTGTCCTCGATAGTTGTGAAGAGTAACACCGCCTTTGCTTTGGCATTATGCCCAGCTTGAATAGTGTCATTGATGAAGTCATCCATTTCTTGCAAGCTCGTTTGTTTAGTAAATGCCTTCTCCACCGCGACACAGATTTTCCAGCCTCGTGATAGTGCTAGATCTTGGTGGAAAGTCTCAATTGCAGATCGTCCGTAGTCCGTGTCGGAATACAGAGCGTGGATGAAATTCCACCTTAAAGCATGGAGCAAATCTCTCACTACTCTAGCCATAAGAGTGTCCGATGAGACCGTGCGAAGGAAATATCTAAAGCGGGCGCGATTGCTTAGTAGTCTGCTCGAAGAAGCGTAGCCAATTACTGGGACATGAAACAATCCCGCCAAATCTGTCACCACCATTGCTACATCAGTTGAACCTGGGCCAATGACGACAACTGTCTGAGGGCTTTTTGCAGTGCTCAAACTGTGATTGCAGGTGAATGATTCCACGCTTTTCCTTACGAAACTTAAGTTCAGGCATTTTCGAATAGCGACATCAACACTGCTACATGTATCTATAATTTGTTTTCCGATGATTATTCCAGGGAGTATCTTCGAGTCATTATTGATCTGCTCCAAGGCGTAAATCATTGCCAAGGCCTCTTCACAGCCAGCGATGTTGAACTTCCCTGGAGAATGCTGCGATGAAGCATTGAAATGTGGAACATGACTAATGGGAAACAAGCCGGCAAAAATTATACTTTTCTTTGAATCCAACTCCTGGTGATTACAGCTTGTGTTTTTCTCAAAATTGTTTGCAGCTGAGGAAAACTGATGAAGGCAGTAAGACATTTCAGCGAGCAAGCACACAAAGATTAAGTTTCCTAAGACTCGTGAATGCTTCATCTTGCAGAACTTAAAAAACAGAAATTTGTGCGACAAAAATCAACATCATTTGTTTTTCAAGCGAGAAATAAGTTGTCTCAAGCATCAAGTGCGCTCAGTTTAGTGACAGGTGTAAAAAGATGATACTGAAAGGGAAAAATGGAATCCAGGCTCTTTAAGACTTCCTCGACCATTGGAGGGAAGAGAATGAGCCCGGGCTCGCTTTTGAGAAAGAGAACAACAGCTTTTCGGTTTATTGGACTATTCTTGTAGATTCATGGACACTGAGTAACAGGCATTTCTTTGCCTACACTCTCTCTCATTATTATTATAATTAATTTACGTTCACAGCAACTATGCTTTGCTGGAGTTTTCCTTGAAGCCAAGTCACAACTAGTAACCTCAGGATTCAAGGACCTTTCTTCAGATTGTTGCCGTACTCAGAAGAAAGGACTTCTGTAATAATCAATCCCAGCGTCCACTCCAATTTATTCCCAATTTGCTTTCATGGCCCTTGGGATGATTCCAAGGGCCAACAATTTTGCACTCAATTTTTTTTGCCTTGTGTAGCACCAGCATATCCAGTCTTCTCGCTGTGATCACTTTATCAGTCTGTATCGTAAAATCCCACGAAATTTTCCAATTCTCATTTTCTAAGACACTTTCTGTGCTCTGTTCATACTACCTTCCTGCGCGTTCAAATCCTTTTGTTCTACAGAGGTCCCAGTGGCCAGCTTTTCTCCATGTTATCATGTTTTCTTGTCCTCTTTCGGTGCCATTTTACTGCATCCTGAAGTGATGTGCATGACCCTTTCATCTTCCTTTTTGCACATTCTGTACGTAGGGTTGTTTTGTGACTTGTCAATCTTTCTTTTGGTCAGGTTTGTTCTCAAGGCCTGATCCTGGGCTGCAGTAATTAGGCTCTCTGTTTCGATTTTCAATTATCCTTTCTGTAGCTAAAGGCCAAAATTGTGTGTCAGCAACATCTGCAGTCTGTCCAATAAAGTGGCCATGCATCACCTTTTGAGACCAGTCGTCTTTTCTTTCTTTCTGCTTTCTCTTTTTGAAATGGTCTGTGTTCTCAATCCCACATTCTTCTGTTACTCTGACTGCGCTGTGAAGTGTTTCAGTGTTCTTAGGTACGTAGTTCTTTAAGCCCAGTATTGACTGATCAACAGCGTCTTCGACTGAGATCGAGCCTCGACCTCCATCTTTCCTAGTGACATACAACCTGGATGTATTGGCTCTTGGATGTAGTGCTCCATTCATTTTCATCACTTTCTTTGTCCTTCCATCCATCTCTCTCAGCTCCTCACGTCTCCATGCACCCAATAAATACCCCTGAGTAACGTATAAGTGAAACAGCCCAAGTGTTTATTGCGAGGATCTTATTGCCACCATTGAGTTTTGATCTCAGAACGTTTCTCACACGACGGACGTATACTCTGTCCGTACTTTAGCGTTCATATTTTCGTGCTGGAAAGAACTTATCTCACTCGAGTATCCCAAGGTACTTGTAGCTCTGACCTTCTTCCAATGAGTTGACTATTTTCCTATCAGGCAGCTCAATTCCCCGGTAATGTTATTACTTTGCCTCTCTTCATGAATGACCAGATGGGCACACTTTTCAATTTCAAATTCCATTCCAACATCCGTACTCATAACCCGGACTGTATGAACGAGTGATTCTAAACCTTGTTGGGTCTTTGCGAACAACTTCGAATCATCCATGAAGGAGACTCCCCTTTATGGTTAATCCTGGTGTTATCCTTACCAATTTCATACGAAAATCTGGCTTTACGTATCACTAGCGAAAATGGCGTCATAGATAGTACAATATTATTATTACTATTATTATTGTTATTATTATTATTATTATTATTATTATTATTATTATTATTATTATATTATTATTATTAGCGTTTATATGCTGGATTAGCCAAATTGATATAGCTCCTTAGGGCGCTATTGCGTAACCTAAAGGCTGATTGAAATATTAGTTGAAAATTATTTTAAAAAGCCTAATTAAGTCTAAAATTTAAGCTTAATTTTCTGAAACCTAATCAATGATTTTCTTCAGGTGATAAGGTCGACTGGTTACGCGCCACTTGTGTCAAGGTGGTCGGTGATTGAAAGTTAATCCTAGCTTTGTGTAAGTAATTTCCCGAGCGGTGCGATTGGTTGACTTACCGATCGATCTCCTTGGTATCCACGTTTCAGGGATTTTAATTTCGTTTTTTTTTTATTTTTATTATTTTTATTATTTTTTTTTTATTTCCCCATTTATTTAGAGAATTACAAGGTCTAAAAAGCTCACTACATGAAATAAACGGAGAAGGGCAACGATATAGGTAAACTAGTTAGATGCCCTTTAAATTAAGTTACATTTTATTTTAAGATAAAAGATAATTACAATAAGCGAAAGGAAAGGAGGAACACATAGTTAAGGGGTGCAGTAGTTAGTACTGAGCAAAATAATTCTGAAAAAGATATCTTTTAAATAGATGTTTATTTGACAAACTACGAATGAATAGAGGAATATCATTCCAATAATAACATCCAATAATTGTTGGGCAGAATTTCCTTATATTTGTTCTAAAGGAACTGGGATTTAGATACTGTAAGGATGTGCTTCGAGTAGTATAATTATGTTGCTCAGATACAAAGGATAGAGTAAGATTTGATGGTTTGTTATCTACGATAAGATCATAAAATAGTTGACAAGTTTTTAACTTCACAATATCAGGAAATTTAATTAGGCCAAGATTAACATAATGGGGAGTAATATGCTCACGAAGTGGTACCTCATTGATGATTCTTAAAGCTTTGTTTTGCAGCTTTACCACTTGAGATATGGCAGCTTCGTAGTTATTACCCCACAATACGCAGCCATAAGTTAAATAAGGATATATAAGTGCATAATAGATACTTGTTAAAGATTTGTTGGGTACATGACGTTTTAATTTTGCAATAATATTTATGCTTTTACTGATTTTACTACTAATATAATCGATATGATGGTGCCATGATAGGGAACAATCAATAATTAATCCTAAGTAGTTAACACTGTGAGACTGTTCAAGATACTGATCCGCTAGTTTAAGAGGGGTGTATAAATTATAATTAAGTTTTTGCCGTGGTTGGAATACTATATATTTTGTCTTACTTAAATTTAAAGTTAGCTTATTTGAGCATAGCCAGTCATAAATAGCGGGTAATTCAGAGTTTATTAGGTGTAGCAATTCATCGAGATCCCTACCAGTCGCAGTCAAGGAGGTATCATCGGCAAATAGTCTTAAGGAAAAATTAGTTGCATTTACTATATCATTTATGTAAACTAAGAAAAGAAAAGGACCCAAGATCGACCCTTGTGGCACTCCTGAATTTACGGAAAGAAAACTAGACTCAGCTCCATTAACATACACTCTTTGCTTCCTTTTGATTAAATAGGACCTAAACCATTGGTTTTCAACATCTCTTATTCCATACAAATTTCCATACAAATTTAGTTTATATCCCTATTGATGTTATCAGGGTAAAATCTTATGATGATAGCGACCTTTACTTTTCGGGTGCGGTGACCTGGTTCCAAAGAGGAAAAAAGCGGAGGTCTTGTTACGGGCGACTCTTACATCCCTTGTCTTTAGAACCAAGGGTGGCACAGTCGGTTAGTGCGCGGCCTTGATGCAAGAGGTCTCGAGTTCGATCCCCGGATCTCACATCCTTGTTTCGACTTCTTTCCTTTCAGTGTAGCCTAAGTAGCTTTAAATACCCTTAAAACGGAGCACTGATGGAAAGAGGGGGGTAAAATGAGCGCACCGTCGGCTTCCTGGGAGAATACTCTCCAGAGAGTAAAGGAACTTCCGACGTTAAATAACGTGTACCTTTACCTTTACCTTAATTTACTCTCTCCTGCATAGATTTCCTGCACAAATCTACCCCATCTCGCCAATTTAGACTGTACCGTATTCACAGGGAATCCTGTAGACTACACCTTTTAACTCGCGGGAACAATGGTGTCCCTGGGTCGAACTAAATGTGACCTGAGTGTCGTATTGGACTTGAAGACGGTGCGAATGTTTTTGAGTTGTAGGCGGCGCCGAAGAGGCTCTGATGACCCCTTTTAAGTGAGTCGGTTTGCTGTTCCTCCCCTGGGAGCGGCTTTTATTGTTTTAATGAACGAAATGATATATGAAATGAATCATATATTGAACTGCGCATATAAAATCAAGCGAAGCTATGCCGATCCTCGCAGTTATGAATGTAATTCTAGCACTTGCGTCGGAGAAGGCTGAAATGTTCAAGACTTCAACGGGGATTGAACCCGTGAGCTCGGGATGCCGGTGCGACGCTCTAACCAACTGGAACATTTGAACCCATAAATGACCGTCTTCTCACATCAGTGGCTTCATAGCTCAGTTGCCTAGAGCATCGCACCGGCATCGTGAGATGAAATAAATGTATATTTGAGGTGCACCTGCACCTGAGAGATCCTCACATTTATATGGACAATGAGGTAAATTGTTTCTTATATATTCTTGTATGTTTCTGATTCAACTGCCTGTTTTTTAATACCTCCATGCAGTGATTAGCAATAACCGTGCTGCGCCTCACACGATCCATTACTGAACTGGAAGTAAGCAGATGATCTTAATATGAGGTCTAAGAGGTCCGCAATCGGAGCTCATGTAATTCCGGAGAAAACGCGTTCAAGGTTTGTTTCTTTTATTTAGTTGTATTCGTAGTTCGTAGGTTGCTAAACTACAGAATTCATACTCATAGGGAGCTTGTCTGAACAAGCGACGTTTGAGCCAGGGACAGAAACCGGAAGTTAACATTGTGCATACCAGGCCAGTGCTCTGTCAGATTTTCTACACTAACTGGATCATCTCTAATAGTGAAAAGATAGGTAGCAATGTAAATGCCTTAGTATCAAGACAAGTTAATAGGAAAAGTGCACACTTCTGGTTTTCGTCCGTGCCGCAAAAACCTCGCGTGCTTACCCAAAAAGAGGGATTTTCGCGACTTCCTGTTGCAGTTAACAGAGATCTGGGCCACCTCAGTTGTTCGAAAGCAGTTTAACTTAATCCAGGATTAGCGTAAACTTTGGTTTCGTGTTTTCAACTTTTTGGTAAAAGTTTCTTTTGCTTATTTTGGTTTTCCAAGATTGACTTCCTCTGATGTAAAGTTTCAGCGAATATCAGCGTTGAAAAGCATTTAATTTGGGAGTAGAGAAATAAATTTTAATCTGGCATTAGCTTTAATCGGCTTTTGAACAACCGGGCCCTGGTAACTACAGTCTCGTTCCCAGTGTTTTTTTCGTTTCAGTTACGAAGTTGAAAATCACGGCTATCCATTTCTCTTCCCTCCCTTATCATCAATATATAATTGCATAATAGTTCGGCAAACATGTTTATGTGTAGTTTTTAAAGAGTAACCAGTTTTAGAGAAGGTCATTCTTTTCAAAAATTTAATGGTAGTTGAATTGCTCTTACTTTGGGTTGGAGGATCAAAATTCGAGGAGGAATGGCTTTCCATGTGAGCAAAACGAGTATCTTGAGCACTTTGGATTACATAGAAGATGGAAGAGCGGACATTTATAAATGGAGCGAGAAAAGGAGGTCCAAACGGAAAGGGATCAGTGGAAGGCTATATCACATCCAGAAATTATTTATTGACAGGAGTGTAAGCGAAAATGACTTATAATATTTACTTAATATTCGCAGCTGTGAATTGAACGCTTAACGTCTGCAAGACAACTCCAACTCAACTTTATGTGGCTACTGTGGCATTTAACCTTACATGCATTTAATTTTTTTTTTAGGTTTTAAAAAGCTTCCTGCAAAATCTAACTATAATTGTTATTCTTCAAATGGTTTTAGCAGGTGAGTATGGTAAGAATTGTTGAATATATGTCATTTCTAACTTTGAAGAGAAACTTTTGGTCACCAATTCAAGGTGAAGTTCACAAAGTGAAGTTTTTAAGTTGAACTGTGAACTTGTCACCTCTTTCAATTTAACGCCACTTTCCAAGTCTCCTGCATTCTTCCTTTTTGTTTTTCGCCCACTTAGTTCCTCGGTGTCAATGGATACCTTCATTAAGTCAAAAAAATTAGTGTAGAATTCTAATAGAATTATCCATTATTTGGTTACTCGGACCAGAGAAATATGTAACCATCTTTTAAGACTGCTCAAACAGTCTCCAATGACTCATGCCTATAAAAAACTTGTGTGAATCTTCCTAGTGATTGTTGCAAACATGTGGCAATGTGGGTCAGGCGTGCGCAACCAGAAAGTACTGTCTTATTCAGCAGGTGGATGGAATTTTCCAAATGTCAAACCTTGATTTTTGTTGAATGGAAAGCAACTATGAGATCTATGTTCAGAAATGCAGACAATGGCAAAAATAAAAATTGGCGGATTCAGCAAAATTTTGCCAAGAGGGCAACGAGTGGCGGATTTGGCAGAATCTCGCCAAATTCTCCATTTTCGCCATCACGTACATTTCTCGACATAAGTGACAACTACAACAGAGATCATCAGACCATGAGAGCACACTTCTCTGTGTATCTATGTAAATAATTCTTAATTAAGTGGTTAGGAGTAACACACTTGTGCCTGGATTACTACTACTTTGAGGCAAATGAAATCCAAACACAAAGAGCATTTTGAGTTACCGGTACTCGCCACAGGGCGATAAATGGACTTCTGAAGCAACCCAGTGCAAACAAAAGTTAAATAAATATCTCTTTAATGTTCTATGCCCCCATCAGGTCAACCTTATCTGTTCTCTTGGAAAAGTCTTTCCCTACATCTTTGCTTCTTACCTTCATTGTGTTTCAGTCTTCTTCCTATGAGACTTGTGTACATTTACTTTGAAGCAAAAATAATGTGAACCACGGAGGCCAGTGAGTGGTAATCAACTCTGTGATGACCTTACATGTGGTAAAACATATAGTGGGAAAGTTGTGATTTCACAGGATCAGGCTGTTGGGTGATGTAATTTCTCTTGACTTGTCTTTTGAGGGATCAATAAATTTGATTTCACAACATTATTTGAAAAGCACTGATAGCAGCTGACTTAATTCAGTGGTCATTGGTTAACATGAAGAGGTTTATGTTACTGCCATTGAGGAGTTTTTGCTGAAGTAACAAGCATGTTGATGACAAAATAATGCATTCATGGCATGTGGCTTATACGAAGTCTACTTTCTTCATTTTTATGTGCAGCACTTGGGACCTTTCTTTGTCAGAGATTTGGTAAGTTTATTTCTGGTATTTTTAAAAACATTACTATGTCGAGTACTACAGGGAGAATAATGTGATGGCTGTGATTGGGATACTCAGGGCCTGTACTTGACAAAAGAGAGCTTTTTGTGTCACAATTATTATATAATAATATTCCTACATATAAAACTGAACCCACTGGTTTTAACTTTTATGATACCACATTATGGAGATCATCATCATCATCATCATTATCATTATCTTCTTTATTTCAGTTGCAATTACTGGTAATAATAATATTGTTATGATTACTGCATTGTATAAAATTGTTTTTGCATATCACAGCTCTGGATTTTGATGTCAACATCAGTATCTTTGTTTCACCAATTGTATTTCCATTGGCCTTTTCCATTAATGGTGAGTTATTTTCATAATTACTACCATAGAAGTATTGCCTAAGTACTACTGTGTATAAAGAAGAGGAGGGGTGGGGGGGGGGGGGACAAATGAGCAGCAGTGTGCAGTGTGAGCACTTGCTTCTAATTAACAATGTGGTCTGGGTTCGATTTCCAGACTTGGTGTTACAAAATGTATATGTGGGTTGAGTTTCTTGGTTCTCTGCTCTGCTTTGAGAGGTTTTTCTCTTTGTACTCCGATTTTCCTCTCTCCTAAAAAACCAACATTTGATTTGATTTGCGTTAGTTTGTTGATTTCAGTTTACAGTATGCCGGATAAGTGCCCCTGAGCACTAGAAGTAGACTAGACACTGAACTAAAGTTACTTTCCTTTCCTTTGTGGGTCGGATTTCTTGGTTTGCTACTTTATCTTTGGGTAATCCGGTTTCTCCGTCTCCTCTAAAATCAACCTTTTGATTTGATTTGATTTGTTTTCATTTGAGTTGACTCGACACTTAAATAAAAGTTCATTGTTATTGAGCACGGGTTAGTACCGGTACTTGTGAGGGTTTGGGTTATGCTCAGAAAGCTTTTAATTTTGTCTTTTTATCTCAGTTTTCCAGTCAGTCATGCCAAAATAGACAGTCCCTGTTGTTAGCAATTTCTGAACTGGCTAAAATACAATTATTATAACACCAGAATACAAGAATGTTAACTGTTAACTTCTGAAGTAAAGGAATTCCCCTTATCCTGCTTTAAGTTTGCACATAATATTTCTCTCTGTTTTAATCTGTTAATGGCAACAGCTGACTTCCAACGGCGTGAAAGAGTTCTTGAAGATTTAGCTGAGTTTAAAGGTGCTCTTCTAGTGCTGTTTTTCTGTCACCGAGATTGGATTCAAGCTTCAGGTACACTAATTAAAGGGGCTAGGTCACGCTATTTTAGGTAATTTTGTTAATTGTGAGCTCTAAACGTCAAATTGGCAGAGCAAGAGTCTTTCATTTGCAAAATCAAGGCCACATAACAACTGAGAATTATGATTTTCCAGCTTTGTAAATGACATTTTGATATAGAATGATATAAATTTGAAAAAAGGTGGGCCGACGTTTTTCAATTTTACCCAAATTCAATCCATTTCAATCCTCTCCAGTTTTGTCCATCCATGTCCCTTCTTGGCTTCCCTGTGTTTTGTTAGAGTTCTTCTATAGTTTTGAACAGTTATTTTGATATTTTAGTTAATTCTATGACCATTTGATCAGTGCTGAAATTGCCTAAAATTGTGTGACGTAGCCCTTTTAAACCACTTTCCTTGGCTTGCACAGGGTACCAGCATATATTGGGGGTCAGGTGGAATCAGTCCTTTTAAGTGCATGAGATGCTTGCAGTCATATACACTGTACATGTATGTACTGTAGGTTACTCCATCCTGTTGCTTATTATTTGACATGGTATTGCCATGTGCATAAAAAGTAGATTGTATTTTTTACCTTCCTTTTCAGGTCTACCAACTGATTTTCTAAGAACTGTTAATACGATACTAAAAGGACTAGTTTTGAATATCAAAGAATATCTCCTGACCGAGAAAGTTGAAAGAAGAAACTACATTTTGAAAGTAAGTTTAATATTGTAAAGTTCATTTATGATTGCCTTGGTTAATGAACCACTTTGTATACGAATCTTTTAACAACTATTGTGAACTATTGTTCTACTATTCTATTACCATTGTGAATCTTAGGTATTTTGTTCTTCCTGTGTCAAATTGTTTCCACCTTGTAAGTTTAACTTTCGCTACTCTATACATATTTCAACACCTTATAATAACTACACAGTAAGTGTTTGTAATTGTATTCTCCATTACCAACTTGTAAGGTCAAACGTTCTTTTATTTGTAAATTTTCGTTCATTACTTTATACTTCAACACGTTAAATAACTAAATGTTCGTAATAATTGTGTTCTCCGTCGCCAACTTGCATGTCAACGAAAGCTAGATGTTTTAGTTGGGGAGGCCTAATTTATATAAGCTTAGTAATTGCTTTTAGGCCTCCTCGCCACCAATGTACTTCAAGTATTTTCTCTCTATCTTCTATTTTTTGATTATTCATATTTGTATCTTAATTTCTTTTTTCTGTGGCAAATAAATTTAAAAAACAAAAATTTCATTGGGTCACCGCCAAGAACACGGACTGAGACTGGCCACAGCCAAAAATACGCGCAATCGCGGTAATGGTATAATGTTTTAACCGTTGAGTCGACCGTTCTCGTTTCAAATTTCTGAGAATGCGCAGAAGAGCCGGAAGTCCGTGATTCGCGTACTTCCTGCTTTATCTGTGGCCACTGATTCTGTGTTCTTGGTGCTGACCAAAAGAAAAGCGGACTCAGGGGACGAAAATGATGGCGAGGAGATTGAAAGATTAAAAGTCTTGTGTTTATTCGGCCGTTCTTGTTTGCCTTTCTGCGATGATTTCCTGGCTACAACAGTAGTAATAATAGTATATTTTTGTTGCCTGCGAGTAGACTTCCGCGCACGTACTGGAAAACTCTCAGGAGAGCTTGCTCATGGGTTTAATTTTTCAGGTTGCGATGAAAATCCAATTCCAAACTTCATTTTTATTATTTTTTAAATTCATCATGATATACGGGCTGTGATGTAGATATTTCCGACTTTTTTTTTACACAAGGTTTGAAATCTTCAATCATTGCAACTTTATTTACTGCGATTTTCATAATTCTGCGGATACCAACGGCCAAACTGCGTTTTCGCTTTCATCAATCAAACTGCCGACGCCAAGCCGAGAGTTGAGCCGAAAACACGAATGCCGAAATCAGTTGATGCGTGACATAACCTACCAATCAGCATCTTTTGTTCCCACGGCTCATTCGTACATTCGAACTCACAGGCGACCCAAACTCAATTCGAATGCTCAGTCACCCATTTGTAGGGTTTATATGGAAAACATGAAATGCCGAAAAATCGGCTAATCCTAGTTTACAGCGACGAAAATAAATAAAATTAACTTACTTTTTACTGCACCTTTTGTTCTTGTGTCGATTTGAGGCGTTCTGGGCTTGTTTTGAAATTTGCTCCTATCCTTCATTAGTAGAAGACAAGGCTGGAAAGTCGGAATCTCTGAAGCCAGTGATCACTGCGATCGAGGAGGATTTTTGTCCGAAAAATTGGCTTGATTCGGTCTTTTGTCCAGGCCCCTGGGGCCCGTTTCTCGAAAGTCCCGAAACTCTACGGGCCATTTTCGGGTGTCACAATTCCCTCTGTATCTCAAGAACAGAGAGGATTTAAGTCGTTAAATTTCACAGTCAGTTTGCTTTTAGCTACCTAGAAAACATGTTAAAAGATCGGCGTTCCAAAACAATCGGTTGGCACGTTCACAAATGGCTATCCGAGCCCGAAAAGTCTTCGGGACTTTCGAGAAACGGGCCCCAGAATCCGAAAACAACAATCTCCACATGCTTAGACAACAAGCCAGTTTTCACGAAGAACCCGCCACTTTCTCCAGCTTAAAAGGCGTTTTGAATTCATACGTGATATGACCGTTAGCCTTGTGAGTCAGGCAATTTCACACACAGAGGTAGGTAATATCCAACAACAACAACGACAACAACAATAAAACCTTTATTCTAGTGTCTTAAGTATTTAGCTTGGTAGCTAATTGCGGACACTGCGATAAAGTACTTAAAGCTAATTAATATATACACATTAAAATTTTCCTTAAGTTAATAGCCTATGAATACTTATTAAAACCTATATCATATAAGATTAAAAATCAAAATGAACATAAATGACAATTTCACAAAATTTCCTAAAGTTAATAGCCTATGAATATTTATTAAAACCTTATATCCTATAAGATTAAAAATCAAAATGAACAGTAACAATTTTCACAACTGTTCTCAAGCACGTTTGCTAAGTCTCTCTGTCTTATATTTCTGATAAAAAGATTCAATTTGTCACTATATTTATCAGCACGAGAAAATTTGGACCACAAATATGGTCCCTGGTATCCTAAAGAGTGCTTCCCATATCTCACAGATTGAAATCTTGGTACCTTAATTAAAGTCATTTTCATTACGAAGCTGATATCTGCTTTCATTTTCTTCAAAAATGTCCAACATCAAACTTCGTCAACCTGAAACTTTCTCTCGTCCCCTACCCCTAGAGAGAAGTGAAATTGTCACCAAGCCAACGGTCGT
>OX421446.1:17927985-17932985 GCA_949126865.1 Montipora capitata
TTAACATTGTCAACGTAGCTGTAATCGCCTAGCCTGCGAGCAGGCCCTCTGAGAGACTGGGTTGGGGGTAGAATGAGGGCCTGCCCGCATGGCTTTGTATTTTGAATGTCGCGTCCAAATTTTGGACGCAAAATACTGATTGGCTGAAATTAAATTACTTGGTGACGTCACCATTGACAAGCTCGGATACGTCGCTTCGAGAGATGAGGTGGTCAGAAATGCGTTTGAGAAAATTGTAGAATGTTACCGTAACTTTACATAATTAAAGGTCGGGCAACGCGATGCAATGGTTTCGCTGCTGGAAGGAAAGGAAGTGCTATCTCTGTTATCCACAGGATTCGGGGAAAGTCTTATTCCCCAACTGTACAACGAGGGCGACTTCATGTCACCGTGGTAGTTTCAAGCATTATCGCTGATTACATTTGGACAAAAACTTGGGCCTTTCGGCTGCCTCAGTTGCCGATTTAACGATAGAGAACGATAAAGGAACTCTACACGATTTTAGCGAGTATTTGGTTAAGCCGAAAAGGCGGCTACACAAATGATTCCTCGATCTCCTGGGTGACGCCGCAATACTCCGATACACTTGAAAACAAAAGATGCCAATTTTCAAATTGTTGAATTAGTAAAATACATATCTATAATCACAAATACTCGATAAGCCTTGAAATAAACTGGTGTAGGTATTAGGATATCTGTCTAGTATTCAAGTGTGATGTAGTAGTTGTAATGTCTGTATTTCATTAAGATAAATTAAAAAAGATAATTCCGCTTCTCTTTACCGAAATTTGGCAGCAGTTGTGGTCGACGAGTCTCACACGGTGGAGATGCGGTCAGGGAAAACGGATTCCTCTATTAGTATTCCCGTCCTTTCAAGTTTGTGTGCTAAATTTGTTGCCTGACGAACGAAACACATTTTCCGTGGAAGGGACTTCGACGAATTACCGTACAGAATATTCAGCTATGCTTTACAGCATCAGCAGTAGTTGTTAGGATTTTCTGGCAAAGGCTTCCTTCCTTTACAGTTTTTTTGGAGTTTCTGCCTAAATTAGAAATACACAACGCGTGGCTTACTGTTTTTTTCAATGTTTACTTCTGGTGCGCGCTGATTGGCCAATTTTTGACAGCTCTCTCAGCGTTACATCAGGAGGCGGCATTCAAAATTCAGAGGGATGCGTGCAGGCTCTCCTTCTCTCCCACCGCAGAGAGAGAGCCTGCTCGCAGGCTATGATCGCCGAGTGGATCCTCAGACTACTTTTACCTCTTGTCCGACACTTGCTACACAGGCTAGCGAGATTCTAACGCCAGCTTTGGTTACACTTTTTTTTATCCACAGTTTGATGTGCCATTCATTTGAGAGACTTCGTGTGATCAGAGAATACCGCTCTCCACGGACCATTCGGTCGTTCACCAAGGTGTTTATTTTCATCATGCCTATTGTCTTATCGCCGTATTATGTACATATGGGCATAAACTCCGGAAATACGTGGAGTCCTTATTACATTGCTATACTCTCGACATTTATATTTGGTTCGCTGCAAGGTGTCCAGGACATTTTGGACGATCCTTTTGATGGAATTAGCGAGGATGATATTAATCTTGGACAGGTGAGAAGTTATAGTTTTCAATCTCCGTTGAGAAGCTTAATTAGTACCCTGTCCCCTTAAGAAAAAATGTGGAGAGCCTGGGCATCTGTGATTAACGATGCTCCCTCCTTTATCTTTTCCGGGAGGGACGGGAGGCTGCGGACACACATTTTCACGATTTTTGTTTGCGTTTCCGTCGGCGTGAAGCTCCGTAATATAGTTTACTTTTATAGTCTCTGTATCCCCTCCATCTGTAACGTTGAAAAGAAAAAAGAAACTTGATTTCAATTGAAACCTCCCAGGGACATTTCAGAGGACACAAGGCACATAAAGTTCTCTAAGCTAAAAAGGTATTACAGTCAGGGTATTTTCCTGACCGCTTTTTTCCTTCTTTTTTTTCTTGTTATAACAGTTTTCGTTGATTTATCAGCAGTATTCCAAACGTTGTTATAGTTACTGTAATATATAGAAAGTCTTGCTCTGTTATCCAAACTAAATGAATTTATTTATATCCTCTAAGTTTTTTCTGAACCTTGTGAATAGTTTTGGGCTGTACACTTGATCAGTCCGGCTGACATCTATTTTGATAGTCCAAATAGAACCTATGACGAGACCTTAAGTCTTTTTGTGATCTGTATTTACTCAGTATTAGAGACACTTATTGAGTTAAAAATACTGTTGTAAATAGGCGAAAGAAGTTAAACAAAAGTTTCAAGTTTTTTATAAGCAACAGCGGACCGTCTAACCGTAGATCCATGGGCAAAAGCTTGGATTTTACAGCAGTTTTTTTAATAGTTGCGTTGGGTCTTACTTGAATTTTATAGTGTCTTAGCTCATGGTTTTTGTTTGCATCATGATCAACGTTTGAATTCTTTGAATCGGTTTCATTCCTTTTTCTTCTAGCTGGAAGACTGGACTTCTCATTCGCTTCTCACTAACAGATGCATCACCGTTGGTCGCTTTACCGTGACCACCACAGGGAAAGATAGTCATGGGCAATTAAGCAGTGATAGCGACAGTGATGAAAACCCAAGTCCAAAACCCAAAATCATCCAACCAGCCCGTGTGACTGCCCACAAACGGAAGTCTATCCTTAGAAAGGCGAGCTTCCGCCGCTCGGATCATAACGAGGAAATCGCCGATGAAGCAATTCGACGAAAGTCCCTTTATCCGGAGACTGCACATCGTCTGGAGGATTTAGCGCGGCAAGGAATGACCGGGAGCACCACAATACTTCCTGGCATGAAGTTAAAAAGGTCTAACAGTGACAGCTTAACTGCGTACAACTCCGGCACCTCACTAGCTCAGGAGTTTTCGAAAACCCAGGGAGAGGGTGTCAGTGGAGGGGATTCGCGTGAATCCAAAAGGGTTTGGTTTTTAAAGGACACGGAAGGCTCTTCTGACGCGGATGGCGTCTATGACAGTGTAGATGCCGGGTCTGAATATCCTTTGCCTATTTCGGTTAATTCTGTTCACTTGCGACCTGATTGGACTTTAGATGAAAATTCACCCTTAATCTCCCTAGACAGTAGTTCCGGAACCGTGACTAGTTCTCTGGTAGACCCGATAGAGCTTTCTGAGGAGCTCTGCGAAGAATTAAAACATCATACAGGCACAAGTTTAATCAAGGGTCGTTTTTCAGTTGACAAGCCAGAGGGAAATGTTCCGCCGAGTCTAGCAAATCTTTTTCATAATCAGCCAAATAGACCGCCAGATGAAGCAAACGACCCTCATCCCTCCCAATCCAGCCAAGAACAAAATAACTCTATGCCGTCTTCCTTAAGAAATCTATTCGCACCTTTGCATGAATGTGATGCGAATTTGCGTTCACCTGTTCATACCTCGTTATCCTCGACTAATCCACCTGGTTCAACCCCTTCAAGCTCACAAAATCCAGATTTTTCTGTATCTCGAATTAGCCACTCTGCACCAACTTCGCCTGAACAAGGCAGAAAACGGAATTCCTTGCGTAAACTTTTTGGACAACCATCACCACCTCCTGTTCCCGTTCCTCTAACAGCCATAACCTCTCAGCGGTCGGCAGATTATCCTATAAGGAAAAAGTCTGCTAGTCTACGGTTTGCCTCAAACACGGATTCGGCTGGAGTTTCGTCGTCTAGATTTGCGCTGCAACCATCAGCGCATACTCCCGTAGTTTCGTCGTCAAAAGAACACTTAACCTCGCCTTCTCAAAGGAAGAAGTCATTAGAGATGTCGAAAATCACAACGGAACATTTGACAGACAATGGTCCTACTAGTGAAAAGAAAGAGCCTTCGAGACCTGTTGACAGACATGTTAATTCAAGGGTAAGGCCAAGTAGAAAATTGTCGACTTTAGTTACACTCGTACAGCAAACTTTTAAACCGGCAATACAGCAAAATCTTGCTTTCTAAGTTGGAAGAAAAGCAGATTTGATTTCGTTTCGCAACGCTGGGAAACAACTTGCTGCGCCCAACAAATTTATGCAAGCCGCAACGCGATTAGCTCTGGAAATGAACTAATCAGTGCGTTTCTTTTTCCGCTGTATTTATATCTTTACATGGTGCGTGTTCACAAGTCGTGGGCAAAAAGTAGCGTCTTCTAAATCTGGGTACGGAAACGATCATGACTGCTTGTTTTTCTTTCTGAGCTTGCGCAATAAATTTGAACATCCAGAAGTTCCTCTTACGCATGCTCACAACGAAAAAGTCGCATTTGTTCTAGTCTTCCAATCAAAACATGCCGAAATTTAACAAATAGAAAGTGGGTCAGCGTTGTCTGTACTCTTATCGACAACGATATTCGTCACCACAGTGGTCAAAATGTTGTGGACTAACGAGGCGTAGCCGCTGAACCACCTTCGATTTGTTTTTTACCACAACAATCAACGCTAAAGAAAGTTTTTATTTCAGAGCGTGACCAAAATCATGACACAAAGAAAGAGCAAGCGTTGTCTATAACGGTAACTTATGATTGGTTTATTTCCCAAAATGAGCGTTCCTGATTGGGTATTACATTGCGTGACAAATTGACGCGAGCATGATGCGAGCAGCGTTGTCTAGACTCTTATCGACAATGGTAAATTAGCCAATCAGATTGCGAGATTACAAGCAATTGTGGTAAAAATTAATATTGCGCACGCAAGGCATACTTCCTGCAACTTGCAATAGTTTTGATGCACGATTGTCGCCATGGGATTTGCAAGAAAACATTGTCTCCTGTTACTTAAACTTTCATGCCGTCGAAAAAATACTATTACAGGTGATAATTAACAATTAGACCCGTAGCCCGCAAGGGCTACGGGTCAATAGCCCATGAGGCGAAGCCGAATGGGCTATTGACCCGTGGCCCTTGAGGGCGAAGAGGCAGTCGGACAGAAAAGGCAGTAATAAATTTAGCAAATGCAATTTGAAGAAATATTTATATGGGAATAA
>OX421446.1:17937985-17945485 GCA_949126865.1 Montipora capitata
CGTAATATGTTACCTTGGCGACGGGCAAGCCCTATAAAAACACCCTTTATTTTGTCTTAAGTTTCTTTTTTTATATTTCAAAAACAAACTCGGTGACCCCCATTTTTTATTGCTAAAAAGTAATCAGAAAGCCAAGATCGTTTTTGAGATGTGAGCAACTAAATCGAAAATATAGTGTGTCTTTGCCGGGCTTTTCCGTTGCCACGGTGACATACTACGTGTTTCATATGGTACCATAATCTTGGTATTACGTGATACAGTGTTGTAGCTTCATTCGTTCTAAAGAGAGTTTTGAGCCACCATAATAACTAGTAATAACTGTCGTCTTAGCGAGTCGCTCATGGTGAGCAACCTCGGTTCATGAAGAGATGTATTTCTTATTTCGATGGTGACTACTGACTCGAGGGATGTTCGGGAAAAATCCGAGAGTTCCTTTGCAGGAGTCGAACTTACGACGACCCTCCGATTACCGTTTATTAATGAGCTCTTCTATTTGCCGGAAATGTTTCCTTTTGTAAGGGAAAAATTGTGAGGCGCGTCAGAATTTTGAACCAAATTTGTTACAGTTTATATTTTATTTCAAGTTGATGGTATACTATTCGTCATGAAACTTTCGCTGCTCTCCTCCCGCACTCTTTCGAAAGTCCCACGGTGGGAATTTGTAAGTATGCGCTGGCTCCATTATGGCATATTTGGAACATTAATGACAAAGACAAATACCACAGAAATTCTCGGGTGGGGTGAGGGGAGTGCATGGATTGGAAATGTCAAGGGAAATCTTATGCTAAATTGTTTCCATGCATGCAGACGGCCTGATTATGAATCTAATTTAACCCGTAGTCCGTCATCAACAATTCATACCTGCTGTTGGTGTGTGGCATTGTTATCTCCATCACGTTTAAACCACAGGGCGCGTATGATCTTGTAGTACAACACAGCCATCAACACAGAGAAAATAACATAGAAGGCAAGCCACACCAGGAAGAAAGTCCGAGTTATCCACTTCTCGCGCCACGCGTTTATGCAGAAATGTGGATTAATTTCCCTGTTAAACTCCTTGTTCAAGAACTGGGGTATTTGGAGAATGAATGCAAAAGCCCAAGATGCGAAAATTATGAACTGAAAAGGAAAATAGGCAAACATCCAAACATTGAGTCGTTTAACAAGAGCGGTTTTATAACGTACCCGGCCTAAATTCAAAAACGGTGCATGACAGGTGCATGAAAGAATATTATGGTCACCATGGAAATCCTGAATCTTTAACTTAGATTCAGAATATATTAATCTACTCATGATCATGTTCATACAGACCTTTCTCGAAGTTCTCTGATGATTACTAAAATTAAGGACAATTATCATAATTCACGTTCAGTCTCTATGGCATTGGCAATGACTTAGTTTCGGCGAGCGATTTTAAATACCTACACAGATCTTTCTCTCGTATTGTATCAATTAAATACGTCAAATGAAAGTATCACAAATAAATTTAAGCCCTTTTCAGACCAGTGTCGTGAAACAGCCACATAAAATATTTATCTGACCAATCGCAAAGAACGCAAGGAGCCCTGCCAATCAAAATTCGTAGCTACCCCAAGCGCGGGAAAACGATTGCTTCTCATTGGCTGAAAAACACGTGCTATTTTTTAGGCCAATCAGAAAGTGCGGCATTCTCCATTACTTAATTACTCTCGACACTCTATTGAAAACTGCTTTGAGCTTAAAGTGCCAATCAGCGTCTCATCTTCGGCACATATGCCGAAAACGTATGCAATTTTGACGAATCATAAGCTGATAATTAGCTGTTGAACATGTTCTCATTTTGTTTGCCGCCATTTGGCCCACCAATCGCCTTGATCCTCTTGCACGGTTCTTCGTGATATGTTGTTGGCTCAAGGGATCTACTCAACTGACTATATATATGTATCACTTCCACGAGGATCGCAAATGGATTCACCGTCCAAGATGAAGAGAAATTGAGAGAAAGGTACGGGAAACTCAAAACTGCACAACTTCTGAGGAAATTCGAAATACTGTAATTGCCCAAGCGGGATTTGAACACTCGTCCCCCTGATCACTAGTCGCGTGTGATGACCACTACACTATCTGGACAACCATGCTGGCAACATGGCTGATTAATCACTTAATGTGTGGCATTTTCGTGGGACTCCCTGAGGGTCAGTTCAGTTCTATGTGATAACGCGCGGACAAGGATAATTAATGTAAAGAGTCAGTTAAGTAGATCCCTTTTTATTTTTGGATGGCTGGATGTATATGGGAGGTATTGAATGAATCCGTCGATTTATAATAAGTATCGATTGTTAGGTGAGCCATGATTGTTTTTCTTATCTTCACATCAAGGAACGGAAGTTCTTTGCTGCTAGTTTCAGCAGTAATTTGAATGCTACCATCTAGGCTGTCTAGAATATCGTGAAGCTCCTTTAATTTATCCTCACCATAAGGCCAGTTTATGTAACAGTCATCTAAGGATCTTCTCCAGTTTGTGTAAACAGAATGGCTCATTTCGTCTCCCAATTTATTAAAGACCTGGCTGTATAATTCATTCTCCATTCTCGTTTCTTTATTTCGTCTCGTCCTTTTAATCAGCGGATTGGTGTTGCGCACAAATAAAAAGCAACGTTGTTCTCAATTGTTTTTTGGGAACTGAAAATGAAGTAAATACAGCAAGAGGCACTTCAACTGAACTTCTGTCTTTTGTTTGTCCCTTTTATCATGTGACATACCTTCAGCTTACGCATGGTAAGGCTTCCCGTCTTTCTTTGTGGATGTATTACCGCGCAATATCGTTCAAACGCGATAGCAGTTAAGGTGATAACAGAGGACGCCGCCCCGATCCAGGCTACGATCCCGTCCGTCAGCAATGTACACAACACCTTCCCAGTTATTCCTTCTGGGTGATTAGAAATATGGCTTAGAATCAGCATCGGGACGAGAAATATGGAGTATATGATGTCTGCCACTGCCAGGTTTACAATCAGATAATTGATGGGAATCCTATAAGTAATTAAGCGATTTGTCTCTATTAACATAGCATTTAAAGACAGCTGACGGTTTTAAACGTTAACTTTTTATTAATTTATTATGTTGCCTGAATTAGAAGGCAATATCCCAGACAGTGCAGGGTCTGTGTTAGAAAAACAAACAACGAATTGAAAATGAAGTGATCAATAAGTAGCTTGCAGGGTTTACTCCTTAGTTCTGGTGTAATTAATTTATTACTTTTATTATTAAGGGTGGCCCCTACCTCATGTCTCGATTTTTGACCACAACAACACAAACAATGGAGTTCCCAACGATGCTGGTAACTATCAGTATGGACGTTATTGTTGTTATGGCAACTTTCACTGTTTCTTCCATGGTTCCGATCAGTTAGTCACACTGATAAAAAAACAAAATAGAGCAGTGTATAGAGATAAACAGATAATCATACTTTCAATGTGTTAGTTTTTACACGCCATATTGTCTTTTCTCAATTATGTGTTCGCTCTGCACTGCTACTACTACTACTACTGTTACTACTACTACTACTACTACTACTACTACTACTACTACTACTACTACTACTACTACTACTACTACTACTACTACTACTACTACTACTACTACTGCTACTGCTACTGCTACTGCTACTGCTACTGCTACTGCTACTGCTACTGCTACTGCTACTGCTACTCAGGCGCGTAGCGTCCTATACGCATATACGCACGTGCGTACTTGAAGTGACCAGAAAATTTTGAAATTTTTAGCAATTGTTTCTATTCTTAACATTTTACTTGTACGCAACCAAGATTTCGTGATGAAAGCACCACTTTGATTAAATTCTGAAAACTAAAACAGAAGCTATACCATGTTCTAACTTAGTTTTGCATTGTACCTTTTTTTTGCACCAACAATGCAGTGTTGTTTGGCCAGCGTGCAACAAAAAGGCGAGGTTGCAAAGGAGCAACGTTCCAAGAACGTTCGTGACAAAGGAGAGACGTTCCGAGAACGTTCTTGACAATTCCAGTCACGCTAGCACAACCAAAACAATGTTTTGTTTGCACCAAGTTTGCTCAAAATAAGGGCAAGACGCTTTGTTCTTTGCTTGTATTCACACAACTATTTCGACAAGAAATAAAGAACGCAGTATTTTTCGCTCAGTTTACTTAGGTTTCTAGATCATATGTACTTGTGCGTACTTGAAAAAATGACCACGCTACGCGCCTGCTACTGCTACTGCTACTAATCGATCGTCAGTCATATCTACTATTCTACGAGCTAAAAAACATCGATATTGATCATGATAGACCTAATCGGCTAACTCAATGTTGTACCCAATTCAAACCCTTTGGGAATAAAACGTTTTGTTCCAGGTATTTCCATATCATTTAAATATGAATGCTACATTATCATGCAAACACAATACACAAAGAATCTTAATCTCGGGAGATTTGAATTGGGTACAACATTGAGTTAGCCGATTAGGTCTATTGTCTTGGGTGGAGAAGAAAAATACGGAAAAGAACATACAACACAATCACATACGGGTGATTAGCCAAGTACCATTCACCTCCGAGTAGCCGTGGCATTCGCTTTTTATTCATCTTGTGTGGTATATACTATGTACTTATTGACTGTGTTTAGGTCGGGCCGGACAGGAAAATATTTGGCCCGAGGTCATGGCGGACGGACCAAGCGCAGTGATGTCCGTGCGCCATGACCGAGGGCCAAATATTTTCCTGTCCGGCCCGACCTAACTCAGTCAATAATAAGCATTTTATCATATGGGCTCTTTACACTATTTATGAGCACTCAGAAGATGAAGTTAGGACAAAATAAAAAAACAAAAATCTGCGCAGAAAATTTATCTAATATGTTGTTTGCATTTTTGCTTTTCTGGCTGTAAATTACTTGGATGTTGAAAAAAGACGAAATCCCCTAAAACTGCATCGTACGGAGCAGTACGTGTTTCTGGTACGGCCGTATGGCCTTTTCCGGCCCTGCTCGCGCTAATGTGTACGATAGTTTTGAAATAAAAGCGCGCGCGGGGCCGTACGGGCCATATGATAATAAAAAAATATATTCACCTCAGTGTCTGTGAAAGTGTAAATATATTTAACTCGCCTCTTCGCGCACGGCTCGGTTAAATGAAAAAGAAAGGAAAAGGAAAATAGAGTGGGGCAAAACATACCGGAAAAAAGGGCTCGAACTTATATTAACCGCGATGCCTTGATTGCCTTATTTGCAGAGGTTAACTATTAGTTTTTGATGTGGATGCTGCACAAGTTAGCGTACTGGATAACATTAATTGAGCACCAGTAGTTCAAAGCGAGGGTCTATCCGTTGGCTAAGTCACGATCTCATTGGTGAATCACTTACTTTTCATAGCAAAAGTATCAGTTGGATAATGATCTATTCGGTGGATACTGAGCTACCTTTCAAAAAACTGAGAACAGTTGGCAAACATTCTGAAGTCATCCCGCCGTAACCGTAAACGGTTATAGCTCTCGTACATATTGTAGTCGTTCAAAAGCTCTTCCTTCCCCTCCTTTCTAGAGGTATCGAGATCAGTTCCTACCGGTATATTTCCAAGTAAAGAAAATAAAACACTTACCGACACAAAGAGTTGCGCTTTACCGACTTTAGCGGAGCAGAACTGTCTGCGTATTGCACTCAGTTGAAATTAGCATTAATTGAATCGTGTGTCTGACGTACGACGGCCGTGTCAAATTGAATTTAAACCCTACGAAACAATAATGTTGTCCAAGAGAGGATTCTCTTTTGCTGTCATGATGTGTATGAAAATTACTCCAGAAGAACGAAGTTCGCTAGCAGCTTTCTTTGTAGAATTAGCTAAGCTGTTTGCTTAAACGTATTTTATATTTTATTTTCTTATTTCTCCACTCTCAAAAGTCGTAGGGCTGGCTAAGGCTGTGTTTGTGATGCACCTGTCACTGTAAACCCCCACACCCCCCCCCCCCCCCCCCACCCCGGAAAACATGGGGCATTTATCCACAAAGCAAAACCAAACAAGGATAATGCCCTACATACAGGGGACATATTTTTGGGTCTAATCCTTACAAAAATGAGGATAATCCCCCACATAAAGGGGACAAAAAAACTCCATGTCTAAACCCGTAGTATTACTTTCAGAAGTGTGATTGACATTTATTTTTGAATACGTCAACGTTCGTCAACACATTTTCACATGGAACAAGTGCCAAATTTTCTAGCTTCATTCAGGACACATCACCATAAAAGGAGACAAAGCAGTCCATTATGTCTTCAACGTTTCCAGCAGGAAATGCACACTACAAATGACTTGAAGACTCTACAGATTTTATTAATTTCATTGAAGAGACGAAGATAGATAGGAAAACGAACTTTCCTTGTATATATGGGTCATTGACCAAGCGTGTTTATGGACCGAGACGAAGTCTCCGTCCATTAACATCGGACAAATTAATAATTCATCCCAAACCATGTCTATCTCCAACTGCTTATTAGCTGACCTGATTAGCATACAGTCCGAGCTCTCTTGCTGAATACTTGCTACTTTCTATGATCATATACAGCATATAGATTTCAGATACATAGATGGTGTTCAAATTTCCCCGAGAAAATTAATTTTAATGATGAAATGGTATATGAAATGAATCATATATGAACTGCGGAAATGAAATCAAGTGAAGCTATGATCTTTGCAGTTATGAATGCAATTTATACAATTGCGTAGAGAAGCCTGAAAAATTCAGGACTTCAACGGGGTTTGAACCAGTGACCTCGCGATTCCGGTGCGACGCTCAAACCAACTGAGCTATGAAGCTACTGACGTTGGGAGATGGTCATTTGTGGGTTCTAATAATCCCGTGAGGAATGAATCAATGATGAAATGGTATATGAAATGAATCATATATGAACTGCGGATATGAAATCAAGTGAAGCTATGATCTTCGCAGTTAGAACCCACAATTTTTAAGGCTTCTCTACGCAATTGTATAAATTGCGTTCATAACTGCGAAGGTCATAGCTTCACTTAAAATTAATTTTGTTAGGAGACAAAAAGTAAACCAAATACAACTTAAATTAGATTATAGTACACGCCCGGATCCTGCTAAGGATCTTAGACTGTAATTCTGACAGAATATAAAATGTTTAATGCTATTGTAAATTACAATGAATATGTTTCCATGATTTCAAATTGGACATACGGCTGAAGCTCATACAAAGCCTTGAAAACTCAGTAAAAGCATCTGGGGCCAATAATTGAGATCCATTATTATCACCAGAAAGGGAACATGAAACCAAAAGAAAGGTTTGCAATCTTACCCGCTTGTGTCTGAGAGTTCAGGGATGTAGCAACAATTAGCCCTGTGATGACTACTTAAGATTTAGGTGAAAGAGGCAAAGAAATTAAGCTGTGTCCTTAATGCAAAACAGAATGCTTCAGCACGAGGCACAGTTTTCGTAGACATTACACGTTTTATTTTCACTTTTCAATGG
>OX421446.1:17947985-17952985 GCA_949126865.1 Montipora capitata
TATGATCTTGCACCTGTAATAAAATATACGCTCCTAAAGCGTCGTCAACATGACTATTATGTACCATTTCCAGTTGTTTTGATAATGAACCTCAATGATGACGTAACATTGTTTTTCTTTATTACGGTTAATTAACTCTAATTGTCAATCGAATACCATGACGACATGCCTACGACTGATATATTTTCTTTTTTGTACTTACAGAACTCATACATACACGCGTTTTGTGTTCTTGGGCAAAATGATCCCCAGACAATCTTGGACAAAAAGGGTTGAGAATATTAAAAACAGGGGTTATTTTGCGCACTACATCCTCAATATCGCACATTATTAGCGACCCCCCTCCCCCCTACAACCAATGTTGATAAGCCCAGGTTCGACATGCTTTGTTTCGTCTAGCAACATTGATCAGGGGGAGGGGGGGTGGGGGCAAAAAGAGAGCTTATTTTTCATACTCGTGATCGGAGTTTAGTCCAAAAGCAGAGTTTTCTCAACAATTTTGTCCAAGATTGTAGAACTTAGCTGTTTGCGAACGTCAGAAGTCTAAATCCTAGCTAAGATTTTCGCATACTACGCCAGTTTCCGGCCACTGATCTGCACTCACAGATGGATTGTTTAAAACTTATTTGAATTAATGAAATTTTGTTACTTACTACTCGAGAAATTAATGAAATGTACATAGCTTAAGCAAGCATGGCTTAATGAGGTACATATTAACTCAGATGTGCTGTGTTAATTGCCCGTGCCTCTTCCTAGAGAATATCGTGCGGGCTTTGTCAAGGTTATACCCTACCCATAGTTAGCAGCTATCTATGCCCTACCATACACCCCTAAGTAACCATTTTGCTCTAATCACATAAAGTACAGTCGCTAAGCCACATCGAGATAGCCTTGGAAGTCCGTTTAGTCGAGCGAATTGAATGAAATTTCTGCTTTCTATTGATGGCCGGAAACTGGACTCGCTGGCCGGAAACTGGGCAACTTACTAGTTTTGCAAAAAATTGGCATAATTTCTTTAGTACTTGAGGTGGGCAGCCGATCTCCGTATATTTCAAAGGTAAGTAAATGAACTGTCTCTTGTAGGAAAATGAGAAAGTTTCCGTGCATAAACAAGAAGTTAGGGCGATTACAAACTAAAGTGGCCGGAAACTGGGCAACATACTGTATCTAGCTAGGAAAGCCAATGAAGTTTCAGACATTTCCCAGGTATATTTAAGAGCCGGATGAAAAGAATTGACGGAGGTTATAAATTGATCGAGTTCTTCTCTTCTGGATGAAATATTTAGCACCAATGCAGTCGTCGATGTAGCGGCCGTAGAGTTCAGGTTTGGGGCCGTTGTACTGATTAAAAAATTGGTGTTCAACATATCCTACAAAAAGATTGGCATAGCTAGGTCCCATTCTTGTGCCCATCGCTACACCATTAATTTGTTTGTAATAGTTGCCGGCGAATGAAAAACAGTTAAGCGTTAAAACTAGTTCGGCAAGGCGGAGGAGGGTTTCCGAGCTTGGCTCTTTGACAGTGCGTTGATCGAAAAAGTGTTTAAGTACTTGAAGACCTTCGCTATTGGGAATGACTGTGTACAGAGATGTAATGTCCATGGTGAAAATAAGTTTGTCTTGACCGGAGAAATCGAAATCGCGGAAAATTTTTAGTGCGTGTGTACTGTCTTTAATGTATGATGGCAAAGATTTGACGATAGGCGTCATAATCCTGTCTAAGTAGCTAGAAATGAGTTCGGTGGGGCAACTACATGCAGAAACGATAGGGCGACCTTGGTTGTTAGGTTTGTGAATATGGCGATTTTGACGAATTCTTGTCAAATCACCAAATGTATGTAAATTACTTCCATACATGGTGGCCAGTCATGTTTGCGAATCTGGCGATTTTGGCGAATATGGCAAATGTGCCGAATTCTTGTCAAGAGGTCTATTCCTCAAAGCTAAGCACCAACATACTACTTGTTTTCAAAGCAACAAGGAACTACTAACCACTAGTTTTCCTAAAGCAAGGAGAACTTAGTTGTAGAACTAAGGACATGATAGATACCTGATTGATTGGTTGAATTTCAAAAGTGGATGAAATACCCATTGAGGCCAATTCTGCAAATATTAGCCTGGGGGCAAGTCGGCCATATTTATTTAATGAAATGTAACCCATTGCTTCCATTTTTACCCTATAAGACTTTATTTATGCAATGTCTATGCTGGTTTAAAGAACAATAGGTTGTATACCCTGAGCACTTCACATTCACATTACACTCTAATCAGTTAAGTCTGTTAAAGAACAATAGATTGTATACCCTGAGCCAAGTTGACGATGTGAAAACAAGTTTCAGTGGAGTAAAACACAAGTTTTCAGTCCATCAGAACTCATGGGACCCTGTGAATAAGCTTTTAATGCTAATAGACCAATTTTGATATATTAAAATTCAGTCCTAAACTCAAGGCATCATCTCGAGGCTGTGGGGAATAAATATTATGATTTGTATGACTTTATTCCCGTAAGCCCTCAGATGATACCTTTTGTTTAGGACTGAATATATCGAAATTGCTGTATTAAGTAACTAGCAATACGACTGTGGAACTAACATTAGCGATCAAAAGAAATAAAATCTATACAATGTGCAATGTCGTTTCACTTCTGTCACAATCCTAACTTTTCTTTTAACAACAAAACATACAGAAGAGGATTTGAAACGGAGACCTTCTTTCGTTAACTATTCTCAAGCCACAAATAGTCGTTTGAAGCCTTCATGATTGGATTGCATACGACTGGGGACTATAATAAGTATTAAAACGGGTTGACAGGCCTACACGACTCCCTTGTACGTGGTCTGGTTTCTGTTGCCTTTGTCATAATTTTGCTCTCTTGAGTACATATTTGAATGGACGCCTCTTTTAGGCGGTTCCTGTAGGATTCATTTAGCAATGGTTTTTGCCCTATGAGGCTTTACATTTGAATCTCTATAATGCCGCTGTGTGATACGTCTTCTTCCACGAAAATAATGTTTTTAGTTTCTTGTTGTTGATTTTCTCAGCAGTAATGTGAATGTGACCTTTTCTAGGCTCGACCGATATGTTGATCGGCGGTAGAAGCGAGTGATCTTCTGGTTTTAAATGTTTGACCCGGGCCCGGGTTCATTTTGTTTTTGAATGCCTGTTACATTGTGCCCTGTATCAGTGAGATAGCTGGGTTTTTATAGGCTTTGTTTGTCTTTTTTCTGCGTTTCCTAGCAGATCTTTATGCTCTTTGGAGGCGTTGTTTTCTTCAATTGTTTCACTCATTCTTCTGACTTCTTCAGCGTGTTTTGGTTTGTGGCCATGGTTAGTAACTATATCCTCCTTGAACTTCTGGAGTTAATTTGTTCTCGTCGATGCTCTTTTGATATCTTTTGATGTCGATGTCTTTAAGTCGCTTCTTTGTCGAGGCATTAAGATCACCCGACTCTAGATGGAGGTTCTCTGACATATCATTTGGTCAGGCAAGACCGCGGTTTCGATCCTATCATGTGGATCTCATCAGTGGCCGATAGCTTGATTTAAGGTGAAGAGCTTTGTCTGCAAAAACCATGTGTGTTTGTCTCTATTTGTACTCGATGTACTCGATGGAAGGATCGAACTTGCTAAGTTCTGATTAGCTATTAGAATTCTAGCCATCCATATGTTATCCAAGTCCATACGTTACAGTCAGCTTATCGCAAATATCATTCCACTGGAACTGCACTTTTGAAGGTAAAAAATGATTTGCTTCTCAATATGAACAATGGACATGTGACAATCCTTGTTTTGCTTGACCTCGGTGTGGCATTTGACAATCGCATTTAGGCAAAAGATCACAACAAATTTCAATCAAAAGTTCTACCTGCAGTGCGGAATTACGCAGGGATCATGCTTAGGTCCACTACTGTTTGTAATCTATTCGAGTAAGCGGTTTGAGATTCTTAAGTTCCACCTACCAACAGCTCACGCGTAGTACGCAGATGATACTCAGCTCTACTTATCTTTCAGCCCTGCCGTCAGCAGCAATCAGGCAGATGCTACCTCGGCTGTTGAGAACTGTATTGGTGACATTAGGCAATGGATGCTTGAAGATAAATTAATGCTCAACGAAGACAAGACTGAGGTTTTACTCATTGGAACGCCTAAACAGCTGGCAAAGATCTCAATTGAAAGCATCAAAGTTGGCGAGGTCGATGTCAAACTGGTGAATACAGTCCGTAACCTTGGAACCTGGTTCGACACAACTTAACAATAAATGCTGATATTAATTAATAAGACCTGTAGCATTGCTTTTTTCTATTTATATAACATTACGCGTATCAGCGCAAATATCTAACTTGCGAATCTGTGGATGCGTTTATAAATATAACTAGTCGTGTTGATTATTGTAACACTCTCTATTACGGCCTTCCTGATTATCAGCTTCATAAGTTGCAACGAGTTTTGAATTAATCTTCTCTCTTAGTTTTATGTGCACCTCGATTCTGTCATATCACTCCGCTGTTACGGGAGTTACATTGGTTACCAGTTCGCTCTCGTATTGAATTTAAGTTACTTTTGATAACAGGTTAAAGTTCTTAAGGGGCTAGCACCCCTGTACTTTAGTGAGCTTATCTCTGTGTTTCCCCTATCTAGTTATAATCTTTGAAGGAACTATAATGGTACATTGCTATGCACTCCTAAATTTAAATCTAAGAGAACCTTAGGGGATCGCGCATTTTCCTCAGCTTCGCCCGCCCTATGGAATTCGTCACCATTATCAATTAGGAATGTTGACCAGTCTATCGAGATTTAAGAAGAAACTTAAGACCCATTTATTCACTAGAGTTTTTACTGAGTGACAGTCGTAACAGTTTTTGTACATATTTGTATTTATATAAATTTATTTATAAATGTTATGTATTTATATTTATTTATATATCATTTTATTTCACTATTATTATTAGTGTTGTTTTATTACTATGAGTTTGTAAATAGCGCATTTGAATACGTATATA
>OX421446.1:17967985-17975485 GCA_949126865.1 Montipora capitata
ACTTGGGACTCATTGGTGGACCCAGTTTTGCATGCTGGAATGTGAAAGAGCCAGCTCGAGTGGCGTAAACAAAGAGAGTGTAGAAACGTGAGCGGAGATTCAAAGAATATCCCAAACTTTGGATTTTTTTTCAGTGTCTTAAAAAGCTTCGATTATGTCGGCTCTTGGCAAGTTATTTGGAAATATGCTTAATTACAGAATACAGGATTTTAAAAAAAATTCATCGACCAGTTTTTCAGCTAGACCGCCAGACGTTCTGGGAAGAAGTTTGACGAAATTCCGCAAAATATAATGCTTTCCGTTGAAGTTTGTCAACGGACGTCAAAAGCAGTTCATATCATGAAATTTCACGGAGAGCTAGCTTGATACCTCTAAAAGACTTAAATGACAAGCGATTCTTCTATATATTAAAAACAGCGCTTCTTTTGAAAGTTATTGTAAGAGTAACGACAAATTGAGTATTTTAGGCGTAAAAACTTCACTCTCGAATAACTTAAAATCGGCTCTTACGATTTTCTTCAAACTTCGTCAAACGTTAGACAAGCACCTCAGGATTAGTACCCTGCGTATCATTTCAAAAGTTTAGATCGAATAAAGCGTAAAATTGCTGCTAATCAAAAACCATGACGTCACTGTTTCGTTGCCATGGTAACCTAGAACGCCATATCAACTAACTTTTTAGAAACTTCAAACTTCCTCTAGTACGTGGTTGAAGTTTCAAGGCTGTAGGTGCTTGCATATAAGAACTGTGGCCGTCTAAAGTCTAATGGTATAGGCTAAATTTACTGTAGGAAGCCTTAAAATTCAACAAAATCTGTTTGTCAGTTTTTCAGAAAAATAAGTTTTTTGTTAAATGTGTCTTTAATTTTTTTTTTCACCTACAGAATTTTTTTAAATTTGAAAGATAAACGTTTTAAATTAATAGCTAACTTGCAAAAAATGAAAAAAAATGAACTTCCGGAAGCAGAGATATAAACGATTAAAGTTGCAAAATCAGTCCAAGATAGGTTTGGGCTGGCCTGTTATCTTCAGTTGTCACTATTGCTTGGTAAATCACAGATGATATAAGGCAATTCCCGGCCATAGGGCAGTCTGCTGGTATTCGGCAGTTGTATACTTTCAAAAATGGCGGTTAGTTGTTTTCTGTAGGGTTGATTTATTGTTACCATCGATCTTCTGCTTGAGGTTGGGCATGCAACAGTAGCTTATCTTGACTGTGTTGCAGTTGAAGATTTTGTGTAATACAAGACTTTCCGGGAACTCTTCGTCGAGGATCTTAGGAACGTTCATCCAACGTTTGTAGCCACGTTCTTGCTAAAAGGAGGGTTGTACCAAATGATCTTTCCGTGGCGCGCGGTTCCTTCTGGTGGAGTTCGAAGATTGTGTTATGCTTAGTGTGTATGGGAGCCGGTGATTGTATCCGCTGTTATCTAAGGCTTTCTGATAAAGAGGTGCCGCTTCGTTAAACGAATATTCATCAATTGAGATTTCGGACAACCGTTTGTTGATGGCTTTCGGAATGTTTTCGATAATGCGAGGTGGATGGTTTGATTTCTTGTTGACCCACCGGGGTGGGTGTAGGCCATGTATTTCCCATTAGACAGGTTGAGGGTGACATTGAGGAAGTTTACAATTTTTGGCCTCGATTGTAATTTTCAGGCCGCAATTTCTGAAAATATCGCATGTACTGCCAAACTTCTCCTTGATTTTGTGGAGGAGATAAGTACCAACAGCCTCGCAAGATTCAGCACCACCGTAGCTCCCCATAGTGACGTCAAAAAGATTAGATGAGGTTTTTTTACCCCATGACTCACCATAACTGTAGAGAATAGAACTTTCTGCTTGAAGGATGATATTACGTTCATTGTCGGCTGCGAGTATGGTGACATATTCACATGCAATTGTAGAGCGTCACTTAGCAATTCAATTGAAATCGATGGGTAGACGTTTTTCGTCTGTTTAGGCTTCCTAGACGTTTTTTACAGATTACTATGAATTTCTCTTAAAGGCACAAATTACATTTATTACTAATATTATTATAGGGTCTACATTTCTTTAGGATTTTCCATTTGATGTTGAAGGGTTTCTTGGTTTCTTTTAATGTCCATACATGCTTTGAGAATTCTGTTTCATTTCTTTTGTTGGTGTGTTGGAAGGATGCTTTGTGGTTTCTGAACCTTTCTTTGAAGTTTGTTGCTAGTCCTACATATGTTTCTGTGGATGTTCCGGTTGTGAGAGTGGCTTTGTAGACGTGACTACGTTTGTTTCAAGGCATTTTCTTTAAAGAGTGCATGCATCTTTTTTTCCGGAAATACTAAATCATTTCACAAAATGCATCGAAAGGCGCGATTTTTATATGTATCCGTAACAACAGTGATCTTTTCACGTGAGAAGATAACATGTTGTTTTCGTGTGTGAAGATATCGTGTTTTTAAGGGAAAGCTCACTTGGTATTTCATTGGTGTTTATATAATAAATATATATATTAACTGCAGACAGTACTGTTTCAGCCTTCTGGGACTCATCAGTGCAGTGCTGATATCTAGGATGGAGGTTAAGCTTAAAACGCCACTCCATATGTCCCACACATGTGGTACATCTAAGCCATGCCAGAATGCTCAAACTAGCGAGCTAGTGAGCATGCGCAAATGCTAGCGGCAATGACTCATCCTAGTAGAGTGCTCAATTTGGACATGAAAGTAAAAGCTTTGTAATGCCAAAAAGCTATATATAGG
The DNA here is from genome assembly GCA_949126865.1 of Montipora capitata. Taxonomy (NCBI): domain Eukaryota; kingdom Metazoa; phylum Cnidaria; class Anthozoa; order Scleractinia; family Acroporidae; genus Montipora; species Montipora capitata. Next base: position 17,970,721 of record OX421446.1, read on the forward strand.
TAGGTGGGATAAAAAGAAGAAGCAATTCAATGTAAACTCTATTGGTAAACTATCATTACCAGGAGTGATGGACTAATCAAATCTACAAAAATTTGGTTTTATCAACGGAGTTGATAATGTAAATTGGCCACCGAACAGAGATTCTAAAAGCTTTTAGAATCTCTGTACGGTGGCCAATTTACATTATCAACTCCGATGATAAAACCAAATTTTTGTATACTACTTCTCCACCGACGCAGCACCACAGTTTCTTTAGAAACTACCCCTTTAATCAAATCTACGTTGTATCGACTCTTGCACAACATATGTTTAGTTTTTCATCTTGTAATTACGCCCATCAGATCAACCCAGTTGATCCAACGTACAATGACAGGACTCAAATGAGCAGGTGACTCATGTGTAAATGCTAATCTTGTTCCTGATTTTGCAAGTTCACTCGTTTATATCTCTGCTTCCGGGAGGAAAATTGTTTTCAGTTTTTGCGTGTTGACTTAAATTTAAAATGTACGTCTTAAAAAATGTAAAAAAATTCTGTAAATGAAAAACGAAAATTAGGGACATTCCAAAAATACTGGTTTTTCGGCAAAACTGGCCTACAGATTTTATTGATTTTTAACTATTTTATAGATTATTTCTAACATAATCAGGTAACGCTGTATGGGAAGTAGGCTGGTCTATTTAGTGTTAGGAAAGTTAGCCAGTTTCAAGAGTTACTCGTTTTGTGAAACGCAAGTAGCTTTGTTTGCAGTATTTTAGCAACCTTTGAGTGGAACGTATCTAGTCAATAAGTAAACAAGTTTCGGGGTGAGTCAATGGTAGTAGTCCATACTTTAGGTAACCCACTTAACGGAGTCAGCGTAACTAAATTTGTCGGGACGATCAAACCCTTTGGGAAAGAATGATACTGGCAGTGTTTGTACCGATCAAGTCTTTGTTCCAAAAGCCTTGCCCACGCACCACTTCTCATTACATCCCAGTCCTTAAGAGGCATACCTTAAGTTTTTCCTTTGATATTTTTCTTTGGTTGCTGTGGGGATTTGTTACAGCAAAGTAGCGTTCCACTGCGATCACCACTAGAGTGAAGGTAGAACAAACAGCACCGATCCATTGTATGGAGGCCACTCGCATGAAACAGAATACTTCTCCAGACATGCCCTCTGGTTTGGTGGAAATGAGTCGGAAAATCAGTTCTGATACATGAAATGCTGAGTAACAGATGTCTGCTACTGCCATGTTAACAAGCAGATAATTAATAGGCATTCTATGAAATGAAATGATCAATGTTCCTTGTAAATATATGTTAGTTAAGAATTCAAATCGTTATTCGAGGTGAGATGAAGAAGAAGATTTGGCATTTACTTTTCCCTTCTGTAGAATTTGCAGACAAGACAGTATTGACTTTATGCCTTCTCAATGACGAGAACACATACTGTAAATCTTGCGCTGCCCTTCATTGTTCTTGCTTAACAAACAACTTTTACAGTTGGTTTTAGGCCACTTTATTTGTTTTAAACATATGTTGTCGGCTGGGTTTGCACAGGCTGCCCATTTACACTTCTTATATGTACACCACTGGAAGCTTTTGTTTAACGAGTATCTTGAATCCCCTTTGCACTGAAGGGACAGTAAGGATCACATGAGCTCTACTTAAGTTTTTAAAATTACTTATCCTTGACTGACCTCATATCGCGATTTCTCCTTATGACAGCACAGACAAGAGAGTTCCCAATGATGCATATAACGATTAATATTGAAGAAACTCCCGTTGTGACAGCGTCAATTGTGTTGGACATCACTTCTGGAGACAAATTATAGAAGACATAGAAATAGCATCAAAAGATGTCCATGTGCTCTGTTTGGGCGATAATTGTGGTTGTGCCGTTCCCGGCTGTCGGTTTAGTGGTCATCAATCGCATATGAAGTTTTACCGTGTTTAAATAAAGGATAGATTGATTGATTGATCCCACCTCTGTGTCCCCTGTTTAAAGCCTGGGTTCGAATTCAGGGGATAAATCATAGGGGGAATTTGGACCAATGAGTTTTTCTATAACTGAAGTGCGGTATTACTCAAACCCCGTTTACACGGGTCCGGACAAATTTTGCACGAACAAAAACTTGTACGGTCCCGCTTTGCGTTCACACGGGATCGGTGCAACTGGACGAATTTTTGAACGGCTAAGTGTGCAAATTTGGCACCTAAAAACAGCAGGTCAGCTTTTTGACCGGCCCGGCGCGGTTCCAACATGTGTAAGGACTCATGAAAACACCCGAACCGTGCAAGGTTTTGCACGGTTAGTGCGGTTACGGCCTGGAATCTACTTATGTTTTTTGGTTGCTAAGCAAAAATGTTGTAAGGTTGCAATTTGTTAAGTTACATTTCGCTGTTTTTAAAATCAAATTTGACACAAAAGAAATTAACAAAAGCACGATACAGATATGAGGAAACAGCGATAGCTGTCGGGCATCGCAATTTTAGCCAGATTAGGTGGGCTACTGCAGTACATGTTGCTGCATATTGCCATTCACGGTCTCCGATCTTCATTGATCGAGGCAACGTACACAATTGAATTTCTCGGTGAGCATGTACAGCTTACAAAAAAAAAAAAGTTACGGACCGTGGGGCCCGTTTCTCGAAAGACCCGAAAACTTTTCGGGCCCTAAAAGCCATTTTGGAAAGCTGATCTCTTAAGATGCTTTCAAGATAACAAGAAGCAGAATAACTGTCAAGTTTGACGGCTTAAACCCTCGCGTTTCTTGAGATACAGAGGGAATTTTGATACCCTAAAAGGCCCGAAAAGGTTTGGGAGTTTTGAGAAAGGGACTCTAGAAAGGCATGTTTAGCTACAACGTGATTGGCTAAAAGCATTAGCTTAACCAATCACAGCAGAGATGTAAGCAAATGCCGCGACTGGTCTCAAAATTTGCACGGATCGGTGCAAATACCACTGCGATCTGTAACAGAATTTGCACTGTTCCATGTAAACAGGCGGTCCAGGTACAAAATTCGTCCGTGCAAAAATTTGTCCGGACCCGAGTAAATGTAACCTTAGCTTCTTGTATTGTCGGACCTGCAATGGAATGTCTTAAAACACGAGAAAGAATGTAGCTAGACCCTCCATGAGCGTACACTGGGTTGCCTGTAGTACGCGTTACTCAAAAACAGAAGGGACTGAGTTGGGTGGTATTGAACTGCAGCATTCCAGTCAATAGGGAGTTTAAGATACCACAACGGCTACGGCGAAGAAAACGTCACTTGAAAATATAGGTTTGAGCTTTTCTAAGTGTTTCATGATTATTCCATCTTGTTTATATTATAATGTATGGGCGACGTGTCCTATAACTGGATTGGTACGGACGGATTTGAAGTAAAGAGTGAGACTGAAAGATTTACTGTAGTTTGTCCACGTTGTCGTCAAAACCATAAATTTGGTCATTTCACGTAGTAGTTTAGGCCAGTACGGGAGAAAAATGTTCAAAAAAGCGTGCCGCACGTGCAGCACGATCATTTTGGTTCTTTTAGCCAATAATATTACTGCTTTTTGGCGTTGTCGTTGCCGTAGCCGTTGTCGTTTCTTAAACTCCTTAATTTTTTCAAGTCGCGGGTCATTAAGACTGTTTAGGGGTCACCCAGAAGTCGTGCCAGCAGAGGACTTTTGGCTCATACGTTCATACGACGAAACAGATATTTTTCTGAGGTTAAAAACCTGGCTACCAGCCTATTAATAATTTGTTACAAAGAAAAAATTCCTGTCATCTTTACAGAAAATAGGCACGCATTGCGTACGTGTGGTAGTGCAGTAACACAGCGCGTTATTCCATATTGTCAACTGAGCTGCGTTTTGTCTTCCAGGAGATTCAAGTTGTCTTTGCGTAATATGTAGCTCTAATAGTACACGATATTGTTTTGGTATTGTATATCATTGTAGTGCCGTGGTAGAAGTCTTAGCTAAATAGCCCCCTGAGAAGACATGTGGTTACTAGCAAAGTACTAAACCCAGAAAGATAGAAGAAAATAAAAGGGAACCGAGAAACATTGGCTTCAAGGCTGACATGTTAATTATTTTCAAGTTCCCTCACAACTTCTTTTCACCACAAGTTTAAGCGTGCACTCTGAGCGTCTGACAGCTTTGTAATACAAAGGTTCAATGAACTTAAGCTCTCGGTCTGGCGGGGTTAGTATCTGGATAGGTGACCTAAAAAATATACACTTTGTAACAGAAGCATATGACCGAAACTTCTATTTTAAAGCTCAAAAATGCGAACTAAGCAAGGTACAGATTTTGTTAGCCTGCTTTATGCAAAACAAATGTTGATCCAAAAGTAAATAAATATTGATACAAAGTTTTCAGGACGGTCAATCGAGAATAAATATTTTGCCATCAGCAACAAAATTTACGACATGAAAACAAAATTAATTTTTAACCGCAAATATAGAAAGTTACATCAGCGAAAAACAATTTGGGAGATTTTTGCTACGTTCAATTTTTTTATTATAATTTTGGCTGCACAAGTAAATTGCAAGATCGAAAGAGACATCGAATTCAGCGGGGGCCGTGGTCAAGTCAGCGCGTCGTGTTTACTCGCGAAACAGTGAAGCATCTGTGTCAAATGATGGCAAGATATCGGGTTTTTGTTTTTGTTAGTTTTCTTTTTCTTTCAATTGCCATGAAGTTTGACAGGAAATGTGCGAATTCAACACAAAGATCACAATCGCCCAACTCTTGAAGTTGACCATTGTTCCTGCGAGGTCAAAAATTCACTCTCC
>OX421446.1:17987985-18010485 GCA_949126865.1 Montipora capitata
GACACGAGTGACACGAGTGGTCTATCCAGACAACTGGTAAGTCAAATCTTCAGTTTTTATTTATTTTACTTTCTATGTTGTTTTAGGGTGGTCCGTATAGGGGGTCCGTAAGGGTAGTCCGTGGACCGGTCCGTGAGGCAGTCCGTGGACCCAGTCCGTAGAGGGGTCCATGGACCGAGGGTCAGTGTTTTCGGGTCACCCGTTTAAAATTGCCACGTGCACGCTGTGGGCGAGGCGATTGATCATTCGCAAAAATACATGGATTAGCGGCAAATCAAAGAATGTCGAGGTGGCTGGCAGAGTCTTCTTCTCCTTCCCGCCTTACCTAGGAAAATCGAGGAGACTCTGCTTGCAGGGTACATGTACATATATTTATGCATGTTTTTATGCGTACATTGACAAAACTACACAGGCTCAAAACATTCCTAATAAGTTACATGCAATTTTAAATGTAGGTCTGGAAAATAGTCTTTTAATCATTTTCCTGACCGGCAAAAACGTAACTAAGGAAATCCCTGGGAAAAAAGAGGGCCAGAAAAATTGATGGCTGGAAGTAAGGTCCCACAGCGCAGATCCTGGCTGGCAAGTGCATTTTATAAGATACGTCTAGCTGGCTGTGAGGAGCGGATAAAATTTTCCCACGAGAGTTAATTATAAACCAAAGAACACACAGTAACCGTCAAGCAATCGGTCAAACCAACAACAAATCAATTTTGAAAAATTTCTCGTTGAGTACTCCTACATCTGAGAAGATTAATTGTGTCATGATACATGTAACTTCAGAGCTGAACAACAGAGAATTGATCATGAATCGACACAGAGAATAATTGATAACCGACACAGTTTATTTCTGTTGTAAAGGTCACGAATGCCTGCGGGAGCCCTGCCATTTTGTTTTGCTTCATGATATTCAACAGCTAGACTAAGTGCGGTGAATATAAAAATCATATTATTATTTCTCTAGGAAACCACCCAACCAATCAGATTGCTGCTGGAAACTCCGAAATTCTGCTAATTATTTATTGTGGTTGCTGTCATTCCAACCCAGAATTTTAAAGCTCTAGTGGCATTCAGACATAGACATTTGACACTGTCATATAGCAATTCAAAATTGTGAAATAAATAGAGGATATTACATGGCCGCTCGGAGATACGAAATTTCTCTTCAAGTATCGCAAAATATTCGAGTGAAATATTTTTCAACACGAGAAGAGAAATTTCATATCTCCAAGCGGCCATGTAATATTCTATTTATTATACAAACACCATTGAAATACTAAATCACTCTACGAAAGGCATCGAAAGGCGCGATTTTCATATGGAACCATAGCAACAGTACATGGGAGGACTGATTTCAATCTTTTGGCAATAGGCTTCGAACCTATTTTAACATGAAGATTGATTAAGGAAATGAGCCGCCACTTCGATATATATCTTTTATCTTTGTCTTTTTTCTCTAGCAATGTTACAATGAGCTTGCTTTTGCGTGTTCGATAATTCGCCGTGATCGTAAGCATAATTAACACTAGACACGATGAGATCACCCACAATATTCGAAAATGCTCTGTAAAATTCAACAGTCAATCCGCCGTTACTTGGCGATTTGTTATTCTCAAATGAATTTACACTCATTCATCTATTATAAGCTTTCCATCGTTTGCGGTATTTGTGAACTTAAAAAAAAAAAGGCTGCTCAAATTTTCCGATAGGTCTAGATCACCTTTTTGGTAAAGGTTTGAGTAAAAGTTCTCAATTTCTCCCATGACCTTTTTGGGATCTGCAACTAAAGACCTTCCTTGGTGAAAATCTTTCGAACCGAACTTTTGGTTTTGTTATGAGATTCAAGATTCAAAAAGTACTTATTACTTTGACTTTTCTCATTTTTCATACCAGGTGGCTTTTGACAGCCAGGAAAAAAACAAACGATTTTTTTTACCAGCTAGGAACAGCAGTTCAATCGATGTTCCCAGCAAGCAAGATGACTGTAGAATTCACAGAGTTACTTACAAATATGTTGAACGTCCTAGCCAACTCGATTACTCCTTGCAGAGCGGCTCTTTTGCCGAGCGGCCCCGCTGGGTACTCCTGTTTTGATCGAAATATTGCACTCCTAGTCAATTCTTCATAAAATTTGTCGTATACCATTTTTAAGATCTCAAGGCGATCTGCATTCTCAGAGGAAGGACATCTATCACAGTTTTCTTCTAGAGTTTTGATGGAAATTTCAATGTCAGGTAAGTTTCTCCTTTTTTCTCGTGCCCTTTCTTTGCTATTTTTTATAGTCACCTGCCTAATCTTGAACTTAATTAAGTCCCACCTCACTCTTTTATCAGTTAGTTACTAACCACAATGGTACACTTCGGGTAATCAATGCAACAAAGCTTGCATTGTCGAGTAAGCTTGCGTTGAATTTCCAGAACAATGGGCCGTGGTTTTGGTTTCGATACTTTTGAAAAGAAGAGTAGCTGCCTATAGTGATCACAGTTGACTGATGGAATAATATCATCCTTTTCAATTTCCCCCAGGCAGACATCGCTAATTAAGGGGATTCTTTTGCCTCGAAGTAAAACGTTAAATTTCAGGATTTCGTAGCGTCCATATCGATCCACTAAATCAAAATCAAGACGCAGGTCGTCAAGAAATTTCACTGATTGATTCCTTTCGAGTCGGGTTGCCACCGCAACAATCCAGGCCTAAATCAAGCATGACATTAAAGTCTCCTCTTACAACTATCCTGAGTTCTTTGTCTTTAACAAAATCGTCAAAGTAGTATAGGAGTTGGGGGTACGAGAGCATTTTTGAAAAATGATCTCATACCAACCCAACTCCATACTACTTTCCATTTGATGGTTACCAATTTTCGGTCTCGTATTTTTTGGTCTCGTATTTTTTGGTCTCGTATTTTTGGTAATCTATATGTTTCCAATATTTTTAGTCTCGTATTTTTGATCTCGTATTTTCATTGCGTGACTTTCTCGGAAAAACAGGAAGTCAATAATGTAATTCAGTGGGTTTGAACAATGTTGGCGACAAAACACCACAGCTGTGGCGTGACGTCATGTTGTTGTAACAGAAAAAATCACCATAGCGTTATATTTTAGTAAACTTTATGAGTAAACTGTGCTTGCGGTACTTGTATGTAGACCGGCACTGCTGTGCCGTGACGTCAGCAGTCAACTTTTTAGATTTTATAATGTCCGTATGCATAACTTGCCATACCATTGTTGTGAATATAGCGCTTATCATCGAAGCAGGACAATGACACTTTATTAAGCTCATAGCTTCCAAGTTGATGTAAGTTGCTTCGGATTGTTTTCATTGTGTGATGCATTTGTTCATTATTAAACAGTACGTTTTTATAATTTTCATGAGTGATGTTCTTTTTGATGATATTCTTCTTGATTCCCTTTGCAGTTTTTCCGCCTTTGTCATTGTCTTTCATGTATGAATACATTTTCGATCTTAATCCGACGAATTCGGTTATCGGTATGCCTGCCGCTTCATCTTTGAATTTACCGATTACTTTTTTATTTGACTTATTAAAATACGGTGAGCTTTCAGGGTAGTCGCTGTTATCGAATCTATTTTTATCCTTCCAGAAGTGTGAGTAGATATCATCAGCTTCAATTTCATAGGTCAAGCTGTCTGTGTCTGTGAATAATAATTTCGCTTTGCTACCGTATTTTTGTTTTATGTAGTTATAATGAAAATCATACATAAGCGTCTTGCTTAGATCTAGGATACACATACCTACATATGCCGGCCGGTTCAAGGTCAGTGTTTCTTTAATCTTATGCACTGCTACTAAATTTTCATTGAAGATCTTGCTGCTAACATATGTTGGTTTAGCAGCCATTTTTAATAGTTTGTTTTCATCAGTCACTAATCTAACATCAACTCTTTTTCTAATGTTTTCCATTGTTTTACCAAAGACGCTGTTATTCATTAGTTTGAAGAAATCTTTCTCAAAAGCGTTGTTAGCATTAGTTCTTTTCTCGGTATTAAAATCGATATATTCTTTCAACCATGGTGACTGATTGAATTCTAATACTCGATGGACTTTGGTTAATTTTAATCCAAGATCAGTGTACAATTGTAGGTTTCTGTAATGAAGGACATACTTTTCTTTATTGCTTAATGTGGGTATTAATTTATGAGCTAAACCTGTTGATATATTATATTTGGATGCTATTTTTTGACAATAATCTGATAGCATGTTTTTTGTTACTTTCACCTTTTCAGGTGCTAGTGGGTAGTCATTATGCAAATCATGTAGTTTTTTTGGATATGCTAGGTCTACTTCTAATATTAATCCTTTTTTGCTGTTCTCACTATATTTGGATAAATTTATTTTGTTGATTTGCTTTTCTGTCATCCATCTAAAACCACCATTTGGTAGGTATTGTGACATAGCCCAACCATATAGATTGTTGGCATCAAGATACATGATGTACTTTGAGGGCGCCTTCTCATCATATGTTTTCATGTATCTATTATTAGCTTTAGCATACCGGTTTGCAATGTAGCTTGTGCCTCCCCGCATTCCTTTTTCAATGAATTGAAACATATCGATGTCGGTCATTAGTTGCAATTGCATTTTTGTCATCTTTAACATGGCATCCCATGAAAGCCCTGGAGATGTGAAGTAATGACATGGGTCTAGTTTATAGTATTGCAGGCAAGTTTTTCTGAAGTTTTCAAAGACATCAGCTAATAGAAGGATGTCACATTTCAGATATAGGTCATGATACTCACCCATGTTTTTGAGAGAGAATGTATCCCATACACTCTGAGCATGTTTATATTGCTCATCGGTAATGTGTTCATCATTCAAGATACTGTAAAATTCTTCTTTTGATGGCAGCTTTTCATTGAATTTGTCAAAGCTATCCATGAAGTCGTATGGATATACTCCTTTTTGAGACATCAAATCAAGCTCTTTACCTTCGAATTTTTGAGAAGTATATATTAATGCTTCTTTTGGTAGGTTGCTCACCAGTTTGTCAAGACTTGAGCTCATAAACTGAAAACTATCAATAAAGGTTAGATGATTACCAAGCATGAAAGCCATGTATTTCTCCATGTTATTGGGAATTGCATTTATATTCATTTGACACTTTTTACCTTTTTTATTTGTATATGTGTGTTTTTTAGCTATTTCGCCAATCTCTTGCATTATAAAATGACTGTCATACCCACGCAGATTATGTAATATTACTGGAATTTTATCAGTTATTCTAAAGTTAAGATTACAATCTTGATGTGCGGATCCTCTGTACTGACCAGTCACATGGCAGTGATCTCTTACTCTTACATCAGTTTTATTGTATTCTTTCTCACATATATGGCATTTATCAGCTTTTTGGAATTTTTCTTCATCATCTTCATTCATCATCATCATTCTCAATGGTTTATTGAAATATTTTTTCATAACCTTCTTGCAATATTTGACTTCATCCAGCATAGCTTCCATAAATTTGTAAACAGATTTTTCACCTCTATAAATTTGTACTGGTTTTGTGTATTTATCATCATAACAACACACAACCTTATATCCATAACCACAGTCTGTATGCTTTTGGTGTGCTTCTGTATATGATTTATCATTATTTGGTTGGCAACCATGTATTTTTTCAGTTATAGCCTCAAAGTCAGCGTAGATTACAAATGGTACTTGTAGTTGTTTATGATAATTATTGAATTTTAATATGTTATCATCTTTAGTTGGCATTTTGATAGCTTGTGTCCCATTCACTTGCATACAGTTTTCTTTATGATCAGTTAATACTCTTTCAGAGCTGAAGCATTGAAGACAATACATGCAGAAATGTTTCCTCTCTTTGTGCTTTGTTTGATTGTACATAAACTTGTTGAAATCTTTGATCAATACATAGTGCTTGTTTTCATTTTCAGTTATTAGCAACAAATTCATACAATTTTCAATTTGTGTGTCATTTGTTATTGTTTGGGGTTTACTGTTGAAATAAGCTGTTTTAATCACTCTTTCTTCATGACCTGTTTCCTTTTCAAATGTCACCCTCAGTGTTTCAGCAAACTTAAACCCTTTCATCGATGTTAATATGTTTTTAATATGGTTAGCAACAGCCTTTCTTGTATTTTGCAGTTGCATAAGTGGGTCTTTGTTGTTTTTGATATTTATCTCAAAGACTTTGTGTAACCTTTTAATGCTTTTGCTGTTTGTTCAATCTTTGTCCTTGGTAATGGAACTGGTTTTTTAGTCCTTGGTGCTGGCACTGGTTTGTATCCATCTCTGAATTCCAATGGAGGAAGAATTATGTTGTTCTCGTAATCTTGAACCATTTGATTTACACTCTTTCTTGGTGTTGGGATTGGTCTAATTGGTCTTACAGTCCTTGGTGCTGCAATTGGCACTGGTTTATTATTTTGCTGCTTTAATAGCAATTTAATTAGTTCAGATTTGCTGAGTTTTTTAAGATCTTTCTTGTTCATATTTATATTGTTATATTTTTTCATTCTATGCTATACCTATAGATTTTATCTTTAAACCCTTTACGCATGTACGTTCAAATACGGTCGAAATTCGAAGTGTCCAGTTATGAATACTTTGAACTATCTTTTATTGAATCTGATGTTTTTAATCATCCATGTTTGCAGGATCATTGGAATCAGTGCATTTTTGAAATGTTTTTTAGTGTGCAAATGGCAATGCTTGCCTGCGAGAGTGTAATTCTTACCGTTGTTGCATATGTCACAATACCAAGGCTTGTGAAGCATGTAATCTGTTTTTCGGTGTCTCCTTTCATCATCTGTATAGAATCTTGGAGGACCTTTTTTTGCATTTGAGTTTTCTTCCATATATAATAGAACTATATATTTTGTTTTTAAATATAGTGCGTTTAAACAGATTCTTGGGAAGATACTTGGGAATGTTCTTCAGATTCTTCCGATTCTTCAGTTTCATACAAAGAATATTCTTCCGATTCTTCCGATTCGGATTCAGATTGAGATTGAGATTGAATTTTTTTCGGAAGCTTGTTCATATAATATACATTTATATATATTTTTTAAATGGTTTTTGATCTGCGTTTAATGTATCTATTGCTTTCTTCCATATGTTTGACGACTTCAGAGATTACATCATCATAACAATTGCTCATTATATATTTGCATTTATTTTTCTCATACATCTTTTTCATATAAAGTTGCTGCTCAGACACATTGTATGAACCTGTAGGGCTTTTAAATTCAATGCATAAAGAATTGTGTTTGCTTGTTGGATTCATAATCATAAGATCACACTGTCCCGGCATATATCCTTTTCTCCACGATGACAATCTTGTATTCTGACTCCTTTGATTTTCACCTAGACCAGCGATCATAAGAGCTTCACAATATTTGTCTCTTATAAATGACACCACTTTGCAATGCAAGTCATATTCACTTTCAATCAATAATTTTTTGCTTTTTGTGTCATAATATCCTTTTTTTCTGATTGATGGTAAAACTTTGCTTGTAACCCAATGTTTGAATTCTCTTGCTTTAGGTTGTTTGGAAGAAAGAATTAGGGAATAAAAACCAGATTCATTTATGAATAAACATTCAATGGCTTTTTCAAGGTCCTCAGCAAGGGGTAACGTTTTGTTACCCCCAGTTTCAGGGCTCTCATCAAGGGGTAACGTTTTGTTACCCCTTGCTTTTGGCTTTATTTTGCAGACCATAAATTTTTTGTCATCTTTATGAACATAATCTATGATTGCTTTACATGTGTTTTTGTATTCCAGTATCAAAGCTATTTCTTTTCCGCGAAACCATATTTCATTTTTCTTATCGATATAACAATTGATTTCAACTTTTAGTGTGTCATTTTTATAATTTGTCTTTTGAAGTTCCATTTTATATCGGTATAATAATATACCTATATATTTTATTTTTTAAATCGATTTTACACGTGCGTTTGAACATAGCCAGAAATGATTGAAACTAAATGAATGCAGTTATTCATCATATTTCACACGACTCCAGTTTGGATGTTTGTTCATAGCATCAAAATACACCTTATAAAGAAAATCGGGATCCGGGGTGACTTTAGGAAATTCACAAGTTTTTTCATCTTCATCCGAATGACATTTCAAATAATTCAAGTTTACAAGTATGTCCGAAATATCGAAATAAGTCTTATAAAGAAAATGGACATTTGGGAAAAATTCAATGAATTGACGAGTTTTTTCTTCGAGATTTGTCTTACATTTTCTGTGTCTGATCGATTTGTTCAGTAATATTAATTTGGCTAGCTCTGACCTTGTTAGTTCTTCAAGATCATTGGGAACATTTAAATCTGTCAACCATTTACTTCTCGTTGTGTTATATGCATTATTCATCGTGTATGTTGGTTCTAATACTAATTCAATCAGATGTTTTTTGCTAAGTTTTTTTAGATCGATTTCTAGTATGCTTTTGGATAGATCAGTCAACGACGACATATATATATAATCTATATATTTTATTTTTAAATATTCTCAAAAAGATGCGTTTAAATATAGCCAGAAACAGAATATATTTTTGGCTACTGGAGCGATTGACAGTATATACTGTAGTTATTATTATATATGTTACCTAACTTTGTTTTAAATATTTTCAATATCTTTTAATGGTATCCAACTGTTGAATACATCACTGTATCCCTTCCATTTCACCAGAGCTTGTTTCTTCTTATAATCCCTCCGAATGACTTTGTCAATACGAAAAACATCCTGTCTGGCTTTTAATAATTCAGGTTCATAAAAACTCCCTTGAATATCTTCGCCTCTGAGATATTTTAATTTGTAAGTTATAGGATTAGTGTATTGTATCTTATCGACTGTAAAAACTTCTTCAGTCCAATTTGGTGTATAACCCTTGTCAAACACATTCCGTTTATACTTAGATATTCGGACCTTGTCACCAACCTTAAATTTTGCTTTAGCTGATAATGGCTCCATATTACCATATAGATTGAAGTAAACGGTTCCTTCATTTATCTTTTTACTGGCTTCAGTAGGCGTCATCTTTATGCTTGAATGTTTGGTATTATTATACTGTTTCACTAATTTTGGTAACATGTCTAAATACTGTGTATTACCTTGAACAGTGAACTGTTTCCACATTTTGGATTTAATTGTTCTATTCCACCTTTCAACCACCGAGGATTTCTCCTCATTTTCAGTGGAGTACATATGTATCCCATTTTTGTCAAGCAAGTCTTTCAAGTGTTTGTTATAGAACTCCTTTCCCTTATCAACCCATAAATATTGTGGTTTTCTGCCTTCCTTGAATATTTCACTGAATGCCTTTGTAACACTTTCACCCTTTTTATCCTTTATTGGTATAATCCAACCGTATTTGCTGAAAACGTCAATAACCATAAGAAGATACCGATAACCCTTATTCCATTTACTAAACTGTTGCATTTCAACAAGATCACTTGCCCATATTTCATCAATATGATTTGTGATTACACGCCGCCGAGTAAAGTTGCGTCTTATGGATGCATGTAATTCATCTGCTAATTTTTCTTGCCAGTTTTCTTTACCCGACGGCTTTTTCCGTTTTTTGAAACTCCTTGTACCGGCGCGGGTCCGTGTGGAAAACAACCCATTTGGTTTGAACAAGTGTGTTTATTTTGACGTCTCGCTGAGCTCTTCGCTCACACCTTACACCTTTAATACACCTGTCAAACTGAATGACAGGGCAAAATTTTACACAAATGTAAGACAGGAGGACAGGAAAAACAAAACGAAACACTTACGCCTTTCCGGGCTTTACAACACGGACCGCATGGTCTAAAACTAAAACCGAACTAATTGCGCATGCGCAAAAACTAAGACGAGCCTGAGTTGTCACGCAACGTGACATTGTAAGCCTAGCGGCGTGCTAGGGCCGCTACACTCCTAGACCTAGTTTCTGCTTTGTATTGATAACATTTCTTGCCAACCAATGACCCCATTGTCTTTCATTGTACGGTACGTTGTCTAAAGCTTGAACCATTTTTCTATCTGCTTTATTTTTACATTTTCTATCATCCTTGCAGACGGAATAATCAACATCGTGTTGCATTGCTATTGCATCAGTTCTTCCAGTCGGTATATCGTATATTTCTAATATTTGACCAGTTTTTGGGTCATACTTCAGTTGATTTTCCAAATCATTATAAGGTCCTGTGTATTTATGACCGGGTAGTGTCCATCCGCTTTTTGGTTTTGGTAATTTACCAATAGCTTTGTGAATATCAAGAGCACCACCGTCTAGATCTTTTCTATTTGTTGTGTATTTTTTCTTGGGTCTTATCTTCGTCGACAATCGATCGAGAGCTTCAGAACCGACTTTATGAAGCAGAGGATTCATTTTTCTCAAACCATAATCGATTGCTTTTTTCTGCAACTTTGGATCTCTCATTAATTCAGAACCATAATATCTACCCATTTCAACTGCTTTTTTACCAAGATAAGGTACTCCTTTAGTTAAAAATAATTCTGTTCCTGTATTAGCAATATCACCTAGTAAGCCCGTCCCTTCAAACGGGTTAATCCGTTTCCCTGTTGCCTTTTTACGAACTTTGTCTTTGTAATACCACATTCTGCACATTTGCATTTCAACATAGTTCTGCCATTTTTTGCCAGTTCATATCTTTCACTACCAGGCACACATTCAGTGACCTTCTTCTGCTAAACACAATATGATTTCATATATATATATGAGTTAGATATTTCTGAAATAATGTTCGATAAATGTCTCATTTTTCATGGTATGATTTGTGATGAATACTTGCAATAAATCATAATATGAGTTACCTTTATTCATTTCATTTAAAAAGTATAAACAAAAGTACCCACATGTGGTTGTGTACATATTTTGTATCTGATTGTTTTGATGTAACAAAGTCAGATTTTTCTTTTTGGCATGATTTACAATCTCTTGAAATGGGGGCATACCAAACGAATCAAAATAATTGATTATGTTATCTTTTACATAAGTGGCTACCCAGTGACTTCCACTCATATAAGCAGGTTCTAGATTGTAGATGAATAACGCCTGTTTATGATTATGTGGAACATTTTCATCTCTTGACAGTACATCATTGATTGGTATGTTCAAATATTTACACCATTTTATTAGATCATGGTTACTCAAAGGGGTGTCTTTATAAAATTTTGGTTTCACAATATTGCCCCCAAAATGGGTATGCCATTGAATGGACTGTTTTTTCCCAATAGTAGTCCCTTTCCTTTTTTGGTCGAGGTTCTTTTTTTTTTTTTTACCATTACCAGTCACATATGGTGGATAACTATAAAATGGTGGAGGCATTTTAGGCATTCCAATTCTAGGTGCTCCTGTACCATTTTTCAACCAAGGTGGTATACCTATCCTCGGTGCTCCTCTTCCAGTCATCTTTTTTATGGCTTCAATAGCTAGTGGAATACCGATGCTAGCTAACAGAGTGCCTAAAAATCCACCTGATTGTGTTTTGGTCGGTTTTATACGAACACCTGAACCCGTTTGAAGTGCTCTTAGTATGTCTCGTTGCTGTTTTGTTGTGAACATGTTCACATATGGCATTAGTTTATTAATTGCATTAAAAGGTATCATCATTGGTAATGGTATAGCGCCGCCTTTTTGACCTTTTCCAGTAATAGCTTTCAAGCCTGTGAAACTCCTTCTGAAGCTAGTCCTGACAAAGCTGATAAGCCTAGTGTTTTGCCAACTGTTGGTAATGCTCTCATCCCTAAAGACAATACAGTGCTCAAAAGACTTCCACCAACTTGCTTTCTGATATTGGTCTTAGCAAGCTTAATATCCATACCTTTATTCAATTTGCGATTTTTTTCCAATCTCTTCTTTATCATTGCTGGAACATAAAGAGTATCGTTTCCATGAAGAGAATCATATGTCAGTCTCAGAACAATTGTTTCCCTTTTATGGTAAGCATTACTCAGATTCTTTTTTTGATTGGCAGACAATTTGACATTAATTTCAAAAAAGTTCAGTCATATAATATATGTTATATAAATTCATGGTTCACAAAACATATACAAAATAAGAAATATCATATTACTGCCAGCTTCATTGACTTTTTTACACTATAACCAGTTCATTTCCGATCTTGTCAATTACGACTGTTTCTTCATATAAAACGATAGCATGTACACTGAAAGGACTGTCGCCAGCACTATTAGCATTGAGTTTATACCTAAAAATCAACTGTTTGGGATCTCTTGTTACTTTCTCTGCCTGATATGATAGATCGAAATAGATTAGCGGATAAAGAGAGTTGTAATTAGCTAGATTGAGCTGGGTTCCTGTGTTGTAATCATTTTTCCTCATTGCATAAGACATTAAATCGTTAAAGATTCTTACTTTACTTTCTGAGTCATATTCAGCTTCGGGATAAAATACTCCATTCCCGTATTCCAATCTGCATGTTGTCAAATAACTACCATTTCCACGATCGGCATTGATATTATATGTATCAAATTCATATGGATTTGCCGCCGAATTCCTTGTTTTAGCTCGTTGTAGGTATACAAAAATTGCTTTGACATTGTCAATACTAGAAGAAATCTGGAAGAATCCACTACCATTCCTCGGACTTGACATTTGATACATTTCTCTGAGATACGTCCATTTATCCTGTTTCAAAAAAGAACCAACAAACTTGTCATACAGACTGTCTTTTGGTGTCAATTTTGGGACCCATAGTAGAAATCTGTTAATGACAACCCTTCCATCATCAACTGCGTCAACTTTTTGAAGTAGTTCTCTATCATCCGGTAGCTTTAAAGTAAATTCAAGCTGCATTGGTACCAGCATCTTACCCTCTAACTCTTCAAAAAAACTGTAACGATTAAGAGGTATGATTCTATTGACATCAGAATTCCCGGTTGTTAAAAGTCGTCTAGCCTCAAATCCTGTATTCTGATTAGCATTAGCTATGAGATGATTCGTATCTAAATACCAAAGACTATTCTTGGCTACACTTCTAGAGTAATCATCAGAATATTCCAGTAAATTCTTCACAAAAACAACCTTGTGTAAATTATCAGTATCGTACACAATTTTACCAGAGCTTTTAATCATCATATGAGAAATCAATGAATGAGATCCATTAATAACTGTTATACGATCTCCACCATAGGCTGCACCATCAGCCAATTTTTGTACCTGGAACTGGACCTCGAAATAAGCATTGTACCAATCATAAAAACTCGATCGATCATTGATTGTAAATGTATATCCATTTTTCTCCTGATGTTGACCATTGGCTGGGGCTACAATTACATTATCAAGTTGGAAACGTACCAACTCATTTCATTGTAAAAATTCGCTTGTTCTAAAAGCCATTTATACTATTATATTATATAATTTTGCTATCATGTCATTTATTTGAAGACTCTACGCCTTCTTCCAGATCCTGATATCAATCTATTGAGGATCATATCAGTACTTTCCTCTTTTTCAATGGGTGAGGATGGAACAATTGCCCTTTGTGTTGTAGCTCCTTTTCTCAAATTTGCCAATTTTTTCATTATTAGGTCTCCTGACTTTTCTGCCACCGCCTTACCCAGACGATCACCTGCATGGGAAACCCCTGATTCCAATGCCTTCTTTGCTATTGGCTTAGCAAATTTCTTGAAAACAGATGATGCCACACTCTTTAACGGTTTAAAAATATTATCAACGATAAGTCCAGACCCTTTATGTCGAAAAACAAATCTACCAAGTTTTGGATGATAAAACCTCTTGAATTCATACGGTTTCATTTATACTTTTATGTTATATTATTCTATGCTTTTTAAAATTAGTGAAAAAGCTGTATCCGCTCCATTTAGATTCAGTAATCTTCTTTTTCCATCTGTTACCCACATTCTGATTGATGAAATTGAAGTTTTATTAACTGGATTAAATGTAACTCTTCTTGGTTCGAGGGTGAAGGAGTAACTTGGATTTAGTACACTGGTTGAGAATGAATAAATGATGTCTGTTTCTTCACCGTCTACAAGCGATTTGTTGATTAAATCGCAATGAATATTGAGTATGTCTGTGTCTTGACTGAGATTTGGCAAGTTAGGTCCAATATGCGTTCCACTTGTCAATATCTTTTTGTCAAAACGTATTAGTTCATTAAAATTACTTGCTCTCAAATCAAGTTGGTAATTTTCAGCTAATGTAACCGTGACCCTGAATGTTGTGTCATTGAATTCAAGAGTGATCGGATACGTATAATCAACTTTCTTGTCACCGTCTTTCTTGTTAGAAACTTTCGTTATATTTTTTATGTATTTATTAAAGTCTGTGTAATTCCATACACCTGCTGGAAATGTGATGTTTTTGAAAGTTGAACCATTATCTGAGCTATATTTAATTAATTGATTGTTGTATCCAGCATTTACATTAAACCATGTGAAACTCATGTTAATAACTCGATTAAGACCAATAACATATTGCTTATTATTGTCTAGAATTATAGGTCTGGTGAAATTTGTCGTAAAATCTGCTGGTTTATTACCATATTGATTTTTACACTATAAGATGATAAAACTATCTCTCGTTGCATTAGATAATGAAGTTACATCAAATTTTGAAATATTGTTTGTATATTTTACCATATTGTGATCTATTGATTGTCGACATTTTTAATAATGTGTCCAATATAGAAACACCCATATTTCGCATGTCAATGCTGGTATTACCTGCTGATATCTCACCAACAATTAAATCTAATTTTTTTATAAGTTCTTTCGGTTTGTTGAAAAATATAACATTACCACCTTTTTGTTTTTTCATACCAGAACCTTTCATTGTTTCGATTTTATTTTCATAATGTTCAATATATGCATTTAAAGTAGCTCTTGCGTTGTCTATTCTTTTATATTCCTGTTGTTTCACAGCTTCAGAAATCGAACCATTTTTGAATTGTTTACTTATAGAACCCTTATAACCTTTCAATTGATTTCTTTTTATTTTAGCTGCATTGATAATCTTTTTAAGATATTTTTTGTTTTTTTGTTTAGTCATTTCTTGTTGATTTATTACCTTTTCAACAGAATCATAATTTTGAAGACCAAGATCATTCAATATCTCATTATCCATATCTTCATCATCTAATCCATAATCTATCTCATCGTCTTCATCATATTCTGGTGGCAATTCTGGTTCTTCAGGAAAGTACTTAGGATCAACATAAATCTCTTTTTTTCCTTCCAGAATATCTTGTAAAGATTGTTCATATGTTGGCGGTTTTGGCACCAGTTGTTTTTCCTGCTCAGGCAAAACAGGTTGTTCAAATAGATCATCTAAACCCATGTCCTCAACTTCATCCTCTATATCAATTCCATAATTTGGGACTTCTCCTTTCTTCAGTGGTCGTTTTTTCCTTGGAATCCTTAAAACCTGATTACTGTCAATAACATCATCTAATTTACTTGTAATTGGTTTGAATAATTTTGAAAATCCCTGTTGACTGGTCTGCTGACCAATATTATGTTTTGTAATTGCATTATGGACATAATTGATCTTGTCCCCTAATTCAGATTTACTCTTTGCGAGTTCTTTCCACTTAAGTAAACTCATTTATTGTTATATTGTTACGTTACATAAAAATGAAATTCATATATAAAAAATAGCGTTTAACACCATGTTGAACACCGTGTTGAACACCATGTTATTGAAATAATAAACCCATATAATATAAATGAAAATACCAAATTATGATACTGACGATAAAGTCACATCCAATTTTAAACAAATATATGATTTTATGCCTGATCGATGCTTTCGCATGCTCATTTGCGGACCCAGCGGTTCGGGAAAAACAAATACACTGATGCATATGATTTACAATTTGTTGTACTTTGATAAAATATACCTTTATGCAAAAAACTTAGAGCAGTCAAAGTATCAGAATCTCATGGATAAGTTCAAACCAATAAGTGATGAAGCTGGTTATGATGTTATTGAATCAAGCAATGATAAAATCATTCCTGTAAACGATCTCGATAGTGAAAATCAGAAATTGGTAATATTTGACGATTTTGTATGTGATAGAAACCAAAAGCCATTAGTTGACTATTTTATTCAGGGAAGACATAAAAATTGCAGTGTGATTTATCTGAGTCAAAGCTACTATAAGACACCAAAAGACATTAGATTGAACTGTTCACATTTTGCTATTTATGAATTTCCAGGCAACAATGAAAAATCGCTTATTTGCAGAGAAAACAATGTATTAAAACAATTATACGAAAAAGCAACTGGTGACCCTTACAGCTTCATATATATCGATAAGCCACGGAAATTCACAACAAAGAACTTTAATGGAAAAATATAACTCAATTATATAACTCAAATATATATGAGTTACTCTAATGGTAAATTACCTGAAGAAACAATATCGCATGGAAAAATTGTTGAAATAGTAAAAGGATTACCTGGTGTCGGTTTTAAGCTTACTGATGATGGTGATTATGATATTCAAAATAAAAAATTGAGAAATGTCGCTTCACCACAAACGAATGACGATGTAACCACTAAGAGTTACGTTGATAATGAGGTCAATAAGACATTAAAACTTGACGGTAGTAACAAAATGTCGGGAGTTCTTGATATGAACAACAGACGTATAGAAAATGTAGCCCCTGCGAGGCACGGGTTTAGCGATACCGTCAGTAGTTTGCATTTGAACACTTATTACATGGATTTCAATGTAGACGATGATAAATTGGAAATGCAAAATCCTATCGATATGATGGATCAACGAATAGAAAATGTGAAAGACGCAAGATTGAATCAAAAAGACGCTATGTCGTACAAATTTTTCACAGACAATTTCGTCAAAACAGGATACAATGGAGACATAGATTGTCAAGGAAGACGATTTTACAATGTAGGTGGTGTCACCAATGAAGATCAATTGACAACCACTCTCGAAGCTAATACCAGATTTATGCGAAAAGATGGACCCACAATTAACATGCTGAATAAACGTGTTATAAATGTTGCTAATCCGACAGCAAACACTGACGCTGTTAACAAGCAACATCTGGTAAATCATGGAGGTATTTATCTCAAAAAGGATGGATCTGTGGCTTTGTCTGGTAATCTTGATCTTGGTAACAATGAAATAGTCGATGTCAAAGAGGCTACCAGTGGATCACATGCTGTCAATTTGACTCAATTAAACAGTGAATTCAAATATCTTCATAAAACAGGCGGTGACATGACCGGTGATATCAGAATGGATAACAATAGCATTTACGAAATGAAAAATGTTGAGAACGATACATCTGCTGTAAACCGTAAATATGTTAATGATGAACTTGATAAAAAGTTGGACAAAAACAAAGACTTCAGCATGGGCAATAATAAAATCACAAGTCTGAGAAATCCAGACGATTCAAATGAACTTGTCAACAAGTCTTATGTAGACCAAAAGGTATCACAAGCAGGTGGTTCTGTTGATTTAACACCTTATTTGAAAAGAGATGGGACAGTTTCCGTGACTGGTGATTTTGACTTTGGTGACAATAAAATTACAAAGGTTGGTAATGGTACACAATCGACTGATGTAGTAAATAAAGGGTATATCGATACAGAACTATTTGCCAAACCAAATGTTGATCAAGTTGTTCTACGAGATGGTTCACAGGATATGGTTGGAAATTTAAATATGTCTCTGTACAAAATAATCGATTGCGGACAACCAACTGATACTAGAGATGTGACTAACAAAGCATATGTAGATTTCGAGGTTGCAAAAAAACCAAATGTTAATCAAGTCGTTTTACGAGACGGCAGTAATACAATGACTTCTGATCTTGACATGAATAATCAACGAATAATAAATCTCGGAAACGCCACACATAATCAAGATGCCATAACTTTGAAGCAAGTAAATGATGCTTTTTCAATCATAAGTACCGAAAATAATAAATATACAGACCAAAAAATAGCGGAGAGTCATATAAGCACACACGAAAATCGAAAGGACGTTTTGGCATACGCTATGGATGATGGAGAATTCACTGAAGATGCTGGCATTCAAGACGCAAATTTGATCGACTTCAATGACATGCCTCATAAAACAAAGAAAAAAGCGTTTTCTATGAAAGTTCAAAGAACAAATGATGGAAGCAGTGAATACAAGGGACGATTTGATTTCAATCTTTTCAAACTTATACGAGACAATTTCAGTGATCATTATACTGTGTGTTTAGAAACGTATTTTCAAAAGAGTCCCTTTTACGATTATGAATTTGGTTCAACTGTACTTAGTTTTGAAGCATTAAACATTAATATTGACTCAGGTTTGACTGTGAAAGTAAATTCGGAATACAAGTATCTCAGAACTATCTTGAATTTGAGCCCTGACGGTACTTCCAAGCAGATACAAAGACGATTATATGTAAACTTTAAGAGCAATTTCGACAATTCAAGCCCTGTTCTTCTGCCGATATTTGTTCTGATTTATGGGATCAAAGATGAAGCTAAAAGCGATCTTGACATGACAATATATGATTACGAAAAAACTTTTGAGGTTGCAAACAACGAATTTCAATTACACATCCCCATTAATATGAATAACAATGGAATTACGGGTTTACCGAGATCTCCGATAGATGACAACAGCCCTTTGACCAGAACATACATGAGACTGGTTTCTTTGCCTTGCTTTATTATAGGTGTAACCGAAATCGGCAATAGATATCTTCATTTTTCATATAAAATGCAAATCGATGGTACAACTACTTACATGAGGTTGGCGAATATTCTCAATAAAACAAGCATCCATGTTATCAAGGTCATGATACAGTCAAATATACATTTCAATGGTCTTATCAAATTGTTTATTGGTAATGTCAATTTTCCATATGTGGTTTACAATGTATCAGCAGTTATGTTTAACATCAATAGAACTTTCAATAATTCGAAACAAATTTGCATTGAAACCGGAGACAATAAAAGAAGAATTATTTTTTACACCATATTTCACAGACCCTACAATTTCTAAAAATATCTAAACAAAATGTATATGGCATTGTATGTCGAAGATTTAAATGGAGACTTTGTTCTCGATGATGACGGTAATAAAATATAATTCACTGTCGAAAATCTCAATTTTGATGTGGTTACAACTGACACAGTCGATTTTTCTGTAAATTCTGATGGACATGCTCAAACTGATAAAAATCTCATCGTAAAGGCTGCTTCGGCAGATAACCATGTTGTCGTAAAATCGCAGGTTGGTGATATTGTTAGAGACAGTTTTCTTGACCTATGGGTATCTAAATATCTAAGGATGTATGCTAATTGCGTTTATCAGATAGACAGGGCTGATAGTCAAAATGTAAAAATGGATTCTAGCAGAAAAGTTGAAACAATATATGACAAAAGCAATAAGGAAAGTGATGCCACACAAACAGATTTGTCAAAAAGACCCTCTGTATGTACAAAAGCTGAAAAACAAAATGGTAGGTACTTTGTTAAATTCAATGGGGCCCAAAAAATGATCAGTCAAGTAAATCTGAATAACGATGCTGTAAATGTATTCATCATATATAAATTAAATTCAAGAGCGCAGAGTTACTGGAATAACGGGCTGTTTGGGCATGATGATACAGGATATGATAAATTTGTAGCTTATAGTGCTAGTAATCTCGTCATAAGCGGGGCTAATTCAACAAATAAATGTGTTTATATCGGCCCGGCTAGTAGTCTGCAAAGTTTTAAAAAATTGGGTGATTATTCCAGTAATGATCTTGGAAAGTTGAATGTTTGGCATTGTCTCAGTGTTCACTGGGATAATAAATCATCACCAAAAACTGATAAAAGTAAAATATACTGGAATAAAAAACATATTGGTGATTTTACTGCTGACAACCGTACAGGAAACAATACGACCGTTTTCGGAGGTCTAAACCCGAGTAGTAACATAGGACCTCTTAATGGGTCAATTGCTTTTTTCTGTGTATATTTGGATTTTATTTTAGACGAAAAAACGATACTAGACCATCATACCGTACTCATGCAACGATACAATATAACGTAATATATATGTATATCAAAAGTTTATTACGATATGTTAAACATAGCTTCAAAGATACAAAAGAAAAGCATCCATTGATTAATGACAAAATATTGAAATCAGCACTTGTTTATCAATACCTACACTTTCATTATTTTGAAAGAGAAATATCCATAAATAAAATTCTTGAAATTAATAATGATGAAATCGGTCTTCTTGGACCGGGTAGTGGCTGTCTAACCTGGTTATTTGAAAGAACTTTTGGTTGGATTGATATTTTAAATAGTCATAGTATATTGCATGATGCTTTTGGAAGGTTTTATGATCATCAAGAATTAGGTAGAGGTTATACATATGCTGTTCCAGAAAAATACACAACTAAGCTGATTAAAAGATCTCCATTATGCGGTCAGATTTCTGGTCTATTGTATTGCATGTGTAGACGATTAACAATCTAAACTATTTGTATGACAGATAATCGAAAAAAAATATTTGACTGGAATCATATTTCAGACAGACTGAATCAAGATGAGATTGATGAACTGAAAAGCTATTACAAAGCATACCATAGAAAGTGTTGGGCATACAAGCAAGCATTGAAATGTTTTAAAAAATGGAAATTAATTGGAAATTCAATGTCCGTTATTTTTGCTTCCAGCGGTTTAGCTGCTAGTATAGCAACAGGCGGTGTCAGTTTAGTTGCTATTTCAACTGTATCACTTTTGATTCAGGGTTGGATGCAACATCAAAACCTGGATTTAAAAATTCAAAACTGTACATATGCTTACCAAAGTTACCAACACATTCTGATCAATTTAAAAGACATGTTAAGAAGTGGTGATTTTCAACCATCAATTCATACAGAAATGAAAAATGTAGATGATTTCGTGACAGATGTATGTCCTACAGTTGATAAATTCTATGCAAAATACGATGAGAAATTCATTCCTTAACTATTGCATCGATTTTATCGGATGCCAATGATAGGATGTCTTTCCAATACAGTTTGTATTTTTCAAGAGTTTTTTTAGACTTCGATGTCTTGACCTTTTCATGAGGAAGATCAAGCATCCTGAATATTTGTTTCAAAATAAAGTTGATGTTTATCATGCGCTTTCTATCAATATTGACCTGTTCTATAATTTTACCAATTTCATCGAAAATCCTCATTATTTTGTTTCTGTGAAAAACAGTTATTTGAAAGCCGTTTTTTAGTGCAATATTGTTCATTATGTTTTCTAGATGATATTTTCTTTGGTATATTGACTTACGATGAAACCTGTGTTTGTTTTCATAAAAATCAACGTATTCTATCAAAGGCTTATAACCTTGAACTGTACCACAATTTTTGCAAAGTACAGTATTATCATTCACTATATCTGGTTGATTGCAACATTGATCTGTTTTTTTAGTATGCTTTGAGATTTGTTTGTTACAAAATGGACATACTACTTCTTCCATATTGACAAGTTCTTCATGCAATTCTTTGCAACTCATTATACTATTGTATTATACTATTCTGCTTTTCTTAGGTATAAAACCGCAAAATACGAGATCAAAAATAGTATAACAAAATATGGAAAAACATATAGATTACCATCAAATGGAAAGTAGTATGGAGTTGGGTTGGTATGAGATCATTTTACAAAAATGCTCTCGTACCCCCAACTCCTATACTACTCGTCAACAATTTTAGTGTCGAAAAAGTGGCGTTGATCCTGTGTTTTATTGGGAGCATAAATATTTACGATAAAAAAATTGAGCTTTGCACATCCGCTTCCATTATTTTATAAAGTCCATTATCATCATACTTGAAATGCAAAAATATTCCCGGTTTTTTCGAATGGATCTGACACACCTGTTTGGAATAGCTCAGTTGCCAACATATTTACGGCATACTAATAAGAAAAGAAAACTCAAACAGTGACTGCAAGCGTCGTTACTCACCATACCAGAATAGGAAAATATATATTTTTTTGTGCCTAAGCTAAAAGTGAAGATGCCTAAAGTTAATTAAACTAAGTACTTGAAATAGACCTTTTCGGCTTGTACATTTTGTTTTCCCAATACAGATCATGTGGTAATACTCAGGAGGTTTGGTCTTTTGTTTTGTTCATTAATTAAAATGAGGGCATGCAAGCATGAATATGCCTGCATGCACTCTTTTTAATTAACAAAACAAAGGACCAAGCCTCCTGAGTGTTATCACATGATCTGTATTGGGAAAACAAAATGTACAAGCCGAAAAGGTCTATTCCTGTTTGAAAATTCTAATTTACAGTAACAAATTAAATGCACCTCAGTATTATTGTTGTCATATCTTTTGCCATATCAACTTCCTTGATATTAATCCTTTGACCTATTCATATTTTCAAGTTTAAATTTCTTTGCAAATAATCGAATATTATCGGTTTTCAAATTACCTAAAGGCAGGCATTTGACGGTGCCTACTAATTCAAATGTAT
>OX421446.1:18017985-18022985 GCA_949126865.1 Montipora capitata
GAATCTGGCTTCAAAACCTCATGATGAGAAATGTAGTGAATTGGTCCTTTGTAGTTTTTCAGTTCTGTTTGCGAGAGTTTTCGTGCGACTTCTCGTTCGATCATATCTTTAATCTGTTTCTGATAAACGTTAGCGTGTTCTTTATTATTTTAAATCTTTTTTCAGTTGATATGAGCATTCCCATAGCAGCCCTTTTATTATCAGGCAATTCGGCGGGATCCCGAATCCATGGATATTCTGTAATCCATCTCTTTTCTTCTTTATTGTACTCCAGCTTGCTCTCGATCAGATGTAATTCTTTTTCTTCCTTTATTGTGAAGTTTTGGGCCCCTAAAGAGCATTTCCCACACTTACATCCACCGCAGCGGGGTGAACATCCGATCCCAAGGTTCTCTATGTTATAGAAATCTTCAACTCGGACAATTGCTGTGTTGACATTTATGTGATCGAGCATATGGTTTCGTGTCCTTTCCTTGATAAAGGGGTGTGTTCTACCAATGCATCTTCCAAAGCGATTTTTTAGTAGAAGAAGGTGTCCTGAAGTTTGCTCACTCTGTGGATGATACGCCGCGTATTCGTAACCAATTAAGACATCAATTGTTCCTGATGGTCTTGATATATCATCTTTAGAAATATCTTTAAATAGTTGAATGATTCCGTTCACGTTTACGCTCTGTATGTCTGAAGTAATTTTATCGATTCCGTATACGTCAAATTGAACTTCTTGACCTTGTTTGTCTATTAGTGAAAGTTTGTATCTAGTGGATGTGATTTTGTCATTGTTTCCTCCTACTTTGATTATGGAAAGTTCAACTTTCGTTCCTTTCAGTCGCTCGGCTTTTGCTTTGTCATTTGTAATGAAACAGAGTGAAGCTCCGCTATCCCATAGAACATTGACCCAACCGCGCTTTGTGGCGATTCGCTGTATCTGCAATAGACAAGAGTCTCCGATGTTGTTGTCACATACACTTGCGGATCCGGAGATTCCTTGTAAAGCGGTTTCAATTTTTTCATCCTTATGACGTGTCTGGTGATGCCATTTGGTGCATCCGTTCACGCCGCAAGGTCTCTTCTTCCTACATTCAAGTAGTCTGTGTCCTCTTTGTAAACACGACCAGCAGGTTCCTTTTTCCTTTAATGTTTTCATTTTATCTTCATTTGGTTTTGATAGGTAGAATTTACAGTCGCTCGTCCAATGATCTGATTCCCTGTGGAATAAACATTTACTATTTTGGGGGCGGGTGCTGTCTTCTCGTCTTTCTACTGAATCTTTGTCTGTTTTTGCATAATGTGCTGAGCCTTTTATTGTTGAGGTAGTAGTAAGTCGTAGCTCTGTGGTATCATATTCAATTGCTCTTTTCTGGCTGAGGAGAAAGTTAAGAAGGCTTGGAAATTTGTCGGTTTTGTTTACCACGCTATTGTCTGCGCTAACCAATTTAGCCCATTCCCTTTTTATATTAGCAGGTAGTTTTCTTTCAATTATGCTAACTGAACTTGTGGTTGTGATTTCTCTTTCCAATCCAAGTCTTTTCAGATCTTTATATCCATCTTCTACAGCATCAACCAATTCTATGAATCTTTTGTTCTCCCCCTCTTTAATGGGTCTTATGTCTTGAATTGTATTAATGATTCCGTCCGTTAATTTAGCTGGATCTCCGTATTTTTGTCGAGTCGTTTCCACATCTCTTTGATATCATCATCTACGCCTTTTACTGTTTCCGCTGGTTCCCTTTCCAAGCACGCGCTGTTTTTATCCAATGTTGGCATCACTTATTTTTGAAAATCCTGCTTAAATTGTGGATATTCTCTGATTGTTCCATTAAAAGATGGCATTTTAGCCTTTTCAATGCGAAGTGCACAATTTTGTCTGGCGTTATTTCTGTTTTCTGTCCTGGCGGTGAAATTTGAATTGTTTCAATTGTCTCATTGTAACATGTTTGAATTCTTCGAATCCATTCGATTTCATTTTCAGCTGTGGCCTCGTTTGATATCTCAAGTAATTTATTGTGCGCGCTCTTACAGTCTGCTAGCGCAAGCTCGATATCCTTTTCAGTTTTACGCAACGCTATCCCTGCGTTTTCGTCATCCGCTCTCGTTTCAATCACATTTTTAACATGTTCGACAAGTGCCTCAAAGATTGCTTCCGCGGATTTCTTCTTTAGAATGGTCTGTTGAACTATCCTTTGAAACTCTTCTTCTCGAAGTTTCATCATATGCTGGCGGTTCAATTCTTCCTTTTCCTTTTGTTCAATCAATTGTTTTTCATTTTCATACTTTGCGTATACCGCCGATGCTCCATTATATTCTTCTTGTAGTTCATCGATCCATTTTTCATTTGTCGCAATCTCCTCCTCAGATAGGTACATTAAATAAATGTCATGCTTACCTTCCACTGTAGACCAGGCCTCGGTAAGCTCTTTAAACTTTGTTCTCAGGATCTCAGTACCTTTATTTTCAGCTATCGCCTTGAAGAATTCGTTCTTTTTTCTCGTGAATCTTGTCTTCGCGCTTCTACGTATCTTCAGGGCGTCTTCCGCCATTATACATGGATTTCGAATGTACTGCTAGTCGCAACAATAGCCAAGGTTCCAAATATTTCACTGTTTATTCAATCATCTTGTTTACCGGAAAGTATTCGAAATCTATCAACAGATTAGACTTGTAGTTAACAAATGCCGGGATTAATAGACATTAACAAAGAACGATATTTACATACCCATTGGTGTCTCTCAAATCTGCGACTAGTAGTGTCGGCTTCAACGATCTTATTAATCTATTACATAAAGCATTGTTACGTATGCCTCATAAAACGTCATGCATTAATTTCGTGTTAGAACGAAACAATTACCCAGAAAGCCGTTTTGTTAATGATCAATTCCAAGTGCATTTTACTAAAATCAGCCGTTCGTCTTTTGGACTGGCAAACAGAAGATACTTAAAAGTCACGCAATGAAATCACGGTGACCCTTCTTCTCCAATTGCCTTTTCTTTACTTTGTAATATTGAACAATCTCTAATTCATTTACAGCATACTATTAGAAAAAACAAGCATATCTGCAACAATTTTGCATCATTGAGGATGATACTTAATGTAACTGAATCAAAAATTGATATTGTAGTTGTAATATTGAGTTTTTCAATTAACTTGGTAGTCGCATTTTTTCCCCCGGTTTTCGGGAAGATGCGTCAGTCATGGCCCCGTACATTTTCGTCTTTCTCTCCTCTCTTCAAAATATTATCAAAAACAATTGCCAGAGAGACACAATTTCTTAATATGTACGATCTAGCTAACATTCGTCCTAACAGCCTTAGCCTAGATTTGCAGTCTTACTGGTTTCTACGACGGAACTCGCGAGATTTCGAAGAACCAAGCGTAATCAATCTGTTGGAAACATGCAAAGTGCCTTCTACTTCTCAGCAACTTGTCGTTTCGCGAATTATCAGTTCGCAGACATCTCGGGTCAGTTTACCAACGTCTCGACCGTAAAAGCTTCCTACTATTATCCCTTTGGCTGTGGATCAGACCCCAGAACTAAAAGACAATGGCGGATCGATCTCTCTCAGCAAAAACGCTAAGTTAGTCTCATTATTCTTAGCTTCGGCTCGTCCGGAAACTCTGCCGTAACTTTCACGAAGAACAGAATCATTAATTTAAGAAAGGTTTTCAGTGTAAACTTCGCGAAAAGACTAAAACTAATCAGTTCACGAAGGGAACGTACAATTTAAGAGCAAACGTAGCTTAAGCTTTATACATATTTAAGTCTTTTTTTAGAATTTAAAAGCACTCAGCGTATAATTTGTCGATGAAGAGTGAATTGATTAAGATGCACAACCCGAAAGTCCCCGAACGAAAAGTGTTAAACTAATATTTACAAACTTTGAACTACCGGCCATGATAGCATGATACTGTATTAAAGCAAGTCCATCACTCCCGGTTCTCCTAACCTCACACGGTTTACCATAAAAACATCGGAAAAAAGCCGATGAGTAAACAATTC
This sequence comes from Montipora capitata, assembly GCA_949126865.1. Lineage (NCBI taxonomy): Eukaryota > Metazoa > Cnidaria > Anthozoa > Scleractinia > Acroporidae > Montipora > Montipora capitata. The sequence continues at coordinate 18,021,984 of OX421446.1, forward strand.
TCTGCACTCCATCATACGCAAGTATACCCGCGTCATTCCTAAGCTTTTCTTCCGAATATCACTTATAGTCACGCCATTGCTTTTCATATTTTCCGAACATCACAAGATTATTCATTTTGCTAACAGGATTCAACGCTTTTTTCCCCCATCACTTTACTCGTTCCTGCGCAAGCGCGCATTCACTTATAAAAATGATCTTTGATCTTGCGGGACCAAGCAAGAAGTCCCGAGCGGGCAAGATAGCTCCATCTTGCCCGCTCGGGTAGCCAATCACAGCGCGGGATTTGGTTTATCTTGGCCTTTCACGGAGCTAGTTATATAATATGAAATGACTCTTTAAAACGCTTCGTGCAATAGTTCAATTGCTGTACATTTTCAACGAGCCAATTCACTCCAATGTGTAAAAATCATTAAGTTAGCGTCATCGAGTCCACTTACATGTAACTGAGCGAGTTCATCTTGAGCGGCTCTCTTGAGTGAGTTCACTCTATCGAGTATCGACAGTAACCGTCTTTGTTACTTAATTAATTACTATTAAAGGTGTAGTTAACGTGAAGTCATAATAGGCTAACTGTTAAGTAGCATTCCAAAGCTTGCTCATTCGGTTCTTCTATCACATGACCCTCCTTCCACTCGTTATGAAAGACAAGAACAACAACAGCAACAACTTTATTGTACTCGCGTAATATGTTTAAGTTAATATTCACAACAAATTACTTAGAATAAGTCATTTAAACTGAGGTACCGACTCCCTAAAATAACTAAAATGCTTAAAAATTCCAGGGAGCCGGAGAAATAAATTGAGTTAAACACAGAAACAAAGATACTGAATGTGGTCATCTTAAAATTGTCATGTTATATCACGTTACTGTTATTGCGTTACTCGCATTTGATTGTTATGCAATACAACATTCCCGGATGAACGCGTGCTTCGGTTTTGACGCAATAAATTGTTTGGTCAATGTGGAAGTCTTGCCTCTTTTCCTCGTTGCATAACAAAAT
>OX421446.1:18027985-18050485 GCA_949126865.1 Montipora capitata
CCTCAGTATTTCACTGTTTTCCTTGCCCTTAATACCCTTGGATGGGGGATTCCGAATTGGACCAAAATATTTCAATGGAGCTGGTGCTAATTATAAGTGTGTACCTCATATCACGATTTTTGATTATGACGAAACATACAAGTAAGTTTCCAGCGATGCTTGTAACGGCTATTAAACACTCGACTGTTGCTATGGTGATATCAATCGAATCAAACATGATTCATGGAATTTTGACCCAACCCGTCTGCTATTCAGTCACCTACAAAAGAAAAAAAATATATTCGCTGTGTTAATTTGCTCATCATTTCAATTATTTTTATTGCATATGGAATATGATATGTAAACCAGCTAATTAATAAATTATCAATTCAATGAGGGAATGAATGAATAAACGAACGAAATAATGAATGAATAACGGAACGAACAAATGAATAAAGAAGGAAAGAAATTAAAGAAAGAAAGAAAAAGATGAATATATAATTGAAAATTTTTAAAGCCCCTCTAACTTATTGCTTTTTTATTGAAGATAATTTCACCAAAACTCTTGAAACAGATTTTTAGCGTGAAGATTCTGGATCTATAAAGGTGCCCTTAAATTCATCGTAAAATTCAATTATGATAATTTCTCTTAAAACGTCTGATCGACATCTGTCGGAATCATTTCCTTTTTAAAACGACAGGCCTTAGCATTTTTCTTCAAAATCATCACAGCTCAAAAGCCTCAAGAAACGATTGAAATTAATATATCGGAAGATTGCTGTCTCCATGAGTGGAAGGTCGGTTATACTTAGAGCCCCTTCTACGCGGCGAAACTCTAAATATCATTGACCGTCAAACAATGAATTCATCACGCTTGTCGCTGATCATCTTTCTTCTTAATTTATTTACTTAAAAAACTTACTGCACGTACAAAACTGAATAATTTTGTGCAACCCCCAGGAAATTATTCCCAACTTGCTAGACCCAGGCAACAGAATTAACTTTACTCGATTCCACACTTGGCATCACCAAGATGTCAATTTTGCATCCCGACCGTTTGCTCAAGTATGGCCTATGAGAACACGCCTAAAATTAATTAAATTTTGTATGAATTAATAATTAAATTTTGTATAATTGTCTTTTACCGGACCGACGAAGCGTACTTAAAGGGAACGGAAACCTGTCCAAAACCTGCCTCCCTATAGTATTCTTTACGAAAAGACCGTGATAGGAAAGGATACTTTTTTCGAAAATCCACTATGTCCGGTCCTTTCTTCAGGATACATAACTTTCTATGAAACTACTATGCGTTTCTTATCCTTATAAGAAGGACTAATCTATGAAGTAAATTAACCCTTCGTCGGTCGGAACAAGCAGCATGAGCACAAGTTTAATTTATTAATCAAACCGTTAAAAACTGCTCGGAGATAAGAGGCAATCGCCACCCGGCGTTGAGCAAGGCGAGCGATACGGTTTTGCGATGACATTTAACGTCTGTACATACGAAATGTTTCTTCCTTGGCTTTTGCTGTGGAGCCGAAAGAAACTGCGCAAAAAAAAAAGATAAATAATAATTAAATCGTGCTTGGGTAATGACAATTCCTAACTAAGGCAGTTACTTCTCGGAACAGTCGTTCCTTAAAAGACAATGGTTTTGTGAGTAACTGACCAACATAAAATCCTGCTGCAAGTAGCTTTGGACTTTATGCACCTTCTAATGAACCTTGGCCTTATGCGCCTCCTGATAGTAAACGGTGTGCGTTCCTTCAATTATGCCGTTTCCATCACCATCAGCAAACCAGACTGATTGTTATTTTCCTGCAAAGCCAAGCAGAAAATCACCTGAAAATTCTGATCACTCGATCGACATGTCACAAGACAGACTGTTTTTTAATTATTCGGGAAATTAATGACAACTAGCTTAGTTCATAACGTTTTGTATAAACTAAGTTGTCATATGCATAGGTACCGCCCATACACAGTGGCTCAAAGAGTCTGTAAAGTAGCGATCATCGTCACCACGCCACAAAAGGGAAAAGTAAATCCAGAAATTTAAGAATCCAGACTTTTACTCCAAAAACAAGTGTTTGAATGTTTCCTTTGCTTATGTAAATTGGAAATTGAATGATTTGTCACTCCCTTCTTCCCGCAGCTGCTTAGTAATAAGAAATGCGCACTGGAACTGTCGATGAACAGCTGTAATTTTCAGTCAAACATCAATCAACATCTAAATCTTACCAACCTGACTGTTTGACTTGAAAACCTAAGTTAAGATGTCGAAGAAACTGTTTTGTAAGCTATGTATACATGGTTCAATTTGCTTGGACCATGCACAACCCATATTGGCATTGTCTTCTTCCTTCCGTCTAAGCATTTTGTAACCGTTCTGGTACGGTTTTCGACTGAAGTTAACGATAAAAGTTTTGGTTTTTAGACGACATCACAAGATAATCCACAGACATGATGAAATATAAAAGGATCTGGGGATCTGGAATATTTACGTGTATCACGACAACCACAACGAAGACAAAGCAACCGAAATAATGTGAATTAAATCCAAAATTCCAAAATAAGCGCTAACCTATTCCCATCTATTTCTCTGAGAGTGAAGCAATGCGCGGTCCTTATTGGAAATTGAATATAGGTGTTCATTTGAAATAATTAGGTGTTGTTTTTAAATTTACTTTTACGCCATGCAAAAGAAAATAGTATTCCTTTGTGCCTGATTAGAACGTGTTTTTTAATTATCTTTCTAAATTTAATTTATTTTAATAGTCAAAAGATGAAAGTAACAATTTTCAGTTGTTTTTGCACGAGACAGGTATAAAGGGAAAACGAATTTTAAAAAGCATTTGTAAATTAATTTAACTATGGATTGAGCAAATTCTATGCTATTCTATTCAGTTCCACAGAGCGCATGTATTTACGTTTTTAGCGAGACTGTCGACCATAATCAGACACTGTAACCCTTTAAATTTCTCAGTTATAAACAGACTTATTTCCGGCCTATTTTTAAGGTTCCGGTAACTAATACTTACGAGAGTGGATACATGGCTGTATAGTGTTTATTTTCTCATTCAAACCAGTTTAAACAATCCCATGAGAAGGATTGACTCTACAACACTGTTTCACATAAATACGGGCAATGTTATTGTGCCATTATGGAACCCATCTTATTGCTTCAAGGGATGTACATGACTCACTTTTGCGATCAAGCTCTCGGAGTGGCGTGTGGGAGGAAGGAGCGGGGGAAAGAGAGCTTGCACGGGTCTCTCATAAATTTTCATTCCGCCCCAAGTATCCCATGTGGCCTCTCGGGTGTCGAGCACTCAAAATTGGACCAATGAGATTTTACTTGATCATATTTCATTTCATTTCATTATTCATTCTGCCATCAACCACATCACAGTTTTTCAAAGATATGTATTAAAAATAAGTATGTAATGGATATAAATAACTACAACTCATAACGAAAGTTCTTAAAGTAATAAATAATGTACATGTCTCTGCGGTTATGGCAAGGATGCCTAGAGACGCCAAGTGGCTTATGAACAAAGGCATCCTATATATAACTAGATTTTGCATTTGCAAGTGAAGTGCTGCGAGTGGGATGTGAAAATATTAAGTCTTTTATCGGGATTCCCATACAAATGCCTTATATTTTTGTTAGCATTCCCTCACACTGAGCGTGGGGCGCCTGTGACGAAACTACCATGAAATCAATTCGATGGATGTTGCAAAGCATCGACCGCATAGGACCTGGGATCGAGGTTGGCGAAGCTAAGCATAAATCCATGAAGAACTCCACTCAACATAAATCCGCATACTCTAAAATCATCGGGACAGGCACAAAATCGAAAATCGAGATTTTTCTTGGCATACAGCACACAGGGTCCTAATCAAACACAGGAAGAAGGTTAGTGTTGCTGCTCGCCTGGTGGATCGTAGCAATAATAGGGAGGTTAAGTATGACGTTTACGCCAAACAGCAAACGTCGTGAGTAAAATTAGGGCTATGCCAAAAATGTAAGAGCCCTGCTTGAAATTAGCTCATTTCTGTCCTGTTAGCTCCAGATATCAAGCAACATCTCAAAGGAACGAGACAAGTTAAAATTAGAGAATTTTCACGCTTTTATGACAAACAGGAGCCTGCCGTTTCCCGTTGCCGTTCGCCGTAAACGTCATGCTTAACCTCTCTATACTTGAAATTTTACCGGGAACATGTGATTTGCACGAAAATATCTACAAATACTCCGAAGAAAGTCTGTTTAGGAACAAAACGCTTGTTGATCACATTGTACGCTGGGGCAAACAAGAACTGGAACTTCACCGATCTCAATTCTTCATCTGTTAGGTCAAAGACTGAAGCGGCAGAAATTCCCATGCCTCTAGCCTCTTCGATTTGGTCGTCGACGGACAAACGACTAAAACTGTTTGCTGTTGATTCACTCGGAGAGAACCAGCGGCAGCAAATAAGTGAAATATTAAACATTTGCTGTAACCTGTAGGTGATGCAGATAAGACATCTCTACCCTGAAGCAAAGCTTCAACCACCTGACGTTGTTCGGGTCTTCAGATACTACGAAAAATCCTCGCAAGCTTTGAGGCATAAAATCATCACCATTTTTGTTTTGCTCTGTCAAACCACGTGTGAATAACGTCATCGCCCGATCAAAATCAGCCAATCAGCATTTTGCTTCCAAATTTTTGACGCAGAAATGAAAATTTATGAGAGACCTGCGCAAGCTCTCCTTCCCCCGCTCCTTCCTCCCACCCCCCACTCCGAGAGCTTGCTTGCAGGCTATCACCACAGAAACGAGAAAACCAACCGTGTGTCTACATGTTTTGTCTTTAAGCGCTTATATCTCGAAGACGAACTTGATGACCGTCATTTTTTTAATCATTTTGAAAAGTGAAACAGAGGGGCGAAGTGAAAATCTCTTCAAACTTAAAAGAAAATTCTCCGAAGCGCCGATCCAGAAACACCTTAGTTAAATGTGTCCAATTCAGTGTAAAGGTAGCGTTGATTCCGCTCCAGAGACCCTTTTTTTTATTTTGCCAAAGGGGTCAACTTAACTTCCTAATTACTTTTCAGCAATAAACGTTTGGCGTTACCGAATTCGTTTTTGAGATGAAAGCACTTAAAGACAACCGGATGTTGAACGTAACATATTTAAAAGTGTTTTTATATTGCTACATACTCTGTCGCTATGGTAACATATGGCTTTGTGAAGGTTCAATCAAGAAAACAAAAACACTAACGGCTCAACGTTTGCTTCAACATCCGTCCGATTTTGTCGAACAGCGATCATCATGTTGAAACCGTTTGTTCCCCCCCCCCCCCCTCCCCCTTCAACAGTATTGAAACATGTTGAATCGAAGTTGAATCGATGTTGAATGAGTTTAAAAGCGTTTAAACTATGAGTATGCGCGTGCGGATTAATCGGTCTGGCAATGACGTATCCAGGTCCGTATCCATAATAACAACTGCAGCTGCAGCCCGGGACTGAATACCGGGTTCCCTGGTGAACCTTTGTTGAATCAAATGTTGATGATGTGTTGAAACCGTTTGCCCACACCATCAGACAGCATCGTTCAACATCATTCAAAAAAATCGAATGGATGTTGAAGCAAATGTTCAAGCCGTTTGCCCGGACCTAAAGCAAGAGTGAATTAGATAAGAGTGTTGATATATCACTTTGCGGCCTTGCCCCAGTACAGTCATAAAATTGATTTATTTTTAGATACACTTTGCGCGCGAAACAAACAAAGGGCCGCCAATTTTAACCAATCAGAAGCAGCCATGTTACGCGTCACTGCTTCTACCATGTACTTTTCAGGGACATGACAACTGATTTTCGCGGGAACGGGTATTCTAAAAAAAAGACTCATTTTTGACTGTGCTGGGGAACCCACCCATGCCATAAAAACACTCTTATCTAATTCACTCTTGCCTAAAGTCATTTTGACTGCCTAGTAAATGTACTGAACTGAGAGTGACTAACAGAACACAATACCATAGTTCATAACCCAGGAGTCTCGATCTGTGATGGAATGAGGCCCATCACTGAGGGTGCGTTCGATTAACCGTAATCCGGAATAGGAATACATGGAATACCAGTTGGAAATCCTTCGTTTTTTCACATTAAAATTGTCAAACATCTGCTAAAATTCTATTTTGAGCGTATTTTTATTATCCTTGCTGCTTCGAAACGCGCCAAACATACCGATTTAATCACCACCCAATGTATTCTTAATCCGGAATAGGGTCAATCAAACGCGTCCTGAGTTTACGGTATTGCCTATTATTAGAACGGGTAATGCTAATTTTTTGCATGCGGGAACAAAACGTAGCGCGCGCCATTGAGTTCGGCACACGATTTTGAATTTAGCACATGCAATCCTCGTGCGGATACTTGGTCGAATTGCGGACCAATCGGGAGACTTGCGATCATTAGGCCCAATCTGATTGGCCAATGTTTGGCCGGACCTCTATACTAAATTTAGATAATACGATAAACTGATAGGCCAAGACCAAAATTAACTGAGAAACGCGCAGTGTTGAATAACTAGAGGCCCAATTAAATAACGAGGATAAAGTCATTACAGAGATACGGCATCGCGTTTACGGCGAAGCGCAAACTTTTGCCTGAAATCTGCGTTTTGGCAAAATGCAAAGAAATTTATTTGGTCTTAGTTCATTTCTGGTATGTTATTTACAAATATGGAGCAACTCATCATGCAGAATGAGGAGACATATCCGGAAACTTTGGCCCTATGCCGGCTGTAAATTTGGATGGGCGTTAGAAGGGAAAACAGGATACAATTACTAATAGGGAGAATACAGCGCAAGACCACTTTTATTTCTTGGGTTTACCATAGTTATAATCGAGGTACAATGTTGCCGCAATCGGTGTTGAATTGACCGTTACAGTGTACAGTCTTTTGTTTTCGCCTCGCACAGTTTCGCAAAATTAATTTGGTTGCGCATAATTTAATCGAAAAAAGGTTCTCTTTGTGCACCGTCAAGGCCAAAAATACTGACAAAAACATGAAACAAGAAGACTTGTCGAGGTACACAACCATCTTCATGATGCATTAACTATGGCTTAAACATAATGAGGAACAAATGCTCGATATCATGACAGTAACCAGTAACGGCGCACCAATGGCTCAGTTGGTTGAGCACCGGGCTGTCACGCGGGAGGTCGTGAGTTCAACTGCGGTCGGATCAACAATCAGGGCCTTTAAATAACTGAAGAGAAAGTGCTGCCTTTGTAATTACATCTGCAAATGTTTAAACTCTCTAGTCTTCTCGGATAAGGACGATAAACCGTAGACCCCGTCTCTCAACCCTTCAATGTTCATAATCCTGTGGCACGTAAAAGAACACACACACTTGTCGCCAAGAGTAGGGCACGTAGTTCCCGGTGTTGTGGTCTGTCTTCTGTTGTGTATCATGGTTGGTAGGGTAAAAAAGGGGCGCAAGCTGTTGTGGCACTCTGTCAGCTTGACTGGCAAAGTTAATAAATAAGCTCCCCCAGCTTTTGTAGACGAAAGATAAATTTAAAAATATCGAACTAGATTTTAATACCTGTGAAATCAGGAAGTTTTATCATTTTAATCATTAAATAAGGCTATTTTAAGCTCTTTCATTGTATGCAAAATGCCAGGTCACGGTCTGGCTTAAGTTTGAAGTCGATGATCTCCGTTTAAAAGTTCATTCTGGCTTTTATTTCCACAATTGGTATACGAATTTTTGTGGGTGTGCAAATTGCCGCAAAGAAGTTTTATCAAATTCCCAAAACTTAGGCTTTTGGCTTCCATAGAGGAACAAGTTCGAATTACATAATTTTCAGGCTTTTATGCGAACAATCAGCAGCCTGTCGGTTTCCATTTCACGTGAACACGATACTAAATCTCTCTAATATCTCCTTTGATGCGTACTGGAAATATTCGCAAATCACCGAAACAACTTTACATAACTACAAATTAAATGCATCGTTGTTAGTCTTAGCCTTTTTGTTCGACAGCTGTATGACACAATCCGCCTTGTTTTCACCCAGATAATTTTGAAGCAAGTTTACACCTACACCGCGAGGCTGATTAGGGAGCTTAAGCACGCGCGTTTTTGAGACGCGAACGGCAAACGGAAGTGAGCTGTTTTCCCTTTTAACTTGTCTTCACACAACCACATTTGCATTGCTAAGTATCTTTTCTCCTCTAGAGATGATTAGTATAAAAATCTGGGAGAAATCACTGCCCTGGCACACGAAATGTTCTCTTCCGGTTGCCGTCCGCGTCTCAAAAACGCGTGTGCTTAAGCTCAGTATTGTTGGGACTGAGTTCCCTGTTTTCTACTTCCGCCTTCTTTTTATCGAGTGATTTTTTGTTTCACGCAGTGGCTTATGTCGCGTAAAGGAACAAATTCATTGGAAGAAACGACGCTGCACGCTACCTTGTTACTTTCCCTTGTTGAGCCCTGATCGCTGTAGGATACAAATAAACATGGAAACGTTTTAATACCAGTGGACTTGCGTCTACAATCATGGCCATTGAAATCTTAAACATTAATCCGTGTTGCAGGTGTTTGCTGTTTGTTTTGTTTTCTTCGCAGTTTGCCGGAGGAGCCAGAGTGTTCCCGTCGCGTGAGAGTGCACGAGGATGGTCATTTTTCTCCTCGTTGTTTTTTTGCTCTAGGTCAGAATTTCCCCCAAACGTTTTATCCCTACTTTCTACACGGATTCAAAGACGATCGAGTCCTAATAGCACTTGCCGGCTTTGCAGGTTTCGTAAAATCAACGTGCAAATGTTTGGCTATGATGAGTGGATGCTGAAGTATTAAAAAAAAAAAAAACATAACTTTTGTTCATCGAGAGCTTCCGAGGGCGAAATGAAACGGGACAAGGGTTGGTAAATATTTCTTTGTCAGTGTCAAAGCTGTCTACTTCCTCTCCACGGTGATGTAGATGAAAAACGTTTTCCAAAAATAGAGAATCTATTAGGGCAAAGTAAAAGAAACCAACTATTTGTTATATGGTTTTAGTTAACAATCCAGCACCTGTAAATCTTGAAAAGGGGCTCGGTTGCCAGTGATTCGTTGCCAGCTATAACAAATTCCTTTTCGTTGTGATCTCACAGCGTACGATGCTTTCTTTTTTCAGGCATAAGGATTTACCCGATGGTTTTACTGCTTGAACTCGCAGGTATTCTAAAACTTTTTCTCCCCTTCTAGCTGTCTCTCTGACTTTGTATCCACCTAATATAGGAATGGGATTCCACGTCAAAACTTAATGCCTTAGGAAAAATAAAACCAAATTGAGTAGGATTTTGAGTGAAACTTGGAGCAAAGGTTCTGCCTCATTCACACCAAAGCTAAAACTGGTTACTGTCATTAGTTCAATATGGTTTCAACTTGTCTTCATTGCAAATAATGTAGACTTCAAATTTAGTATTGATAAACGCATATGAATTAAAACTCATCTGGATCTTTAAGTTACTTAAAAGCCAGTCCCACCATTTTTGCTGATTAACCCAGATGAGTTAAATATGCGTAGTTGGTGTGAATTGGGTATTACGGGTTGCAAAAAAGCTCTTTCAAAGCCCTGGCAAGAATTTGAAACTCGGAGGCCAACAGCACTTCAGTCACAAGTCAAAGGTCATAAAGGGCGAGTGATGGATAAATGACTTAATTTTTAAATACTCTGTTGAATTTGAAATCAGGAAAGAAATTGATAAAATGAAGTTTGACCACATTTTTACCAATTTTCCTGTTTGCTCTTTTTCATGCTAGGTTTCAGGATCGACAATAAGAGTCTCAAATGATGTCAGATTCAGTTGACGTTGCCATAACAACAGTGACATCCATTCTTATAGATGCAGGTGTCGCTGGAAACTCTCTTGTCTGCGCTGTTGTAGCGAGACATGCAGAAATGAGGTAAGCACGAGGCTACACAATCTGTAGCACTTTTTCGGGGGTTGACATCCAGCAAATCGGCATTCTCTTTTTTAATTATAATTATTATTTACAGCAAACGTCAAGATTTTTGGAACAGTGCGGCTGGTTTAAAACTTACTTTAAGTACTTTAGCAATTTTAGTGACACATCTCTTGCTGGCTGACAAGTTTGTTAAGTCTCCGGGTTTTTTTTTCTCATTTTTGTATCCGATTGGGAGAGACAACGATGTGAATTTGAGATAAATATTTGCGAACTTTGGGAGCAAAACTTGGAATAAGGTATTTTCACCTTTCCGAAAAAACCTTCTCTTCGTTTTGGCTACGTAGAAGAAAGCCTTCTTGAGATATCACGCTAAACCGGTGGGCAAATTTCCTGGAGAGAATAGGACAGCTGAGACTACAAATGGGGGAACTCTGAGACTCTGAGACAATGTGTACGCTATGAATGTGTACCGGCTTTAGTGCGCACTAAAAGCTAACGATAGATTGAAAAAAGAAAGGTTAAAGAAAATCGAAGGCTTACTTTACCAGTACCGTTTTCAATTTTTTTCATGGTGCTAGGTGCCAAACTTAAGGTTTTGCATGAGAATTGCAAAAGTTGCTTGAAGCCTCAGCCTGCGTAGCTGGCGGTTCATTTCGGAGCGAGAGAAATTTCGAGCGGCCTTTGCCAGCCTTCTCGCGTCACTCAAAGTCTCTCGCGCTCCGAAATGAACCGCCAGCTACGCAAGCTAAGAGCACCTAAAAGGCAAATCTCGAAAAGCAGATTCTCTTAGACCTCCATTCTCGATTACTTGCTTACAGTCAAAACACGACCTGTAGAATGCAGCAACAAGAACATTAAAAACAAGTTGCCAACCAACCCGTTTTGTCTGTTAAAATTGCATCACGAGATAATTTTCAGTTAATACCATATTGTCAAAATTAGAGAATCACTATTAATTAAGGGGCGTTTACCATTTGCACGGAAAATCCAGTTGGAATGGAACGCTCGTAATGGTACAGAACTTTTCGCCAGGCCCGAGTCTCTCGCGGCCGGAAGAAAACAATAACAAATAAAAATGGCGGCTGCATCTGCAGTGTCGAAAGGCGGAAAAAGAGGCCGAGGTGAACTGGGTCGCGTGGGAGTTGAAAAATGGTACGGGAATTTTCCGGTAATTTCGGTTGGAACGGGAAAAGCGGAATGCGTCTGAGGATTTCCATATTTTTCGGATACTTTCTGGTGGAATGAGCTGTACCATTTGAATTTCCCACCGGAATTTTCGGTTTTTGTTGACAAATTCTAAACGCGCCAGGTGTCAGTTTCCTAGAAGGGGGAGGTGTTGCTTTTTCCATCATTCAACCTTCCATTTTGTTCAACGGTGTTGTTCACTTTTGAAGACAAACCACTTTTACCAGTAGGACGGTTCCCATAAACTATCTGCTCTTCAATCTGGCAGTAGCAGACATGGTGTATTCAATATTCACTATACCAGTGCTGATTGTGAGTCATACTTCCAGTCACCCAGAGGGATTGATTGGAGAAATATTATGTTCGTTGCTAACGGATGGAACACTGGCATGGGTGGGGGCAGGTGCTTCAGTTGTCAAACTCGTTACAATTGCGTTGGAGCGTTACTATACTGGAAGAGTTCCTCTTGAAAACAAAGGAAAACTTACAACGCGCAAAATAAAGGTACATTTAGTATAGGTAATCACACGATTCCAGTACAATTTGGAATAAACAAGCACGAATAAATTTTTTGAAAGACGACCAAAATTTGTAGTCTTTGAAAAAAATTACAAGTGCTTATTTCTTCCAAATTGCAGGATAAAAATCACGTGATAATCACATAGGGGTCAGATTAAAATTAAGGAATAATTTTACCTGTGTTTTCAGAAAATATGCTGATATGATTCGAGTTTCCAGAATCTTTTCTAGCTGGCGAAAAACCAACTCAATCCTTGCCGTTCCATGTATATTTGATCTGAGCAGAAACGAGTGCTTAGCCAGCCAAGATAGGGGAGTTTTACCATTTGCAAAATTATTCAAAATGATACTCCTTATTAACCAACGTGCATAACTAAAATTATGGATTGCTCTGTTTTAAATTAGGATTGCCCTTTATATGTAAAATTGTTGGTATAGTTACCAACTGAAAAGGTTGAAAAATCACTCCGTCGCGGCGCGAGTAGATATATATTTCAAGATGCTTTGACTCCAGACGGGATTGAATAACATAAGATCCAACTTGAATATTTTCAGCTATCATCCTCGATAATTCAATAAAACACAATTTGCTACTCTGTTAAGTGGGATACCGTGTAGCTCTTCGCGTGGTTGCCCTACATTGTCTTCTTAGAAACCCCACTCTCAGGGGTCGTGGTTCCTGTGTGACCCAGTACATTACCAACACTGCTGTCCCCCTTTACCTAATGCCACATTGGGGTAGGAGTAAGATCCATCATGAGACTTAAAATAACGTAGGTTACATGTTACGATCTTTGCTGCCAATATAATTGTTAAGAGGATAAAGGCCGATAGACAACAGGCCCTTTCTCAACAACACTAGCGCGGAAGCATAGAACGCTCATAACATTATTTGAAATTATCACTGTGTGGTCCTTACTTTGCTTCGAGCCTGAAGGGACTCTTCTTAGTCTATAAGCTATTCATATAATACATGTTGTTAGCAGTTTCAGGTAACACAGTGCAGGAAAAGAGGCAATTCAGTGTAAAAAGACGTAACAAACCATGAGGCAATCTAATTGGTCAATGATCAAAGAAAGCAACAGACAGGCAATCAAATTCAAGCCCTGAATGGCGCAATTTTTGCGTGCGTGATTACGTGATACGCGTGCGTTATCTCTGCTTAATTATGACTGGCTTTCTTTATTATCCACATCTATTATTAAGAAGTATTATAAAATTACTCGTGCTCATTTATTCCAAATTGCACTCGAAATCATGTGATTACCCATACAAACATCTCATTTGGAGCTTGCGTCTTTAGGTGATTATTCCAGCAACTTGGATCTTTGCTTGCATTCTCCAAATACCTCAAGCTATGAACAAGAAGTTTGATAAGAAGATCTGTCCAAATTTCTGCATTTACACCTGGAGCGATATGTGGATACCGAAGGCATATTTTTTGCTTTGGGTGGGCTTCTTCGGTATTTCCTCTGTGGTGATGACTTGTTTGTATTCAAGGGTTATTTCCTCATTGTGGTTCAGCCGCAAGGAGAAGATAACTTGCTCATTTCATCAGCAGGTAAATAAAATTATGTATGTATCTTCCAACTGGTCACCTACTGGACGGATTTAAGGCAACTGTTGGGACTGCGGCAGATCATGTCAACTGTCGGTAGTGTAAGTAGAACTTTGGGGCAACCCTAGTCAGTCGTAAGTCAATGGGCCATTTCCGAGTTGCTGTTTGTCTCGGTTTCGAAGTGAGTCTTGGTGCTCAACTATTGTAAGGGAAATGAGTTTGATTTGCATAAGAATGCTCAACTCATTTCCATTTGAATGTTTGTGCACCAGGACTCGCTTGGAAACTGAGTCATGCAGCAACTCGGAAATGGGCTATTGTCTTTGCAAAGACTAGGGGGAATTAGTATAAATACACAGGTGATTATACAAAATCGCGCGCTCTCATTGGCTCTCTATCTCGGATTATCAGTCGATAATCACCTCGACGGACAAAATGGCTGCCAGTAGTCGTTTTGCCACTGTAAGTGAAGATGATTTCGAGTTGAAAGGTTTTTTTTTTCTCTTTTTTGAAATAATCACCTGTGTATTTATACTAAAACAATTATTCGCCACAGATTCAGTAATTATCGGTGAATATTCACCGATAATCACTTCGCCTTCGGCGAATAATTGTTAATTATTCCTTGGTTTCTTCCCTAGTTCAACGCCTCTTCTAGAAGACGAATGTCTCAAAATGCATTTAAAGTCGATTGTTTAATTACAAAATGGCGTTCGGGGTTATGTGAAAAGAATATGTTAAGCACTTGGAAAAATGCATCAGATTAAAACAGTGAAAACTCATGATGAATGACTTAAAGGTAGTTAATTTTTGTCAAGAGAATACTTGTTCCAGTCGTCTTAGCTATTTCTTTGAAATTCAGTAACAAAATTGCACAAAATATGCTGCTAGTTTACCATTGAAATTTAATAGGTCAACTGATAGAGCGAGTTTCAATCAATTGTCGTAAAACCAAAACCAAAGTAATAACTTTGGCCAATCAAAAAGGACGGAGACAATCCAGTAAACCAATCAAGACTCGAAGTAATTACACGTAGTCGAAACAAAGCGCTTTCACTTCTGATTGGTTGCAAAAATGGCGCTAGAACTTTCAACCAATCATTGAGTGAAGTAAATGCAAACCCAAAGCAATTTGCTAATTACTTTCAACACTCAATTGAAAACCGCTCTATAACGGTCATATGATCAGCAGATGGGTATGATAGCTGCAGCTAGACATTAACGGACAGTCATATGGGGTCATTTTCATTAACAAAGGCATAAAAAATAACGAGACCTAAACTATAAAATTAGTTGACGTTGCCAATAAGCATCTCAGGTTCGTATATATTGTAGATAATAGAAAGTATGGAAACGGTTAAAGAATGTCAAGTAGTAAGATTTAGGATCAACTGCCTTGGTAAAGGCCTCTGTTTTTACATGCACAGGTTGTAATGAGATCATGGAAGAAAGTGACGTTAATGGTTCTGACTGTGAGCGTCATTTTTGTTATCTGCTGGGGAGTCGACTCGGCAGTACACTTGTTAGAGGATTTTGCTGCCATCAAGGTCCATCGTGTTGCAGTCCCCATTGGCCACACTCTGATCATGTTTAATTCAGCAATCAACCCGTTTGCATATACTCTGATAAGCCAACGATTCAGGGAACGAATGAAGAGAATTATCTGCCGAAGTCTATCTTCATCGAAGCCATAGTCGATCCATCCTTTTCCGTCGCACTCCTTAAAGAAGAAAGCACGCAACATGGACATGGCATTAAGTGCCAACTGACGTATCTAAACATGTAACTAGTTTAAGTTTGTTTTTCTAAGGCAGTTTCAAACATAGTGTGTACTTGAAACGCGATAAGTCTCCATGACCTTCCACAGTTACATTGACTAACAATCCGTCTTATATCAAAGTAATTAAAAATGGGGTAACCTGAGCAAATTCAGTGGTCAAATAAACTTAAGAATTTACGCATTAATTAAAGTTGCACTTACAGCGAGGGACAGCATAGCTTAAATTTGGAATTCCTTTACAAACGGAATCATAAACAGAGGTAACCTACCTTTCGTGTATTGTGACTTGTGTGAAAAAATGCAACTAAAGTGACAAAAATGGAGGATTATATTATTCTTTCCTACGGTGAGGACAAGAGGACAGGACACTCGTCTACATGATTGTTTGCTCGAATGGAAAACAAGAACTGAACCAGTGGTAACAAAAGAAGTAAAAAATGCACAGTAGTGTAAGGAAAATTCCCCAGGTAATTGATGGCATTGCATCAGTACGGCGAAAATGCATTTAATAAACGATACATTGAAAAAAACTGAGATCACTCCCGGCAAACACGTTAATTACGCAAGAACTAACGCGCAGTGAGAATGCGTTATAAGAATCCGTGAGGGGTGGTTTAAACAATACTGCTTTAATTTGCTTACGACTTTCGCACGTTATCAGTATTGACCATTAACGGGTGCACAACTCGTGAACAAAATTCGTAAGGGTGTCTTGGGTCTGATTTACACGGCACGATTTGAGTCATGCGAAAGACCTAAGCAAAAATCATACAATCTAAATCTTCCTTAAGTAATCACACATAACTTTAATAGGCGTTTGCACGTCGAACGGCAGCACTGACACCACTTAACACCCAACAATGCAAACGTCAGCGAAATTTGCGCTTTTTACGAAATATGCCGACTACAATTGTTGCTCTCCTATCCTCTTACTTCTATATTTACTCAGTGTGCGGGGATTGTTTCAGGTTATTTGAGTTTTTCACGGTTTGTCAAGAGTCAGTACAAGCAACCGGCCATGGTTGCAAAAAGAACTGTAAATTTCGTGATTTAGCCATAGTTTACATTTGACTATAGAAAAATATGGTAAGACATTTCATTAAAACATTTCAAGGTAATAGCTAAACGCGGCGACCTCTTGACGCTGCCTCAAAGTCACTCAATCCTAATCTAAATATCCGTGCAAACGGACTCCATCTGGTTTAATTGTGTCACTTAATCGTGACTGTTACGAGTAACTAACACAAGAAGGGACAACAAGCATCACGGCGTGATTGCCTGTCGTTCCCTATTCGGCATTTAAAGGATTTTTCCTGCAGTACATAATAATTGGTAACTTCTCCGGGCTATATAAACATAGTATCTCGAAAAAAAGGGAAGGGAAAAACGAGCGTTTACTGAAAAAAAAAATCAAAACCAACAACCTCAATTTTAATTTACATCTAAAATAACCTCAAGGCCATAAAATTGTTGCAAGTATGCTTGTTTCTTTATATGAGCTTTGCCTTCTTTAAGGAAGGCAAAGTTCAAGATAAGAAGGAAAATAAGAGGCAATTAGAGGCAAAGGGTGATTTCATTGCACATTGAACTTTTAAATGTCTTCTGTTTGCGTCAACTAAAAGACGAAGTATTTAAAATTCACTGGGAATTGATATTAACAAAATAGCTTTTTGGGTTGTGTCAAGAGAATGTATTAACCACTTGGGAAAATGCATCCTATTAAAACTGCAGGGAAAATGCAGGATATGCGCAGTTTATTCTCCAGCCGGCGGAGAGTGCGATGCATTCTGGTATCCGTGCATACGGAACCCCCACCCGCAATGCGCGCGGCAGTCAATACTGTGCTATCCTGTCAATCCTTTGCCCTTTCACCAGAAACGGTCCATCTCTATGCGTAAAAACGTAAACGCCCCTGGTTGACAAATTTGGGAAATACCATAGCGGCTACTGTGCAGAAGAGTTTGCAAGAGGCTGGTATCAGTGTGACAAACCAACAGACGCCAAACCAGCCAGAAGTACAGTTTATTCCAGATGCACCCCAGAGCAATAATGTGGGCAGCCATACACAAGATGGATCCTTGATGACCCAAACGTCAGTGCAAGCAGACATACAACAGGTGACATCCAACCTGGTTGAAGGAACTAAGCAGCCTCCAATTAGTAAGAACTAATTTGTGTCTGTAGCGGTTCCCTTGTCACTTCTCAAACTTATTAATAATTCATAAAGTCAACTACAAATCACTGCATGTATAACACATCACGTGCATGTGTTTGGATACCCAGTGAAAAACAATATACCACTCTACAGTGAAAGTGGTATATACCACTAAAATATGCACAGTGACAACTTGCACAGAATCAATGAATATTTATTACTCAGAAGTAACATAACTTTTAGAATCCTTCATATTCTTATTTAAACTCATTTACAAAAACCTTTACCTCACAATCACTAAACGTGACATATTCGAAAATAGAAAAATTCTTTTCTACACGTTTTTCTTCAGCCATGTCATTCACTGGAAATTCGTTCTTAATTTCTTCTTTAAGGTTACTACTCCGATTACTACTTTGATCTGCGCTCAAAATGTTAGAAACATATTTAGCTTGATCTTCGCTGGCCTTTTCAGACTTAAACAGTGCATTAGATACATTTCTCATCCACCACACTTTTCGGCTGCCGAAATCTCTCGAAAGACTTTGTTGCGGTATACATCCGGGTAGACTTTTATATACCGGACCAAAATGGCGGAAGACAAAAGAACCATTGTTATTCTGATTAGACCTTGTTGATTAGGCATTGTTATGTTAGCTTTGTTCTTTTGTTTTATGGACGTTAATTATTCAGGGTCCGGTATATGAAAGATAAGCCATACATCCTGACTAAACCACATCTGAACTTTCACATCTCAGAATAAATTAAATCGCATCATAAATACAAATTAATTAAGCCGGTGAGATTTGATATTGAAATTATCCAGGAAGGAATGTTAGATAGCAAACAATTCTAACTGGAAGTCTTTGTTTATGATTTGTTTGAGAGTGATCATGAGATGTCATTTCCAAAACTCGTGCTTCGTGTCTGATCGGGGTATCCAAACACCTCGAAACAATAAAAGCACTCGGCATACGGCCTTGTTCTTTTAATTATTTCTCGGCGTTTGGATACCCCGAAGAAACACTCGCTCTCGTTTTGGAAATAGTACATAAAGTAACAGACAAGGTCAAAAAATAGATCTGGGGTAATGAATATGCAGATTTTGCTGTTTATTTAATAACAGCTCTGGTAATGATGACCAATACACTTTTAAGGTACAAAATGGGAAGGGAGGGCAACCTACCCTTTCCTTTGAACAAAGTGTTAAAAAACAGCCAGTTCACACTATTGATCAATGGACGACTGCTTTCCAAGCATTTTTGGCTGTGTATTGTGAGAGTTTCTCTTCAAAACCAGCCAAATTGATGAAATGTGGTGCCACAGTGAGAGACCTTGCTGCGTGGGGGTTCAATTGGAAATTTTATGACGGAAATTTCCATATTTTATGCCAAAGAGAGATCATTACGTAGATCCAAATCCATAGTGAGATGTGGCTGAGGGCTAGTGTCCCCAAAACTAAACAGCCTCTCCCTTCAAAGTCAACAACAAAACAGAGAGGGTTTTGCTGGAGTTTTCTAAGAGGAGGGCAACTGCAATGCAAGGTGTGAATTCAAACAACAACACCTCCACCCACTCCGATACCCAAACCAGTCAAGGTTAACAGACTAGCAATATATCTCACAAGCTATGAAGAAATATTTGACTGACGGTTTCATTTTTGGATTTAGATTACACTTTCAAGGCCTCTACAAGGACTCATGTGCTAAAAATTTGATTTTTGCAATGCAACGCTCAGCGCTGGTGGACAGCAAGTTGATTAAGGAAGGGCAAAGTGGGCGCATACAAGGACCCTTTCAGTATCTTACGAGTATCACCTTTGGGGTAATACCAAAAAAGAAAGCCCCTGGTGGATTTCAAATGATACAGCACTTATCCTTTCCTTATGGAAATTCAATCAATACATTCATTCCACCAGAATTTTCAACAGTTCAATATGCTACAGTTGAGGATGTTATCAATATAATAATTTTTTTTTAGGACGAGGCTGTGTGTTGGCCAAGACTAATGTGAGGAGCGCGTTTCGAATAATACCAGTGCATCCTTCTGTTCTGACTACCCTTCATTGGGTTTATATTGGAGGAGGGGATAATGGTATTATGATCATTGTCTTCCGATGGGTTGTTCTAGTTCATGTAAAACTTTTAAATGTTTAAGCACAACAATGGAGTGGATAGCTTGCAATAGCTCGGTATATCCCACACATTTTACACATTGTAGAATTGATTTCCTTATAATTGGGTAGTCCACCCGAGATTGCCAGGCTAAACTTCAAAGGTTTTTACATTTTTGTGAAGACATAGGGGTTCCCATGGCTCCTGAAAAAACGGAGGGTCCTTCTTCAGTACTCACATTTGCAGGCATCAAATTGGATTCCCTTCAGTATGAAGCCAGACGTCCTCAAGAAAAGGTGGACAAAGGCATAGAAGGTATCACGAAGGCTCGGGGTGGAAATAAGATCACCCTTAGGGAAATGCAATCCTTGATTGGTTCCTTCAACTTTGCCTGTTCTGTGATTGTTCGCTGTAGAGTATTTCTGCGTCGGATGATTAACTTGACTATTTGCGAAAAGCAAGCCCATAATTTCATTCGGATTACCGAATTCCAATTCAGAGGTGTTTAAGTACCCAGAGCTTCGATTCGGGCTGTTTGAGTCAAGAAAGTCTCTTCCATGGGGCTTCTTGCCATGGTTTCTTTCAATTTGGAACCACCAAAACTCCAGGACATGGGATATTTGTTATGTTTGAACGCGCACGACATCCCCAGAGATACAAACAACAAAGCTCCCATCGTCCTGGAGGAACACGACAACAAAATTTGTTTCTTTATCTACGCTAAGCGAAGCAAACGATCTCGCCGCCCTTGCTTATATTACGCAAATTGCTGTGTCTGTTTCCTTCTTTCTCTTATACGTTGGGGAGACATTGAGGTAAACCCAGGTCCAAAAAAAGGAAGTCGCAAAAATGTCACGAATGTGAGCAGACCTTAAGAAAAAATCAGAAGCAAATTAAACTGTAAGTCCTGCTTTGATCTTTTCCACGTAAAATGCGTTTGCCTATCAATTACTAAAAATATTTTCAAATGTTCCCGATGCTTGTGGCTGACTTGCCTTTTCATGCACACCATGATTTTTATAATACAGATCACGAGCTGTTTTCTACTGGTTAAAGCCCCTCTAACAGCAGAATGCTGGAGCTGGAAATGGATCCCTTACAGGAATTGGTGAATAATAGAATGTCCCACCCTGGTCATGTCTTTGTTTGTCATATCAAGAACAAGAGCCTCCAGAATACATTTGACGAGATCATGTCAGTTAATGGCAAACTCAAAGCTGGCGTCATGGTTCTTACCGAAACAAAAATTTATAACCCATATCCAGACAAGCAATTCAATCTGCCCAGCTATAGAATTTATCAATTCCTCGTTACCATCCCAGAAACTCAAGCCAATTAGAGCATATAAAACGATAGAAGTATTGCCTGTTGAGGTTAACCCCAATAGCACGCCCGTCCTTGTGTTAGGAATATATAGACCCGCCGGAAAGCAGGTGCAAGTTATTATTCTCTGCTGGAGGAGGAGCTGAGCCACGTGACCTCTTGGGCTACGGCTAAGTGCCCAACTATAGCGATATTAGGAGATTTGAACCTAAATAGAATCCAGCCATGTAGAGAGAGAGAGAGAGAGAGAGAGAGAGAGAGAGAGAGAGAGAGAGAGAGAGAGAGAGAGAGAGAGAGAGAGAGAGAGAGAGAGAGAGAGAGAGAGAGAGAGAGAGAGAGAGAGAGAGAGAGAGAGGAAAATATTAATTGATCTCGAGATTCATCAACTGAAATGTCTCACCAGGAAACCTACACGCGTAACTAACGATGAAGATGTGTTTAAATATTCGGATGAAGCAGAACTGGGTCTGAGCGACCATAAACTGGTCTACTCTTTCCTTTGCAAGTCTCTCAAATATCATGAGGCAAAAATCATTAAGTGTAGGACCACTAAGGATCTTAACATCGATGATTTCAAGAACGATTTAAAGAAGGCTGATTTGCTCCCAGCGGAATCTATTAATGACATAGACACACTTTACGCACAGTGGAGGGACAGGATTATGAACGTTGTGAACAAACATCTGCCGGCTAAAATGATGAGGGTAAGGAAACAGGATGTACGCTACATGAATGCTGGATGGAAGGCTGCTATCCGAATAAAACGAAAATACAGAAAGAAGTTCAGCAAAGATATGAGTAGTGAATCATGGGAATTAATGAGGAAGTCACGGGGAAACGAAGCAACCAGGCTGAGGAGGAAGGCGATAAAAAACTACTGGAAAGAGGTGTCCAAAGAACTCGTTAACAATTTGAGAAAGTTCTTTAATACGTTCACGCCCTTCTTACGCGCTACGAGCGAGAATAGACCAGAAATAATGCTCGAGATACAGGGCAAATTACAGCAAGACCGCCTTAAGCTTGTAGTTGCTGATGAATTGAAAAATATTTTTCGACAATTGCAAATGACATAGAAAATGATCACGCAAATAACCTACAGGAGAACGATTACTACCAACATCCCAGTGTAAAAAAAGAAAAATCAGGGAGATGAGCGTTAAAATCTCGTCCTTTAGATCCAGTGAGATCACAAACGATGAAGTTCTAAAAGCTTTGCGGTACTTTGAATCCACACAAGGCGACTGGTCATGACAATTTTTCTCCCAAAATCCTTAAACTTGCAAAAGATGAGATATCACCATCACTCACTTACATATTAAAAAAGTTATACGGGACTGCACATGGCCCAAGGAGTGGAAGATGGGTGAATGGATCCCTGTGCACAAGAAAGAAAATCCTCAAGATATGACTAACTAACAGATAATAGCTCAACTGCTGGGTGCTAAGTTTGAAAGTATCTTTGATCCATTTATGTCCGCGTACAGAAAGCGTTACAGCTGTGAAACTAGAATCGTACTCTTGGTCGAAGACTCTTTACATCATGCTTTGCTTCTCGCCAAGTTGAAGGCTTACGGGTTGAATGAGGAAGCCCTCGGCCTGTTGGGCTCATATTTCCGCGATCGTAAAATAGAAAAAAGCTTGGCCAAGTTACTAGTAACTGGAAGGAGATCACTAGACGCTGCCCGCGGGGATCGTCACTGGGTCCACTTCTTTGAAATGTTTTTCTCTCATTGAGAGCCAGGTCAAGTAATTCGGGAAACAAACAACGACCGAAAAAACACCTCTGAGTGGTCCAAGGAGAACTTTCTTAAAGGAAATCTTTCCAAATATCAAAGTATGATTAATATGTCCAAGCAAAAAACCGATGGGCTAGGCGTGACGAAAGACGGGATGACAATTAAAGCTACTGAGGACCTAACACTACTAGGGTCACTATAGATCGCAATCT
>OX421446.1:18055485-18065485 GCA_949126865.1 Montipora capitata
CCGCAGTGAATACAAAACAAATCTCAATAAAGTACACTCAATACTGGTCTCCGTTGTTCGTAAAAGTACTCGCTTGTTTTGTCTTTGACAATTTGAAAAAAAAAATACATATGTACTATTCATTGAATATATTCTTCCTGGCAAATTCTCTGCTCCAGACGTTGCCGTTAGGAGTCACACAATTGTTAAATTCGGGAATGTTTTCAGGAATGCTTTTAACTGCTAAACAAAAAAAAGTATCTCATCCAAATGTTATATGAAAGAATTATTAGAATTCCAAACAAGTCTAGAAATAAAATAATTCAGTAAATATCTAACTATTAATTATAAAGGGATTACAAATACCACTCGACTTACTGCGAAAGGACATCAGCAAACTCAGTTTCGTTAAAAGTTTGTGGTACCCCAATAAATCAATTTGGGCTCTCAGTGATCTCGAACTCAAATTTCTGTAAATATACTGCCTTTTCCGGCTCAGGTCGTGACATTTTCTTAAGCGGATTATCGGTCCAAGTGCTTAATTAAGTCCAATGTAGGGCCTCCAGAAAGCCGTGTTGGTTGGTTTTCTGGCCCTTAAAGGAGAACTGAAGGATAAAAGACCAATTTTTTTCTGTCTTATTATTGTAGAAAAATAACGTCCTTTTAATTAATAAAAAAAACAGGAAATACCCTTTTTCTTCCTGGAAGGCCTTGAATTTGCCCGAAATCCTTGGTTGTTTTTCCAATTTGAACGCACGCCATTTTGTTTGCTTATTCTTCCGGTTACTTCCAAAAAAGGAATGTCTGCCGCCATGTTGTGACGTCATTGCGCACAAGCAAGTTTCCACTTTAATTTTCCCAAAAATCTTGTCATTGGGCGGGAAATCGCGGCTGCCGGACGTATGTTTACCATGTCTGTTTAATTTTGGCAAAGATGGCCCCTCTCTGGCATCCGCTCCAATGAAAGTATACAATCTGACTCCCTAAAGATATAAACTACCTTCTTCAACGTAAATGCCGCCAAGGAAAAACAAAAGAGGTGACCGTGGCTCAATAGAAGACGAACCAAGAAATTCGAAGAAATCCAACATGGTGGCCGAGGAAAATAATGAGGTTGAAGAACCGGATGAAAGGCTCAACGAACAAGAAGAGCCTAGCCTTTTTGAAATCAAGGCCCTTTTGGTCGACATTCAAATTCAAGTAGCTGCTATTCTTACTGAAAATCATACGCTGAAGAAGGAAATCGAAGATTAAAAAGATTCTGCCAACTTCTACGGGAGAGAGCTTAAAGACTTGAAAGAGTCGTTGCAAAAAACGAAGGACGAAAACAAGAAATTGAAAAATATGCTAGCTTCAACAAGGAATGAGCTAAAAACAACGAAGGAGAATCTTAGAAAGCAGAAAGAAGAATGGGAAAGACAATGGGCACACCAAGATGATTTGGAACAGTACAGTAGGAAGAATTCGTTGGAAATTCACGGCATTCCACAAGATGCTTATCCTAGTACAGAGGCCGCGGTCATTAAAGTTGCCGAAGCCCTAAACATTACAGTAGAACCGGAGAATATCGAAATTTCACATAAGCTGAATCACGGCAGGGCCATAATTGTGAAATTTTGCAGTCATAAAGTGAAATCGAAACTTTATAAGGAACGTACCAAGCTAAAAGATGTCAAAATCTCAGATCTATTTCCTAGCTACCCTTCAAGTGGACAGCAACGGCAGCGTATTTTCATCAATGAAAACCTTACGGCTTATAGGCGAAGAATTGTAAAAGAGGCAAACAAACGGAGACAGGAGGGTACACTTTTCAGTGTGTGGACTTTAGATGGTAAGATTTACATTAAGACCTCGCCTGACGGCTCTCCTGTAAGAATATTTTCCGAAGAGGACCTAGATCACTTATAATTTTGAAATAGCGAAACAATATACTGCATGACTGGAGAGGGCCGCCTTTCTTATCAACTAATTAAGAACTCCAAACCATTCAAATTTCTCGATTCCAAAGTAATTTAGTTTTTTTATCTTCGCATTTGTGTGTGTTTGATGTTTTGTATATGCACCCTTCTTTCCTACTCCGCCAAATTGTCATTTTGTTTAATCTACGTTTCTCGATAATTCGCATTAGTTTACGTTTAAATTCCCGTTGTAGCCTTTCGTTTTTGTTTACCATATCGAGCACTTTTTGCATTACTTATCGTACACCTAAGAGAAAGAATGCAAATGTTCTATCGAGGCTCATATATTTTTTCCCTGGAGACAACGCTTGCAACAAAAAACTTGACAGATGCGTATACTTTTTACGAATATTGTTCTTCTTGTGTTTTTGGCTGGTTTCCATCCTAAGGTATCCAAGACTGCCACTTTCCCCCTTTCTATTGCAATTTTTTTCAAAAAACGGGGATAATTGACTTGAAACTCTTTAATGACCGATCTTAATCTTGCGTCTCTTAACGTACGAGGTTTAGGAAATTGTCAAAAGAGGAAAGAGATTTTCAACTGGCTTAGAGCAAAAGGCTTTTCAATTTATTTTCTACAAGAAACGCATAGTTCAGAAAAATCAGTGTCGATTTGGTTAGCCGAATGGGGCTATAAAGCTCTTTTTAATAGTTGCAATAGTGCCAGCGCAGGAGTAGCTATCCTATTCAACAATAATTTCTCCTTCGAACTGGAACGTTTCTTCTCTGACCCTGAAGGCAGGCTCATTATATGTGATATCAAAGTAGATAGAAAAGTTATTACATTGGCCAACTTATACGCTCCCAACGAGGACAACCCGCAGTTTTTTGAGAACATCTTTAACCATTTGGAAGTTTTTAAGTGCGAAGAAATTATAGTTGGCGGCGATTTCAACCTTGTACTGGATTTAGCCGGGGACAAAAAGGGAGGCCTGGCCAAAACTCATACAAAGGCACTAAAAGTAATTGAACAGTATGCAGCTAAACTCGATTTAATAGATGCATGGAGAGTCCTAAACCAAGATGCCCGCAGATATACGTGGCGCCGTAGAAACCCTGAAATTCATTGCCGTCTAGATTTTTTCTTGGTGAGCCAGAGTGTAATGTCCAATGTTAAAGACACTGATATCTCAGCAGGCTACAAGACAGATCACTCCTTGATAACTATTAAAATTGCGCAACACTCTAATACCAGAGGTCCTGGTTTTTGGAAGCTAAACAAGTCTTTTCTCAAAGAAACTGAATATATTAATCAAATACGAGAAACAATTGAACAGGTGAAACTGGAATACCGAGAGGACAAATACGTAAACCCCGCTCTAATGTGGGAGATGATAAATTAAAACTTAAGATTAGAGTAAAATCAATACACTACAGTAAAAGTAAAAGGTCCAGAATGTTGTGAGAAGAGGAACAATTGGAGTCTTTAGTGAATAATGTACAAAAGGACATAGAAAACGGGAAAAAAGAGGACAAAGAAACAACCACAATTCAAAGAAAGTTAGATGAAACAACAAGAAAGTTGGAGAAAATAATTGAGTATAAAACAAAGGGTGCCATCTTGAGATCAAAGTGTAGGTGGCATAATGAAGGTGAAAAGAATACAAAGTACTTTTTAAACCTAGAAAAGAGACATTACAAAAGCAGTGTAATCACTCAACTCAAGGTGAGCGACACCGATTTCATCACTTCAGACAATGAAATTTTGAATGAATGCGAAACCTTTTATCGCAACATTTACAGCTCCAAAACAAATTCCCTTGATAGTGGCCACCTCTTTTTTGACGCTACGGGTCTCCCATCCTTGGACCCAGAGGAAAAGGAAAAATGCGAAGGCCCCCTAACTAAGACGGAATGTTTTCAAGCACTAAAAATCATGAACGGGGAAAAAACGCCTGGATCGGATGGGGTCCCTGCAGATTTTTATAAAGTTTTTTGGAACAATTTAGCCGATTGTTTAGTAAATTCGATCAATTATGCTTATCAGGTGAGGCAGTTTTCAGTTAGTCAGAGGCGAGGAATAATAAAAGTAATACCCAAAAAAGACGCAGATCCATGTCTTGTTAAAAATTGGCGTCCGATAACACTCCTAAATACCGACTACAAAATTGCGGCTAAGGCAATTGCGAATCGTCTTAAAACTGTGATCCCAAAGATAGTTAATAATGACCAAACTGGTTTTATTAAAGGCCGTTTTATCGGAGAGAATATAAGATTGATCGAGGGCATAATAAATTACACTGCTACCCAAAATATCCCCGGACAACTTCTTTTTCTGGATTTTGAAAAAGCCTTTGATACGGTGGAAAGGTCATTCATATGGAAAACTCTAGAATCTTTTAACTTCGGTTCATCAATTATAAATTGGATTAAGCTCTGTTGCCAGAATATTGAAAGCTGCATCTTAAATAATGGATGGGCAAGCTGCTATTTCACCTTAGATAGAAGTGTTAGGCAGGGCTGCCCTTTGTCTCCCTACATGTTCATTATTTGTGTGGAACTTTTGGCCGAAAAAATAAGACAAAATAAAACTATTAAAGGAATCTCGGTGCAGGACGAAGAAATAAAAATCAGCCAGTTTGCTGATGATGCTACAATTATCCTAGACGGCTCTAAAGAATCATTCACAGCGGCTCTACAAGATTTAGAGCAGTTTGGTTCTATCCCTGGTTTACGACTTAATAACAAGAAAACAGAAGTTTTGTGGATAGGCTCCAAGGCCGGATGCAACGAAGTTTTTTGCCCAGAAAAAAATCTTAAGTGGGTTAATAAAGTTAAATCCTTAGGAGTTTGGATATCTACAGATTCTGAAGCAAGTATAAAAGCAAATTATGATGAAAAAATAGAAAAAGCACAAAATGTCTTAAGCTCCTGAGCCTTGTTGCATCTCAATTTGTCTATATTCTGGCTCCCCTGCCATCAAATCATACAGCCTTAGATGAGATCAACCGGATCTTTTATAACTTTTCGTGGGATGGAAAGGGAGACAAAATAAAGCGAGACATTATTATCAGTGAATACAAAAGCGGTGGCTTAAGGATGATAGACATTAAATCTTTCAATAAAGCACTTAAGTCAACCTGGATTAAAAAATATCTAGATAAGGACAACCATGGAAAGTGGAAGTTGTTTTTTGATCTACTTTTAACAGATTATGGAGGAGCGGACCTCTTTAAAGGAAATCTTAACAAAAATGATCTACACAAATATTATAAAATATCTGATACTTTTCTTTCCGAAGTCTTGCAAATATGGTCGGAAATTAGCTTCAATAGTAACATCACCTCGAATAAACAGTTTCGGTCAATGAACCTGTGGCACAATTCTCTAATTAAAGTGGGAAATAGTCCAATTTATTATAAAACGTGGGCTACGAAAGGGGTACGTGAAGTTAGACACTTAATGAAAGATGAAAACAGTTTTCTTTCCTTAACTGAGTTCAGGGAGCGCTTCAACATAAAGATAAATTATCTTACTTTTCATGGCATCATAGCTGCAATAAGGCCCCAAAGAAAACTCTTACGTGGAAATGATATTCTATCAGATACCAATGAAGATACTTTCGCCGTTAAATTCTTTCAAGCCAGTAAGCCAAATAAACTTGTTTATAACAAACTCATCAGTTTAAAGCAGACTAGCCCCAGCGGAAGCCAAAGCAAATGGATCGCAGATTGCAACCTGGAATTCCCTCAGTCGATAAACTGGAATGCGGTTTATGAAACCCCTTTCTGCTGTACAAAAGCCTCCAAACTAATTGTCTTCCAGTTTAAACTTCTTCATAGACGATTGGCAACAAACGACTACCTCCACAAAATTGGGCTCAGAAATGATGACATTTGCACTTTTTGTAAGAATGGTAAAGAATCCTTAGCTCACTTATTCTGGCATTGCAAAGAGACTTTTTCTTTCTGGGGAAGATTTCAAGACCTACTCACAAGGAATCAAGTAACAATAAAAGAAAAGAATTATTCCATGGACTTAGTATTAGGACTAAAAATAGATGTCTTCTCCCACTTACAACATTATTTGTACTTTCTTGTTGCTAGATATTTTATATGGACGTGTAAAATGAAGGAAATAATACCAAGTATAAACAATTTTCCTATTTTCTTACAACACTTTTGTGATCTAGAATATGACGAAAACAAAAAACCTAAATCTCTCAAAAATTGACAGTCTTGGTACAGTTGGAAGCCTAGCCAATTACATTATGAAAATTATTGTAACGTAAGAAGAGTGCTTGGAACCTATGCATGCTATATGTATGTTATCTCTTCGCCGGTGTTTTAATGTACGTAGGATTTTAATGTGTTTGTTAAAATAAAATTTAATTAAAAAAAAAAAAAAAAAATCTTGTCATCGTGTAAGTCTCGACACAGTACTCTTTCTTCGTCGTTAATACACGTTAGTTTATATGGCGGAACTTGAACCATATTCTTTCGAACCAAGCTAGAAAGTTCAGGATCCGAGGAAGAGAAAGCAATCGAAAGCGAAGACTCGAGAATGGGAAATAGGACTTGGTGCAGCTGTGGTTTTTGCGTATTTAAACTGGGAGGGACAGCAAGAAAATGAATGCATCTGCTGCCTCGAGATAGAGGAAGCTATGAACAAAATCCCAGGTGAATTGATTGCATTCAAAAGACAATAAAGGCAACTTGATTACTATGAGATTCTGCTGACTGCTATTGTTTTGTCTGTCATTTCGATTTAATTTGACAAACTTTTTTTCAGACATTTAGTGATACTTATAGCTCCCAACTAACAGATTTACATATAATATCTATTAACGTAGATGTGCCGGCAGACCATGCTATTCGTTGTGTAACGCAGCACTCTAGCTTTTCGACCGTGTGTTTACAAAGAGAACTACTACAAACTGCCTAGGATACTGTACGTACCCTACTTTGCCGAGTGGCCCGGACTGTCGCACCGCCCGTCTCCCCCTGCGGTAACTTCGGTATTTTTTACTTCATTTAAAACGTCTTGCTGATGTTGATTAATCTTCTTGTTCAAGATAGGAAAAAGCCATTTTTTTTGGGCAAGGAAATTTCTTTGGCTAAATATTTGGAGATTAGTGGCCTTTGCGATGTTGGAGAAATTACTGTAGTCACTGCCAGTAAAAAGAATGCTCACACTCAGAAGCAAATCTTCAGCTGCCATTGAACGCACAAATGGTTGGGATTGCCAATGCACAGGCTGCTTGCAACAATGAAGGCTATCAATTGTTGCAACGTAACCCTTAGTTGTAAGTTTTGCTACCTGTATATTTTTCCAACAATTTGGACAATGCACAAAACGTGTAAAAATGTCTTTCAGTTTGCTTTCAAAAACTATAACCTTGAGTTCCTCCTGAATATTACCACAGTCTTCATTCAGCCAATTTCTGTTTTCTTTTCCTTCGTCTTCATAAAGTTCAGTTTCCAATATCATTTCCTTTTCACGGTCACTACCATCGGAAATAAAATCGGATTCATCAAACTCGAAATCGCTCTCTGAGTCACTGGTTTCTGATTCCTCGGTATCCGGCATGTAAATAGGTTCGGAGCTAGTTTCATCTTTGATGTAAAAATTTTCAGGATAATCCTCAACTTTTTTTGGTGGGGAAAGGGGCAAGTCAAGACTTTGCCTGGTATTTGCCACGTTTGGATTATGGTGCAGACTGGCGTTTTTGTTTACGCGTTTACCTTCGTCAACTGTGGTAGTGTAGGTGTGGTCATGTTGGATTGCGTGACACACATCATTAGAGAGCTTTAGATTCTAGGACGAGAACGACAGCGAGTTCGAGATTTTCTCATAAAACAACAGTGAGCGCGCGCAAACCAGCGTCATTTGAGCGGGAAAAACGTGATGCCGTCGTCATTTTAGTACGAGGTTTTGCAAAAATGTTGGCGGGTCAAAACAATTCAACAACACGGTAGCAGTTTTGGGTTTTTCGATCAGCAAAAAGGTTCAGCTACCAGTAATAAGAATAACTGCGCAATCTACGCTGCTAACAAAGAGTAAGATTAATCGTCCGGGTTATAAATCTTCCAAGTATTTTCGCTAAAAATAGGCAGTCAAATCTCGTACTCGTTCTCGTCCTCGTCCTAGAATCTAAAGGTCTCTAATGTGAGATATGGAAATCAACTTCTGAGGCGATGTTACAACTATACCGTCGGTTTGACAAGCTTCATCCACCATCTCAGGCTTACATTGAATTTCAATCTCCGTCGTTAGGGCTAACGAGACAGAGGTTAACTTTCTCTTCTTCCGTTTCGGTGCTTTTTGGACTGAACTAATTCTTGTTTCACCTGATCATGATTCTCGGAAACGGAAGAATTAAAAGGCGAAGCAGAGGAGGAATTTTCATTTTCAGAAGCGAAATTGGGCAAATTTTCATCCCCGGCATCCGGTATTTCTTTACTTTCCTGCCATAAAATAGATCATATGGAACATTAAAGGTTATTCCACATCTCGCTTCACAATTACAAGGCCTGCGTTTAGTAAACCTCCATTCAAGAAAAATTCATCGAAATGGCGAATTAACTTTAATACCGCTTCATGACGGACTCTACTAATCCGACGATCACTGGCATCTCTTCTAAACAAACGTTTCTTATGCGGAAACAAGGTTGGAACATCATCTTTCTTCAAATTACGTCGACTTTTCCTACCCTGTAATAGCTTGGCCTTCAAGGCACCTTCAAAACAGTAGGGTTCGAAATGTTCCGAACAGATGTGGCAGTGCTGGACATTTGGCAAGTTTGTCCTTCTAATTCGAATGATCCATTCTTTGAGAAGGACTTCATTTTTAATAGGGAAACGATGAAAACTTATACCTCTTTTGGTGTCTCTGGAAGTTCTATTAGAACAGCCCACAACAACGCACTGAACCATTTTTCAAGTTTCCCGCGTTCAAGCAAGTGTGCGCAATGACATCACGCTTAGCGCCCAAGCCTGCCATAGTACAGCCAAAATGGCGGACTTCCATCGAGTGATCAATACGGATCTTTCTGGCCTCATAAAAACGTCAAAATGTAAGTAACCCCCAAATACTAGAATATTTCCTTTAAGTAAGTCATGCACTACAAATTTGGCAGAGGAAAAGAGATTCCATTTTTATCTTCAGTTCTCCTTTAATTTGCGAACAATTGCCTTGACGTCTGATAGCACAGTTTTTCCCACCCGCTGAATTCTGATTGGTCAATTTAAATTCCAGTAGTTCTCGCTCGCCGTATGCACGGCTATATGGAATTTTTGCAAAGATTTGTTTTGAATTCTGATTAAGATCGCTTCACTCGCTCCACACCAATAACAAACTGCACAAATTTATTGGCCATCCCGAAACTAGCACAGATATTCGAGGCAGGAAAAATGTAGGCTGTTAAGAACAACGATAAAAGCAAGGAGACACACGCTAACACCAACCCGGTGTGGCCAACAAATCACGCATGCGCACAACCATTTAACCCGGTCAATTAGCAGCCAAGGACGTTCGCGCCCATTGCTACTGCGCATTTTTTGCGCATGTCACGCACACGCCCTGCATCGCAGACCACGAAGATAAAAACAATGCTAAAGGCGCAAACATTTTTCACAAGAATGGAACGTGAAAGCATGTGGCATCAGGGGATAGCTGTGGACCCAGGTCTTCTCGGAAATGTCACTCAACGACGTGACAGTGCGAATAGACAATCGTTTTGAGAACTTCCCAGCGATTTTACTTTCTTGAATGCTAGGTGACCCCCATTTTTCTTCCCGTAGATCACTTCCTTTCCTGATTTTGTCCATTTTACCAAAAAACAAAGAAAATCTGTACGTGAGAAGTTACAAATATTTCGCCCCTTATGCTCTCGTGCTACCAAAGTTTTCTTTCTTAGACTAATATGTATCGTTTTTAAAGTTCTATTTCACCACAGAAAAAGACATAAGCTGCAAAAGTTTATTTATTTATATTAGTTATGTTGAATTGAGTACGTTTACCTGATCTAAATTTCACTAATGTAACTTTTTTATTGCTGACAGTTGTAAGCTAAGGTCAACTTAAAATAAGGCAATCTTTTAAAACCTCATGACTCGAAAAA
>OX421446.1:18075485-18080485 GCA_949126865.1 Montipora capitata
TACCAGCGAACTCACACCAAAACTTGTTTACTTACTTAGATTTAATTTCACTGAACCGCGTTGCCAACTGAACCGTTAATTATAAACGGCTACTTCACAAAACTGCCTGACTTTCCTGACACTGAATAGACCAACCAAATTAATTTTTCGTTAAAAAACGCATCGAAATATAAACGAATTCACCAATCACCGTCCTCAGTCTAACTTTGTAGCCAATAATTTCATGGTTCACCTGACGGACAACGAAAAGCGTTTTGTATTTTCTGGATAAAGATTCTTTGACAATGCTTAACATTTAACTATCAAATTTTCCCCTCAGCGGGACAATACGCCATGTGCTTTTATCGATAAACCTGGAAATCGCGCACAAAGCGTACAAATGAGGTCCTCGGCATTCTTATATATGCTGCGCGAAATGTCCTATCCAATCTCTTAGCGCTATCCAGGAACCCTGCTCCTGCGCAAGCCACTCTTCGAAAAACTGGTCCTTGATTTAGAACAAGCATTTAAATCTGACTGAAGGTTCATTGAATGACAACCTAATACCGGAACACTCTCTATAGAATACCAGAAAGGCAAATACCGGAAAGGTAAAAGTGTCCAAAGTAAATTTAAAGATAAATTATACCCCAAATAAAAGAGTCTTATATAATCCTCCGAACTTATATGATCGTCATTGGCAATGAGTTTGAGCGAGTCAATGATTCAATGAAGATGCACTTCCAACTGAAATAAAACCCGATAAAAGCGACTGCTAATTTCCTTGATAACTGAAATACATTACAATTGAAACCATTGCTTCTTCTCTTTGACCAAAAGTATAACAAATTAAAGATCTAACACTTTTTATGAAGGGTTTTAATACAAATAGTATTACATGCAATACCAATATTATTAATAATTTAGGTACTCTGCCAATTTGCCGATGAAGTTCAAGTTTGATGGAGTATAATTGCAAAAACATTGCTGA
Source organism: Montipora capitata (assembly GCA_949126865.1). Taxonomy (NCBI): domain Eukaryota; kingdom Metazoa; phylum Cnidaria; class Anthozoa; order Scleractinia; family Acroporidae; genus Montipora; species Montipora capitata. The sequence goes on from OX421446.1 coordinate 18,076,456, forward strand.
GTATTTCAATTAATGTTTGATTGTTTCAAAAAGGCCCGGGCCAAACGTCGAAATAGACCAATTCGGCTAACTCTTTGTTGTACCTAATTCAAATCTCTAGGGGTTAAGACGCTTTGTGTATTGCATTTGCATGATAATGTAGCATTCACATTTAAATGATATGGTAATACTTGGAACAAAACGTTTTATTCCCAAAAGATTTGAATTGGGTACAACACTGAGTTAGCCGAATTGGTCTATTCACACAAGACGAACTAAATGGTGATTTGGGTCTGTCCAAATTAAGTTGGGTCGAGGTCAGTTAGGATTGTTGATTCAAACGTTGAACTTAACGTCGAACAAAATGCAAAAGCGCAAATATACATTGTCATACAAATTTTTAAATTATGAGTTAAGTCTGACGTTTGTCCCAGACTCGATCTTCGCACGTTCTATCCGTCCGAGCACATGGATAGAAGGTGTTGGCATGCCGATCCAAATACATTTCGCCATATTTAAATGCGTCAATCGTCGGACTGACCATGAACTTAAGGTGGCACTTGAAAGAAATGTTCTTAGAAGGATTGACACTACAACACTTTATCACTTAACAGCAATGCTATGGTACTATAACAAACAGCAATTATTGCTGTAAAAGATTCGGTCATTTTTTTGACGTAACACGTTACCATAGCAACACGAAAGCCCTTCAAGAACACCCCATATTTTCTCTTAAGCTGCTCATATCTCAAAAATGAACTCGGTGAACCCAATTTTTTATTTCTGAAATGTAATCAGCATGCCATAACAAAAACTCCCTGCAAAGTGTCAAAAATTCTGTGGCAAGGATTCAGAGCCAGCTTAAATAATTGAAAATTTAAGGTAGCTCTAAATCCGCTCCACAGAATTTTTTGAAACTTTGCAGAGAGTTTTATCTTGGCCTGCTGATTACTTTTGTGCAACAAAAAATTGGGGCCACCGAGTTAATTTTTCAGATATGAGCAACTAAAGCCAAAATGTTGCGTCTTTTTGCAGGCTTTCTTGTTGTTATGGTAACTTTTTACGTCACAAAAATGACTGCATCTTGTTCAGCAATAATTGATGTTTCGCATGGTACAATAACTTTGATGTTACGTAATGAAGTGTTGTTGTGTCAAACCTTCTAATAACAAGGTCTCTTGAAAGTGTTGAAATTGGTTTGAGCCACCTTAATTCGTTCTAATTAGTTCGTCTCAGAGGAAGCTCGCCGTTTGGCGTTAAGGAGATTTCTAGCCATGGAAACTGTTCTATAAATTGTAAAATCTCCCGTAACATTAGATGGGTAGGTGCGACTTCAGTAATGAAGTTATAGCTCGTGAAAAAAAAGCCACGAGATTTGATCTTAACCAAAGAACCACCAATATCTCATTTTAAGACGAAAATTAAACACATTACTGTCTAGCACATCATGAATAACTAAACCTGACTCACTTTAAATATTTATCTTTTTCAAGGTGATCATTTCCAGTTGTTGGATCTTCTCAATCGTTCTTACACTCCCGGCTTTTTTTGTAACAAATCACAAACTGGACACCAACGAATGCTTGCCTCAGGAACGGTGGATTGACCAACTTAGGATTGTGTCATTGTCTGTTTTTATTCTTTTCTCCGCTGTGGTAATGGCTGCCTTGTACTCCAGAGTGATTTATACTTTGTGGTTTAAGTATCCTGGCCTCGTTCTTCCTCCTGACCAACAGGTAAAAGGCGTCAGTACTGTCCACGTCCCCTGGCAAGTTATATCATTTATGCATTGGTTTAACTAAAAAAAGTATGTGACTCTGCGTTGCAGCTTTAATCAAATTCTCCAACAGATAACTCTTGCCTTTTTTACTTGCTCTCGAAATCGTACTGGTTAATTTTCTTGAATTTGCGGCTCGAGAATGACGCTGTTTTAGTGGACATCGCCTCCTTTGCGAATACATCTCAACAGGGCAGGTACAAAACACAGGTCACAAGTCACAATGACCTGTGACCTGTGACCTGGTAATAATCGTTTATAATAAGCTGCCAAGGACTTTCTTTAAGATGACGCCTATGTTGCTTAATTAAGAGGGTCAGGGATCAGGATTGGGCAAAAAACAGTAGAACGAACAAAGATAACAATGGATTTGGCACAGAAAACAATAGGAAGTACGACACTATACAGCCAATGAAATATAGTGTTCAACAAGAGGTACGACTCTAACCAATTAAGAGTACAGTTTTTGGGAAGCCCGACCTCGTTCTTAGGCTCCCACGAGTACAGAGACTCTGGGAACGAGGTTGATCCGCTGAGCGAGGCACAGTTTTAAATACCTTCGATTTCTGTCCATGATGTCTTCAAGTTCAAATCCGGAGGGGGGGGGGGGGGGGGGAATTTCCTCTGAATTCCCTTTGGCCATCAAATATTCTCTGTATCTTTATTTCTCGCTGCTTGCAATGAAACAATAATATTTGTAAGAAATATTTCATTCAGGCCTGAAACTACCCTGGGAAATTATGCCATACCAAGGTACGCCTGACAACTGTCGGAACGTTCCAAATAAGTACACCAGGGACACGTCATTTGCCGGTACAGAATAGATACAGTGTGTCTAAGGCAAAACCTGATTTCTTGTTCTAAACTGATATCTTTGTGTCTTAACAGGCTTTGTTGAAGGTAAGGAAGCGAATCACGCTTATGGTTGTGACAGTCACCGCCGTCTTTACCTTGGTTTGGTCTTCTGACGTAGTACTTCATCTCCTTGAGCGCTTTTACTTCTTCAAGCGCCTTCCTTTGCCACTTGCCATCGTCCACACAATGCTCATGTTTAACGCCTCCTTCAATCCGTTTGCTTACGCTCTTTTGAGCCAACGATTCAGAGTGAAGATTAAAGAAATGGTGTTTAGAAGACAGCAGTTGCCAGGTCAGCAGGCTTTATCGTGACTTTCTGTTTTAAAGTTGTGGTTGAAATACTTTAGGCTGAGTCGAAATCTCGAGATGGTTTAGAATCCTTTTTTAACCAGATAGCGTTTTCACCGGTTTTTCCTATGAAATACTAAAGAGGAAGCATTTAACTTTAACTTTATCAGTTTTCAAGGAAATAACATTTCATATAACTTTTGAAGAAAGCAATCGGCACCTTCGATTATACAAATTTTATACATATGTTAAAAAGTCATTTTCTTTTTTTCTTTAGATTTTGAAAGCGTGTTCGCTTAACACTTGACTGGCAAAAGTTTGAGCTTTGATTTTTTATCCAAAAGCTGCTTATTTTGAGTGTAAGGTTTGGATTTCTCGGTCCGCCATTACTCAAAATTGACCGATTGGACCTCAGAGGGTTGGATCTAGGGAAAAGTGACGTCATTTACTCACTAGCTTAAAATCTCAGCGTGTAAACGCAACTTATTTTATATGCAAAACACAAGGTTAAAAACCTGAGAGCCCAAAACTCCCGTGCTGCATATTAATTCAGCCGCGTACACACGCATTACATTCTTAAACCAGTGAGTCTTTGACGTCATTTTCTCCTCGACCCAGCTCTCTCAAGATTTTAAAGTTAGTAATGGCGGACCAATAAATAAGAAAATTTCAGTCAAAATAAACAGGTGTCTTTTTAAAATCATAACTTAAAACTTGGGTCACTTAGCGTTACTTAACGCAGTTTTGAAATCTAAAGAAGGAGAAGAATTTTTTTTTGGTCGTAGAAGCACTTTAACAGGAGCTGAATTATTTCGGAAAGGCCGTATACAGGTCATCTCCCTTTAAACTGAGCGAGAAGACCCTGAGCTATGTGTTAGGAGAATTTTGTTTTATTTGACAACATCTCAGAACTATATGTATGGGATTTAAAACTGATTCAAGAATTTCCTGATTGACACCACTACTATCTGGTGCCTTTTTTTTTTGTTTGGTTGTTTTTTCTCTAAATGTATTTCCCTTAGATTAATGAGATTTATTTATTTCATTATTTCATTATTTATCTTATTGTCTACTTTATTAGTTGTATGTGTGTGTGTGTGTGTGTGTGTGTGTGTGAACGCTGTTGGATAG
>OX421446.1:18097985-18100485 GCA_949126865.1 Montipora capitata
TTTCACTGTCACGCCATGAAAAATAACTTCAAAGCCGTACAAATTATGGAAAAGGCCAAATTTTGTAGAAGACCAATGCATAAACAACCTCATCAAGTCTGCTTACTTTTCATTTGCGAGACAGTAGACATAGTTTCAAATAAGTAATATTCTTGAAACTGCGGAGAAACATAACGAGAGCATTTTATTTCCAATCCAAAACAGATTTCATTGTTTCAGTGGTGTCACGCAAGTGACAATACGGAATTTCAAAATGCTGTATTTTCAAAAACAAAAACGTTAACTCATTGGTAACTTGTAAAAAGATGTATCTCTAGGTCATCTACAACCTTATATAGATAAAAATCTGGAAGCCCTAACGGTTCTGATTTTAGTCATCGAACGTTCGAATTCTGTAAAACGCCTTCCACTGAAAAAATTCACCTCAAGTCTTTTAATAATGAAATAATCGCAAATGGATAATTAACTCAGGTCCTCAGGGAGATCCCTAAGCCCACGAAGGAGGAGAGCTGTAATCTGGATACAGAGAACTGCAATTAACGGGCTCGACTTAAGAGTGATGTGAAAACACCGCAAAATTTTGTGGATTTCATGCCAAATTTTTATTCTTCGTTTAATAACTTAACTACAACTGTCGATAAAGAAGATCAAGGAATACTCTATATTGCTGTTTGCACTTCCTAAATGTAGCAGTAAAATACGCTGATAACTACAATGGCCCATTAGGGACACACCTTTCTCCATTAATTCAGCCACGTATTACAAAGAGGTAATTTACTCATCTTGCAAAATAAAATGCACTGCAAACAAAATAAATTCTTACTCCTGACATAACATACAGTCCCACTCTGAAAACAAAATAAATCCGGCACACTGCACTAAAACACACCCAAAAAAAATCCTTGCATTACTGCAAACGAAAAAACTTTTGCACGCCGCAAACAAAATATCTTCGCACACTGCAAACAAAATAAATCCCCACACTGCAAGCAAAATGTCATCGCACACACCAAAAAAAATCCTCGCACACTGCAAACCAAAAAACCTTTGCCCACCGCAAACAAAATATCTTCGCACACTGCAAACAAAGTATCCTTACAAACTGCAAACAAAAATTTCCTCGCACACTGCAAATAAAGTAAACCACGCACTCCCAACAAAGTAGAACCACGCACTCCCGGAAAAATCCGCACTGCAAACAAAAAGCTAAAAAGTACTGCGCGCGCAAGAACATGCGAAGGACTGAAACCGGCTCCAACAAACGTGTTTGTGGAAAGGGATTTGTTGGAGCAAACATATCTTGGGATTTCGGAACTCCTTGCTCAAAAAGACTTTCGAGAGATAACGTTTTTCATTCTGAGCAATTACTAGCCGACATTCTATTTCCTCTTCAAGCATACAACAGCACGAAACGATGGGTGCTGATCAGGAAAATGTAGATGGATTGGACTAATTGCGGACTATGAATGGAGTGTAACGTACAGATTACTTGGTAAAACAGTCAGACTAGAGAAGCGTAACATTCTTTAGTGCCCTATTAAATTGAGTTTTAAAGCCCTATCGGTATTCAAGCTACTAAACATTTAAGAAAAATGACAAATGTTTGAATTTTGAAGATACCTTGTATACAACCTGGGAACAACGCAACCCATTTGGGATCGGGTTCTTCGCACTAAACATCTTTCTTAACATAGCCTAATGTCTTCATCCTTACAATACCTCTTGGCAAAGATTGAGTAATGCTAAAAAGGGGCCAAAAAATGGTAAGTTAAAAAACATGCTTCGTCGTTTCCGTCGAATGATCCTCTTGTGGTGAGAAGAACTGTAAGGATGAAGTCAACGGGTTCACCTTGGTTGTATACAAATTTATATGTGCATGTTGTAACACCTGCTATGTCGGTGAAATCACCAGACATTTTGGTACCAGAGTTCGCAATTTGCAATTCGTAATTCCCATTTCTACCAACATCTACAAAATTCCGAGTCGTGTAAGAACTTATCTTCAGGTAGCTGCTTTGCTATTTTATATTCGGCTCATACTCCTTCCAGCTGCTAAAGATCAAGGAAGCTCTGCATATTGAAAGGGAGCCACCCGCACTTAACAAACAACTCAAACATGTTAATTTCACACTTGCATTTTTATTATCTGTTTCCCTTGCATTACTTTTATTATTATTGTAATGTCGTTTAAATTCCCGCAATACCTAGTATTGTCTTTGTTTCTTATTCAGTGCATTTTGTATTCGTAGTTTCCCCCAGGTATTGCGTTATTTCCCCACGTGGCCGTCTTTCTATCTGCTATTATTCTTGCAATCGTAATTAACATTCATTTGTTATCTTGAACCTTTATGTAGTTCCGAACCTTGAAGCATCGATGAACTGACTTTGGATATCATAGTGGAATATCGGAAACACGTCTTCTAAATTCAAACGTTGTGTCGTTATTCTCAAATTGCTTGATTTCGATACTGCCGCTTTGAAAATTAGGTAACATTCAAGC
>OX421446.1:18105485-18110485 GCA_949126865.1 Montipora capitata
TGGTCCTTGATTTAGAACAGGCATTTAAATGTGACTAAAGGTTCATTGAATGACAACCTAATACCGGAACACTCTCTATAGAATACCGGAAAGGCAAATACCGGAAAGGTAAAAGTGTCGAAAGTAAATTTAAAGATAAATTATACCCCAAATAAAAGAGTCTTATATAATCCTCCGAACTTATATGATCGTCATTGGCAATTAGTTTGAGCGAGTCAATGATTCAATGAAGATGCCCTTCCAACTGAAATAAAACCCGATAAAAGCGACTGCTAATTTCCTTGATAACTGAAATACATTACAATTGAAACCATTGCTTCTTCTCTTTGACCAAAAGTATAACAAATTAAAGATCTAACACTTTTTATGAAGGGTTTTAATACAAATAATATTACATGCAATACCAATATTATTAATAATTTAGGTACTCTGCCAATTTGCGGATGAAGTTCAAGTTTGATGAAGTATAATTGCAAAAACATTGCTGAGTATTTCAATTAATGTTTGATTGTTTTAAAAAGGCCCGGGCCAAACGTCGAAATTCACACAAGACGAACTAAATGGTGATTTGGGTCTGTCCAAATTAAGTTGGGCCGAGCTCAGTTAAGATTGTTGATTCAAACGTTGAACTTAACGTCGAACCAAATGCAAAAGCGAAAATATACATTTTCATACAAATTTTTAAATTATGAGTTTAGTCTGACGTTTGTCCCAGACTCGATCTTCACACGTTCTATCCGTCCGAGCACATGGATAGAAGGTGATGGCATGCTGATCCAAATACATTTCGCCATACTTACATGCGTCAATGGTCGGACTTACCATGAAGTTAAGGTGGCTCAAACCGGTTTCAACACTTGAAAGAAATGTTCTTTGAAGGATTGACACCACAACACTTTATCACTTAACAGCAATGCTATTGTACTATAACAAACAGCAATTATTGCTGAAAAAAATTCGGTCATTTTTGTGACGTAAAACGTGACCATGGCAACACGAAAGCCCTGCAAGAACACCCCATATTTTGGCTTAAGCTGCTCATATCTCAAAAATGAACTCGGTGAACTCAATTTTTTATTTCGGAAATGTAATCAGCATGCCATAGCAAAAAACACCCTGCAAAGTGTCAAAAATTCTGTGGCATGGATTCAGAGCCAGCTTAAACTTAACTTAACTTTGCAGAGAGTTTTATCTTGGCCTGCTGATTACTTTTGTGCAATAAAAAAATGGGTCACCGAGTTCATTTTTCAGATATGAGCAACTAAAACCAAGATGTAGGGTCTTTTTGCAAGGCTTTCCTTTTGTCATGGTAACTTGTTACGTCAAAAAATGACTGCATCTTGTTCAGCAGTAATTGGTGTTTCACATGGTACCATAACATCGCTGTTACGTGATGAAGTGTTGTAGTGTCAATCCTTTTAATAACAAGGTCCCTTGAAAGTGTTTAGGAGATAGATTTCTAGCCATGGCATGGAAACTGTTATAAATTGTAAAATCTCCCATAACTTTAGCTGGATAGGTGCAGCTTCAGTAATGAAGTTATAGCTCGGGAAAAAAAGTCATGAGATTTGATCTTAAATAAAGAACAAACAATATATCTCATTTTAAGACGAAAATTAAACACATTACTTTCTAGCACATCATGAATAACTGAACCTGACGCACTTTAAACATTCATCTTTTTCAAGGTGATCATTTCCAGTTGTTGGATCTTCTCAATCGTTCTTATACTCCCGCGTTTTTTTGCGACAAATCATAAGCCGGACATTAACGATTGCTTGCCTCAAGAACGGTGGATTGACCAACTTTGGATTGTAGCATGGTCTGTTTTTGTTGTTTCCTCCTCTTTGGTAATGGCTGCCTTGTACTCCAAAGTGATTTATACTTTGTGGTTTAAGCATCCTGGTGGCCTCGTTCTTCCTCCTGACCAACAGGTAAGAGGCGTCAGTACTGTCCACGTCCCCTGACAAATTAAATCATTTATGAAGGGGATAGTTTCTAAAGAAACTGTGGTGGTGCGTTGGTGGGGAAGTAGTGTAGATGTAGGGAAAACGCTAACCACTCCAAAAAAAAACACATGGCTATCTGCGGCCTTTCCCTTCATCTAGGTACGACGGAGAGCAGCAAGAATCTGGAACAAAAATTCATCTTTCAAATCGGCACCCTTAATCCTCACGGTATTAACGAACGCTTTTCATTTAACTAATATATTCCTATTTTTCACGTTGCCATGTTACCACCAATAGGGTAGCTCCTACTCTACCATAAAAACTATACATAACCCACAATTCCTCGATTCGCTCTGACGAAGGGCTAACGCTCGAAACGTCAGCTTTTAGAATCTCTGTACGGTGACCAATTTACATTATCAATTCCGTTGATAAAACCAACTTCTTTTCATAGATCATTTATGTATTGGTTTGAGTCATGTAGCAGTTCTCAGAACGTATAATGTGATTGGCTCGCTACCCTAGCCAAAAACAAAAGACTAAACAATTGAAAGAATGACTTAGACTTAAAAACAACAGAAGCTGCTTACAATACCAAACAATAGCAGCTTACGAGAGCTGCTACACTACTGATTGGTTTAACTAAAATAAGTATGTGACTCTGCGTTGCAGTTTTAATCAAATTCTCCGACAGATAGCCCTTGCGTTTTTTACTTGCTCTCGAAATCGAGCGGGTTAATTTTCTTGAATTTGCTGGCTCGAGAATGACGCTGTTTTAGTGGACATCGCCTCCTTTGCGAAAACACCTCAACAGGGCAGGTACAAAACACAGGTCACAAGTCACAATGACCTGTTACTTGTGACCTGATAACGTTCCAAATACGCACACCAGGGACACGTTGTTTGCCGGAAATAGAATAGATACAGTGTGTCTAAGGCAAAAGTCTGATTTTTTGTAATTAACTGATATCTTTGTGTCTTAACAGGCCTTGCTGAAGGTAAGGAAGCGAATCACACTTATGGTTATGACAGTCACCGCCATCTTTACCTTGTTTTGGTATTCTGACGTAGTAATTCATCTCCTTGAGCGCTTTTACTTCTTCAAGCGCCTTCCTTTCCCACGTGCCATCGTCCACACAATGCTCATGTTTAACGCCTCCTTGAATCCATTTGCTTACGCTCTTTTGAACCAACGATTCAGAGTGAAGATTAAAGAACTGGTGTTTAGAAGACCGCAGTTGCCAGGTCAGCAGGCCTTATCATGACTTTCCTTTTTTAAAGTTGTGGTTGAAATACTCTAGGCTGAGTCGAAATCTCGTGATGGTTTAGAATCATTTTTAACCAGATAGCGTTGTCACTGGCTATTGACCCGTAGCCCGAACAGAAGCTGAATTACTTTAGAAAGGCCGTATACTGGTCATCTCCCTTTAAACTGAGCGAGAAGCCTCTGAGCTATGTGTTAGGATAATTTTTCTTTTTTTGACAACATTTCAAAACCATATTTATGGGATTTAAATCTGATTCAACAAATCCCTGATTGACACGACTACTATCTGATGCCCTTCTTTTTTTTTTTTTTTTTTTTTTTTTTTTTTTTTTTTTTTGCTGTTTGTTTTTTTTTCTCTAAATGCATTTCCTTTGGATTAATTAGAGTTATTTATTTCGTTATTTCATTATTTTTCTTCTTGTCTACTCTATTAGTTGTGTGTGTGTGTGTGTGTGTGTTTGTGTGTTGCAACCCAGAAAATGCAAGCAACAATTTATTGCAACTACTCAGCTCGTTTAATTTATGACTATTCTGAGTCAGTTTTTGCCTGATCAAATTAATTTCTTCTGTTGTATAAAACATTTTCCGATTTGGCAAATAAATGGTGGTTGTTGTCGTTGTTGTTGTAACTTACAGGTTTAAAAAACCGCTTTGTAGGCGTTATTGTAATGCACTGAAAAAAAGACTAAATAATTCTATACTGACCAAAAAATGGAACAACTACGAAAAAAATCTAATTTTTTTTTTTTCACTTAATTAAGGAGCCAATCAAATAAAACTGAGTAGCAAACTAAAATGAAACTTAAGTGAAGTGCGATTGTCCGGGTGAGTGTAGTCCTGCCTCACGTTTAATCAACTTGAGCAACCTCGTTCCCAGGGTCTCTCGAGCGAGGAGAGACCCTGGTAGGGGCTGGTCACGTGCTTCCATGACAATTGAAAACACTAGGGAGGGGTCCTCTCTAAACAAGGAATGTATCGCGTTGAGCTTTGTCGAATTCAAACACAGTTCCTCCAAACACAGCCTCGGCTAAGGCGAGCAATTCTTCAGTGGCCTTCTTGAACAGATTTTTACAATGTAAAACGTCTTTGACTGAACCGCACAATCTACAGCAACTTATGACAGACGATGTATATGTTTTCTTCGGCGTTTGCAAACTATTATCGCCGGACATAGCCGCAGAAGAACATATGTTCACATACCGCAGCACGTGAAACTTGGTTTGTTTTGGTGACAACACATTCCGCACTCCCGTAGTCTCAGCATAGACAAAATTCTTACTAAGCCGCCCCTCCCTTCATTGGATAAATTGTCATCTCCCATATTCTGGGAGACACATGACCAGACCCTACCAGGGTCTCTCCTCGCTCGCCCCAGGCGTTAAGATGAGAGACCCTGGGAACGAGGTTGCAACTTGAGCGGAAGTCTTCAGAGTCAAGTGATTTGTGTAATGTCAGTAGATGGTATTAAAACTCTGGTCGTTGATCAACTAAGTCGTGATGTTATTGGTCGACTGTCAGTTAGGCCTAGATGTCATTGGCTGTGAAGACAGTAAACATTGATTGGCACGTGTCAATTCTTGTGGGTCTAAGGTCTGCGTGTGTTTTTTAAAATAAGTCAGTCAATTATTGTTATTAGAATAATGTGTTGCCTCTCTGTTGTTGATGTCGTCGATAACTTAAAGTCGTTTGTTGGTTGCGGGAAGTTGTAGGCTCCGGTTACACAAATCACTTGACTCCGTAGATGAATTCCGCTCAGGTTGTCGAAATGTCATCCAATGTCATTC
>OX421446.1:18117985-18140485 GCA_949126865.1 Montipora capitata
TAAATCTCTACAGGAAAAAAGTTTAAGAGACATTAACTACTGTAGGTTTCCTTTTGTAACTCATGCTCTGTAGTGAGAGTATTCGCAAATACTCTAGGGAGCCACCTTAAGTTTAAAAAAAAAAAAAAAAAAAAAAAAAAAGGAAAATATATATATATTCCACTGTAATAACGTTAAAGATGCAACACTGACAATAACATTTCAAGGGAATACGTTAAAAAAAAAAATTCGCGGGAAATCGCTGTCTTTGAAGAGAAAGAGAAATATTGTAGGCTTCTTAAATTAATAATAACTTCATTTTACACTAGTGACTAAATAAATATTTTCCCGACGTTAAAAACGGCCGAAATATCTAACAAAAGCCATTCCTATATTAATTGCGTGCGTGCGTGCGAACAAGAAACACAATCCGTGTCACAAACCATATGCAATTAAATAAACTTCTCACAATTCAGGATCAAACCGTTTTCTGACGACCCTTTTCCGTGAATAATGAAGCACAAAATAGACAACAAGCTTTCTTTCAAATAATTCTTCACTGTCGCATTCCCACTTATTTTTTTCATTGAAGACTGCAGAGTCAAGTACAAAATAAATGTAAACAGCCGGACAACTGAAATGGGACTTCAGTAAACACATGCAGATGTATTCAAGGCGTTCGATTCCTTCAATGTTTGTTAAAGCCTTACAGACTGAATTTTCCATTTGGTTTAGTGTTGTACATAACAACATCACACTTAGTAAAATATTGGAAACAAAGCTCACTTTGATATCCAACGACGAAAGATGCAATTGTTATCGAAGAACATTACTGGTAGCCACAGTTAGTAAAATATTGGAAATACAGCTGACCTCGATACAGCTCGGTGAAGTCCATTACTGGTTGCTTTTAACATTCCAGGCATTTATTTTTGAATTCCCTGCCTGTCTTGTTTATCCAATTGACGTTCCACTCTTTAGCTCCATAAGGGTGAACCACCAAAACACCATTCGCGTTACAATGACTTCGACGCCATTGCAGGTTAATTAAACATTCTACTGTGTCCACCAGTTAAAATCTACGCATTTCTACTACCCCCTAAAACACACCAAAGGTACGCGCAGAAGACTACACACAAAGACAATACTTAGCAGGGGAGTGACAGGTTCCATATTCCGACACGGGAAAAAAAAAAGGAAGACCTTTCACTCAGATTCTGAATAAATTGCCAAATGGCAACCCAGTAAAAAGCCTACCCTACTGTTTATCTTCAATCGTTTTCTAACAATACTTGCTGGTTGTAGGCTGAGTCTTTCAATGTAACAACAGTGATTTGTTTCTGACAAATCGTTTCCCGAAAAAAAACTTGTGTGCTTAGACAATGTTTGTAAATTGACAAATTGTTTCCCAAATGAAATCGTCCCTCGACTCTTAATCAAACCAAAGGATTATCATTGTCGTGAGATAATTTAGTCACTTTACGACACTCCTTTGTTAAAAAGAAACCGGACTTCAGGCAAAGGCGGACAAAAGCTTTCTCTTACTTTTCGAATAGCTGCTCCAACGCTAGACTGCACGGCACGTAACGTGTGACACTCTGTGACAGATAGCAAGATATTTTCAACTATATTAGGGTTAGTCAGATTAGTGATTCTTGAAGTATTTACAAGGCAAACGATAGGTGTTGTTCCAAACATTAACATATTAAAGGCTCGCGACAGTATTCTGTCCTAAAGAGGCTGCTGTTCAGAAAGAACCAATCTTGAACACGGCTTGGATCGAAAAAAAAAAAAGGCCGCAAGTTATTATCATCATTTTACTGGATTTTTGAGACTGTCAGTTTCATTTTTTTCAAAGTGTCAATAAACTTTCGAATAATTTATCGCAACGTTGAAAACTCTTAAACATGCAAGCCCGTGCCATGGGTAACCGCATTGTTGGGGATACTCTCAACATTTCCGAATCCCTAATTTTCTTACCAGAAGAGATTTCTACACAAAGTTTTCACTCGATGTACCTATCGTTAATAATACCGTGACACCCTGTCAGTTCCTTCATCCGGTCAGATGTTTCTTACTATTCATTTTGTCATTTAATCCCGCAGTTACTGCATTATATGCGATCGTTTCGGCTTGTCTCTTTACATGAAAGCTTGTAATTAAGGAAGTAAATCCACAGAGTACCAATATGGTATTTTATATATAAGACCGTCGAAAGTGAGCCAAGATCAAAGCAAAGGACACGACTTCTTCCATGATTCATTCCTGATTTTTACCCGATTTTTCTAAAATATCATTAAAATCCTGCTCCGTTTCTTTAATAAAGCTCGCAGTTAAAGGAGCAAAATAAAATAAATAAAATAATAAATAGCCTGTCTTCTTGTTCAAGTTTGTATAAGTTTGTAACTGAAATTGATTCTCCGCTGCATCTAACAACTAGCCAGTATCCTATAAATATTAAGATAAATCATAAGCCACTTTCTAATCAAGCACAAGGCAACACATGATGATACGCAGACTCTTAATCGTAACTTAAAACATAGGACTGAATTACAAATCTCCTCATTTCACATGAACACCTGTAATCTTTGACGTATCGTAATTGAAACCTTTCAATTGTCAATAAGGACCGCACAGAGATGCTTCATTCTCAGAGAAATCAATGGGAATAGGTTTGTCGCTTTGTTTTGGAGGTAATGTCTGTTTTTTTTCGGCTACTTATTCTTCACTGTAGTTGACTTGATGCACTTTATTATTCAAGTTCCTTATATATATTTCGTCATGTCTGTGGCTTGCCTTGTCAGGTCGCCCACAAATCTAGCTGGGCTACTAAACGTCAGAAAATTTATCCTTCACTTAATTGGAAAACCAGAGGTTACAATAAGCTTTGAGAGAAATAAGAAGACAACGCCAATAGGTGTTGAAGACCAAGCAAACTTAACCATGTATGCATAGCTTCCAATAACAGCGTATTTGACATCTAAACTTAGTCAAACAGTCAAGTTGCTAAGACGTAGATGGCGATGTGGACGTAATATGTTAAAGTTTCATTGAAAATGCCGAGGGCTGTTCATGGACAGTGTGACGGTGATCCTTTCTCGCGGCGCTAGGGGTATATGCCTCAAAGTTACTTGGAGGATCGTCATAATAAGTCATTGTTTTCAAAGAGCAGTAACTGCCTTAAATAAAAATTTTCAATCACGGTTTCATTTAATTTTGTCGCAGTTTCTTTCGGTTTCAAAGGGAAAAGCCAAATAAATTGAACATGTGGTACTTGTACAGGTACAATAAAAATGTCATCGGAGAACTTATTTCTTGCTTTGCTCAACGGTAGCAATAACTATTGTTTCTTAACTATCTCCGAGCAGTAGTTAACCGGTTTGATTCATAAATAGTCAAACTTGTGCACATTTTGTTGGCTCCGACCGTCGAAGACTTATATTGAATAGTCATTCTTATAAGGATAAGAGACGGCTGTTATGAGTTCTAGTTTCATAGAAAGTTATATGTCCTAAAGAAAAATCAGGACACAGTCGATTCTCCAAAAAATATCTTTTTTCTGTTGTCGTGTCTTCAGAAATAAACACTGTAGGCAGGCGGCTGGTTTTAGACAGGTTTCCGTTCCCTTTCGAGTGCGCTTCTTTGGTCTGGTAAAAAGGGAAACATATACTTCATTATTAGGCGTGGTTACATAGGCTATAGTTGAGCAAACGTGATGCAAAAGCGACGGCAGGTGCAGTATCGAGTAAAAGTAACGGGTCTAGCAACGGTTGGGATTTTCCTGGGTAGTACTCCATTTGGTATGCACAATGATCTTTTCGTTTTAGAAAATGTTGTACGATTGAATGTAAGTCAAACGGTGATATTTCAGTTTTATATTTCCTGGCATAGAAGCGGCTTAGTAATCTGCGGCCTTCGCCTCATGAAGGCAGCAATCTCCCGGTATGTTTCAGTTATTTCCTAAAGCTTTTGAGCTGATCGAGATGGTTTTCGAGAAGAAATAATGCTAATAAGGCCCGGCGTTTAAAAAGGGAAATGATTGCGACAGATGTTGTTAATAATTTTAAAGAAAAATTGTGGTAATTCTTATGTGCTTAAACGCTGGATCAACCAGAACGATGATTCACAGGCGGACGAGAGAGAAGAGGACAATTTGTATACAAGTTAAGGTCTCTCGAGCCAACAGCGCATCTCTGCCCCACAGGAGGATCACAAATGGATTCACAGTCCAAGCCTCGGCGAAATGTAATGTTGGCTCGAGAGACCTTAACTTGTATACAAATTGTCCTCTTCTCTCTCGTCCGCCTGTGAATCATCGTTCTGGTTGATCCAGCGTCATCTAGTTGGGGAAAAACATGCGCCCGGGATGACCACGTAATTCCCATTCACTATCCAGATTGGCCATGTAGCCAGCATGGTTGCTCTGATAGTGTAGTGGTGATCACACCCAACCGGTAATCAGGGGGACGTGGGTTCAAATCCCGCTCAGGGCATAAAAAGTTTTTCTCCCGATGAAAATGTCTTCCAGGGGTTGTCCGTCCTTGGTCCTTTCAAACTTCATTAATTAATTACATTTCGCCGAGGCTTGGACTGTGAATCCATTTGTGATCCTCCTGTGGGGCAGAGATGCGCTGTTGGCTCGAGAGACCTTAACTTGTATATATATATATATATATATATATATATATCTATAGTTAAGTGTACGTAGGGAAAAGCGACGAAGAGACAAACTCTTGACTGTTCTGGATGAAGTTTACTACGACGTTTCGGCCGTTCGGCCTTCTTCAGGTTAAAAATTAAAAACTAAAAAAACTATTTACAATGAGTGCAAATCACGAAAACAGCAGCTTATATATACAGAGCAGAAATATTGAAATTAAGGAAACGAAACAAAACAAAGGTAAAAGCTACAAGGTGACATGGATTTGACAATCAAAGACAAATAAAGAACTATAACAAAGGTCTAAACTCCAAGGTGACATAGATTTAACAATCAAAAACAAATAAAGAACTATAGGTGACATATCGATAAAAATGCATCGTATTGGGAAAATGTCAACTCACATCTACTCAATTGAATTAGATAATTTGTACAAATTCTAATTCAAGCTTCAAAATTCTAATTCAAGCTTCAAAATTTCGAAGTTCAGCTACTGGTCGTTATTATTCCATTCAACAGAAACTTTCTTGTTCGTCGCGAAATGTTATTTATTTGGCCACTTGTGCCAAATGCAACCTGCAATATGTGGGCTCCACCTCGACTGAATTTAAAGTAAGATTCCGTAACCACAAGTCGAACATGCTGAAGAACAAAAGAACTTGTGAATTGGCTATCCACTATAATAACTCTGAACATGAAATTTCACAAATCAACTTCATCATTATCGAACAAATTAGGTCTTTTGAAAATTCTTTGCATCTTGAACAATTGTTACTCACTAGGGAGGCCTATTGGACTGCGCAATTATTTACCCTCAATCCTCATGGTCTTAATAAAAGGCGGGAATCTAGATCGAAACACCGCATTAATTACTACAATTGAGTAGTTGTGAGTTGACATTTTCCCAATACGATGCATTTTTATCGATATGTCACCTATAGTTCTTTATTTGTTTTTGATTGTTAAATCTATGTCACCTTGGAGTTTAGACCTTTGTTATAGTTCTTTATTTGTCTTTGATTGTCAAATCCATGTCACCTTGTAGCTTTTACCTTTGTTTTGTTTCGTTTCCTTAATTTCAATATTTCTGCTCTGTATATATAAGCTGCTGTTTTCGTGATTTGCACTCATTGTAAATAGTTTTTTTAGTTTTTAATTTTTAACCTGAAGAAGGCCGAACGGCCGAAACGTCGTAGTAAACTTCATCCAGAACAGTCAAGAGTTTGTCTCTTCGTCGCTTTTCCCTACGTACACTTAACTACAAATTCGCGTCGAGACATTGTATCCTGTGGATCCTCTTACTGGGAGTTCATCGTTAGGTCAACCAACCGTACACTGCTTTTATATATATATATAAAGCCAGGGTCCTTTCCCGTCCGTATATATCAGGCTCTTTACTGTTAAATCATTTCAGTTTTTCTCGTTCCAATTATGTATTATATCGCTTTGTCGGGCATTAAGGCACATTTTGCGGGCTAAAGTGGAGAATTTGGGTTAAATGAATTTTAACTTGCTGAAATAAACCAATGAAAAGTATGAAATTGTGTAATTGTACAATTAATTTCAACACTTACATATGAGCTTTCTGGACTTTTCCCCTTTCATCTCTTACACTTTTTGAAAATTCAAATGGACAGATTTTGTAATTTCTAGCCAGCTTCGCTTGATGGCGTATTTTCATTGAGGGAAAATAAAATACATTCAACATGTAAACACTCGCGTCATTGTTCAGACTGTTTTGTTGTCTTTTTTTATGTTTTTATTTTCTCAATAGTAATAAAGTAAGTGTTTTTGGGCACAAATATGTTTTGGCCAGACGGCTGACGGCTCGGGCTAAAAGGATCTGAGTCGGACCCAAAAGATAGTTATGCCCGAGAACATAAACTCTATTGTTTTATTGTACCCCATCCGTTAAGTCTGTTAATTAAATTCTTTATCTCAGGTATTGTATCCTATTACACACCATATCACTATTCAAACTGTAACGTCTATGTGAACCGCATTCATTACTTGCAAAACATGAAGAAAGGCGCTGCCTCAGTTCGAAATATTGAGTTTTAGTAGTATATTTCTTCAACGTTATATCAGCCTTACTCTCTTTGGTTTTTTATAATATTAATCGTGCAGAGGAAATCCTTCATCAGTATCTGGTGCTTCTGTTTTATTACGTTGGTCCTTGCTTAGAAAGTTATATTTTATAATCTTCAACCATTTATTCAACATTTGATAATTATTTCATTTAGTCATTCCTTCGTTCATTTAGTTATTTATTCAATAATTCAATCATGATTTATTAATTAATTCGTTTAGATAGTATTACGTTGTACATGCATTACCAAGATACCAGAAGAATACATGAAAAAATTAACACGGTAAATATTTTTTTTCTTTGTAGGTGACTGCAAAACTGCGGATTGGGTCAAAATTCCCAGTAATCATGTTTGATTCAATTGATATCACCATAGCAACAGTCGAGTGTTTATTAGCCATTACAAGCATTGCTGGAAACTTACTCGTATGTTTCGTCATAATCAAAAATCGTGATATGAGGTACATACATAGCATCTGCATCATCAAAATATCTTGGCCCAGTTGCCCCCTCCAAGGGTACCCAAGGGCACGACAGACAGTGAGGTGGGGTAGGTAAGGAGTGTGTGTAGCGTTCAAGGGTCAAAATCAATGATTTAAACTGATGGTTAAATGGATCAACGTGGCCGAGCGTACCGATCAAATGGTAACCACAATCCCAAAAACCTTTGAGCGGATACGAAACATCATTGATATATAACATGGTTTTGAGGCTTTTAAATTACTGATGCAATATCTTTCAGAATTATTGATTGAATCAGTTGCGTTTTCTTTTTTTTTTCTATTACCTTTATCTCATAGGACTCCTTTCAACTATCTGCTATTGAACCTTGCAGTAGCGGACATCATTTATCCCACCTTCCTCTCTACTTCTTTCATCTACCGTCACTCTTTCAATTACCCTGATGCAATGCTTGGGAATGCAATTTGCCTGTCGTTGAGGAAATTGGCGTGGATCGGAGCTGATTCTTCTGTATTCACTTTGATTGCCATTGCAAGGGAACGCTACTGGGCTGTAGTACATCCATATTCAATTCAGCGGAAACTCACTTGGCGAAAATTGAAGGTGCGAAGATTAACCTGTTGAGCGTATACAGTCCATGCAAATGATTAGCGGCCATTTGCAATAGCAGATCCTTTTTCACCAATTTCATTTTAATTTTATTTTCATCAATATTAGTGTCTTAAGGATATTCTCACAAACTGAATTCAGTTCTTATGAGAACAATTTTTCAAACCTGTTTAGTATTCAGCAATTGACAATTGATCTTAACTTTTCTTTCCGAATCTTGTTTTTCAAAAGGCCTTTAAGGAATTACTATGGGAAGTATCCACAAATTTCAATCAAATCCGACAATATTGAAATGCCTCAAAAACGTTGGCAAATTCATCCACTGAGTCCCTCAAATGAAATAAAAGTTTAGCTTTAAACCTCCATTCTCGGTATTTATCCCTTTCTCATAGCATTTTTAAGGCTGGGAAAACTAGTGACATTAATTACATACAGAGCGTCGGCTCTTATGTCTGCCCATGACCTGTGGCTCTGGGAAACTCTATGTAGGAGAGCATGCGCCATAGGGTTCTTATAGCCAAAAATTGGCCGTTTGCACCTTACGACGTACGCCTGCTCACTCCTCGTGCTAACACGAATGAACCAATCAGAGAGGCTTTACATTTTTCTTCGCGAAAACCAATAGAAAGACTTTTTGTTTCAGGGCTCCCCAGGACTCAATTTCTCCCTCAGTCATGCACAAAAGAGAAGAGTTCTGGGATTGAGATTGACATCAATTAGTAAAATAATACTAACATGTGCTCAACCAAGTTATAATTACCAAGTTACCTGTGGTCAACCAAATACTTAAGTTGCCCTGCTTCCCTAAAATTTACTTATCAACTGTTAAGTTTCATGCATCCCACGCTCTAGGTAATTATTCCAGGTACTTGGACCCTTTCAGCACTGTTAAATACCCGAGGTTTCATGATCCAGAGCTTCGGCAGAAAAGTCACCGTGAGGTCTTGTGATCACTTTTGGCTTGATTCCGAAGAATTGCAAAAGGCTCATCGCCTCACTATGGTAATCTTTGTTGGCATTTCATCCTTGTTGATGATTGGCTATTACTCGATCGTTGTTTACACTTTGTGGTTAAAACGTGACGATCAGACGGAGAAGCCACTTCATCAGCAGGTATGAATAATTTTATTGGCAGTGCAGCGAGTGGATTAGTTGATTGAGTATCGGGCTGTAAAGCGGCGGGAAGTAGTGGGTTCGAACTCCGGCCGGATCAACACTCAGGATCTTAAAATAACTGAGGAGAAAGTGCTGCCTTTGTAATTTCATCTGCAAATGGTTAGACTTTCAAGTCTTCTCGGATAAGGACTGTAAACTGTAGGCCCGGTCTCACAAACATCTTCTATGTTCATAAGTTCCCTGTGGGACGTTAAAGAACCCACACACTGTTTGAGAACAGTAGGGGATGACGTCCCCGGTGCTGTGGCCGTCCTGTTCTCTCCAGCAGAAGTGGCCGTCTTGGAGGACGGTGGTGTCTCAAAAATGGCTGGTGGTGTATTAAGCCACCTAAGTAGTAACAGCCATAAGTCAAAAAGGGACTTTGACGAGTGCTGGAATATGTAGATGTAGCATGTGGTAAGAAGTTCCAACCGGGTCCATTAAGAAAGAGGGAAAGACATCAAAACGTTTCGATGTTAATGCATTGATATCAAGTATAATATAATATTACATCCTACACAATCTGTAAGTTATTGATTTTATATAAACAAACGAGAGCTACGCAGTTCACCCATTTATTTTCTGTTTATCCGTGATAATCTCATAACCAGCTTAGTTCACAACCAGATAAAAGCGTCAATTCTCACTATTCGAATAGAGACAACCGCAACCTGCAAACAGACGCCGGCCGAGCTAGTATTTTGCCAGAGAGACTTCTTTGTGAGAAGAGTGCCTCCGCGGGAAGCACTTAAGAGCAAATGCACAGAAATATCGAGAATAGCGTGGCCACGGTCAAAATATAACTTTCCTTTTTTTCGAGTTCATAGAGAGGTATTTTTCAAAGGTTTTGGGGCTTATTTTTCCAAATACGGCCAACTTTCAGGAATATTTGAGAGAATGGATTTCGTGCTCTCCCTGGCCAAAAATTGGCCGAAAAATTTGATAAAAAATACCATTGCGAAAACGTCCTGGCGTCAGTGATTAAACTTACATCTTCGGGAATTAGAAACGAGTGTTAAAAGAAGAAGTATTTAGCACTCTATGTTTGTCCGTTTTTCGGTTGTAGACTATGGCTGTCCCCTCGAAAAACATATCTTTTTATGCAGATTTGAAAATTGCCGTTGTAAAGCGAGCTTAAGTCTATTATTGCAAAGTGACTTTACGGTATGTGGCCGGGGTCGGATCGAGCTCATTTTATGGCTATAAAATGTCCAAAAGCTATTTTTGCACGAGATATAAATATTTGTTTGGGTTTTTTAGAGGGCGCTTTGAAAAACGCTACGAAAATCTGTGAATTTTCTCTGAAATTTGAACTAATTAGCATATTGCCTAAACACTGACATGTGAGCGAAAAGTTAAACTGTTTCTTTAAAATCTGGCTTCCGATTCGAAAATAATGATTTTAAGTTTTTAATCCTGTGAATCTCATACTGCGATGGATGTGGTGATAGAGAAATATTTGTGTTACGACACAGGCTCCCCAAGCTGAAAATACGTGGTGTACACGACCGTTGTTGACTGCCCGGTCACAAGTCAACAACGGTCGTGTTGCCAGCGCGCGGTCAAATTCAAATGGACCAATCAGAGTTGAGGGTGAAACCATCTTGCGAGTTTCCGTTGTTGACTGCCCGGTCACAAGCCTCTGAGGAAAGCCAAAGAGGTGAATTTTAAGGCAAAGTTTTCGTTCGTCACGAGTCTTTCGGCCGCCGAAACACACGTATTGGGAGTGAAATTTATTGGGCTTTATGGACGGTTGTTTTTATTGCGATTCGGGACTTTCCTTGTTGAGGAGAAAACGATTTGTGGAGTGAGGTCTGGCCGGCGATGGATGGAGTTACCGGCCTTCCTATTATTTCAGTAACGGCCTTCCGGATCACTTCACTAAACGGCGTCAGAATGGCTCGAAACTCGGCAAAAGAGACAAGTTGGTCACACATTTGAGGTAGGAAAACTTTATTTCAAATGAGATAGTTATTTACACAATTTTTTTACGATCGGTGATTTTCCCATACAATTCTCTATATACACAAGCTGTCGCATACACCACGTATTTTCAGCTTGGGGAGCCTGTGGTTACGATTGATTGATTATACGACAAATTCAAATTAATTAAGTTTAATAACGAATACTCGGCAAAGGTCACCAGGTCACAACGTATACTTTATTAGTGTACAAAATATTTCATGAACTATACTAAATATTTCCTTGACCCTAAAAAGAATGCTCTTCTATAAAACCAGTAATTGCATGTCCTGAAGAAGTTCCTGTATAACTATACAGCCTGTGTCTTGACGTTTTAAATATAGTACGGGACGCTTAGATTCATGCTGTAACGCATGTTAAGTCACAGGCTCCCCAAGCTGAAAATACGTGGTGTATGCGACAGTTTGTGTATATAGAGAATTGTACTATGGGAAAATCACCGATCGTAAAAAAATTGTGTAAATAACTATCTCATTTGAGATAACGTTTTCCTACCTCAAATGTGTGACGAACTTGTCTCTTTTGCCGAGTTTAGAGCCATTCTGACGCCGTTTAGTGAAGTTATCCGGAAGGCCGTTACTTAAATAATAGGAAGGCCGACCACTCCATCGATCGCTGGCCAAACCTCGCTCCAATAATCGTTTTCTCCTCAACAGGAAAAGTCCCGAATCGGAATAAAAACAACAGTTCCATAAAGCCCAATAAATTTTACTCCAAATACATGTGTTTCGGCGGCCGAAAGACTCGTGACGAACGCAGACTTTGCCTTAAAATTTACCTCTTCAGCTTTCCTCAGAGGCC
This sequence comes from Montipora capitata, assembly GCA_949126865.1. Taxonomy (NCBI): domain Eukaryota; kingdom Metazoa; phylum Cnidaria; class Anthozoa; order Scleractinia; family Acroporidae; genus Montipora; species Montipora capitata. Next base: position 18,129,724 of record OX421446.1, read on the forward strand.
TGTGACCGGGCAGTCAACAACGGAAACTCGCAAGATGGTTTCAGCCTCAACTCCTATTGGTTCATTGAATTTCACCGCGCGGTGGCAACACGACCGTTGTTGAGTTGTGACCAGGCAGTCAACAACGGTCGTGTTGCCAGCGCGCGGTGAAATTCAATGAACCAATAGGAGTTGAGGCTGAAACCATCTTGCGAGTTTCCGTTGTTGACTGCCCGGTCACAAGCCTGTGAGGAAAGCTGAAGAGGTGAATTTTAAGGCAAAGTTTTCGTTCGTCACGAGTCTTTCGGCCGCCGAAACACACGTATTTGGAGTAAAATTTATTGGGCTTTATGGAACTGTTGTTTTTATTGCGATTCGGGACTTTTCCTGTTGAGGAGAAAACGATTTGTGGAGCGAGGTTTTCCCAGCGATCGATGGGAGTGGTCGGCCTTCCTATTATTTAAGTAACGTCCTTCCGGATAACTTCACTAAACGGCGTCAGAATGGCTCTAAACTCGGCAAAAAAGACAAGTTCGTCACACATTTGAGGTAGGAAAACTTTATTTCAAATGAGATAGTAATTTACACAATTTTTTTACGATCGGTGATTTTCCCATACAATTCTCTATATACACAAACTGTCGCATACACCACGTATTTTCAGCTTGGGGAGCCTGTGGTCAAGTCATTATTTTTTCCACGTGTAAAGTGTTTGTTAGCTGATACAAATTCTCAGACAAAAACAGAAGGCAAAAGAAGTGTTGAAAAATTACGAAATAAATTATTCTAAGGGAGACTTGATTATCTTCACGGCCATGACTTCTATTTTGCGTAGTGCCACTCTCACGGTTGCTCGAAGACGTCGTTATGAGGGTTGAGATGTTTAAGATGTTTATGAACCGTGCTAAATATGAAAGCACCAAAAAATCGGAGAAGGAAAAAAAAAACATTTTTTTCGCTTTGTTTTTTTTTTTTTTTTTTTTTTTTTTTAAAGAAAACTGTGTCGGTTGGGCCGGAGAGGAAGCGAAACATTTTGGCGATGGCCCTACTTAATGAATGGACTTCCCGGAATTATGTATTTGCGCCTGTTTGACATGGGTGCACTTTTTTGGTTAATGCATTAACAGTTATCGAAAACAAGCCTATTAATTAAGTTAAAATGCACGATTCAAAAAAGGCAAAAGGCAAGAACTCCGCAGCCCAAATGTTCTTTCATCTCAGACCATCAGTGCACCGTACACCTGTGTAAACATTCAAATTGAATTATGAAATCGAATTAGCTTTCCTCGGAAAATATCGAGAAATTTTACATTCGACATGAAAATTTGTCCAAGAGAGAGCAAACAGAAGAGGCAGAAGAGAGGTTGCCCTTAATGCAATAATCACTTAAATGTCTGATGTTTTGGAAGTAACGTCAAAAAAAAAGCACCTTTAAGCGGGGAGGGGAGGGGGGAGGGGAGTGGATTCGTTGGCCTCAGTGTTATAGGACTCTTGCTCAGAACGGAAACAACTCATAAAAATTCTTTGCTAAATGTCCATTTTCCTAAGTATTAGGCAACCCATTGCCCGAATCTGAAAAGAATGATATTTCCAGATCAGCTAGTTTCTAATCTAGTAAATTGGTCACGTGCTGTCAGTACAATGCGTAACCATCCTGGCATGGAAAAGAAGCAGTGAAATCAACAACTTTTGATCAAGAGATCTATTTTTGGCATAATTGAACAGTCCGTCTTGAAAGTGTCACGGAGAACAGTACGTGTTCATTTCTTGGCATTGTTGGGGGCCATCGCGGTTCTGATACGAAAGACAGGACTGGACCAGTAGAAATGGTTCCATTGCTTAGCTGCAATCGAGACATTTCAAGACACAAGTCATTCTTTTCCATTATCGGAATAGAAAACGAAGCAGAGCTTTTACTGGCGAGTGTGTCAATCTTTGCACCACCCCGAAATGTAGAAAATTGGATTATATGTCCTCAACATCGTGCATCTCTGGGCGTCAGCTGGAAACGCAGTTCTCCTCAGTGCTCCATACCAGTCAGCCTGTCAATGCACAAAGCAACGTTTGCTAAAAAACCGAAAGCAGAGAGAGGACTGAGAAAATCTGGGTCGCAGATAGTTTTGAAGGAGACAGGAATTTTTCTTCCAGTCGGTGCAGGTCAGTCATGACTTTTTTACGACAATTAGGTTAATGATAAGGTAGAAGACTGAGCTTTTGATACCCGATTTTATCAGGAACTACAAATGAGCGTTAGCATGATTTTGGAGTATACAGCCTGTACTTTGTAGTAATGCTTACAACGGCAATATATTATAACCAGTCAGCATGGGAGGTCACCAGGCACAGATGAAAAGTAGATGACACGTGTTTGAAAGGGGTTGAAGCAATAGCATTTCACTCTCACAGGAGTGTGTTCTAATTGCCGTAAGCTTCTTGGGGAAGCTGAAAACAAGGCCGCGGCCCAGCTGCCTGGTATCGAAAGCGAAGTTATTCTCATGGGAAATATGTCACTGGTAAGTGTAAACGATTTTCAGTAATGATTCATTCGGTAAAACGGAAGTTACATTAACTGAGATTTTTTTCCATACTAGACGTTAGAAGAAACTATATTTATTGGACTTATTATATTGCATACTGGTCCACGAGGGGATTGGTCCCCTTAGCGATGCAAATTCTGCTAATACGGATCGCTAAGAAATAGTTACAATCGGTAAATTGCTTTTTCAAAACATTTCACAAAAGACAAAAATCTCTTCTTAAGTACAAAATATATTTCCTTTATGTCTGGGGAATAATTTCACTTAAAATTTCACGAAAGCAGCCAGGAAAATGCAAATATATGTTTAACTTTTGCGTGCGCACTTACCGAGAATCGCTGCATTGTTGTAAAGGAGTCATTAAGATAAGAAATTTAATGAACTAACTTGTTCGGCCGTATTTGGGAATATTAAGCCCGGTTTACACAACAGAACGTTTTTGGCACGGCTCGGGTGAAATTGGCACGGGTCCCAAAAAAAAAAAAGGTAAAAAAAAAAAGCTCGGCTCGGATAAAAATTTGCAGTGTAAACAACCTGTCAGTACCAAATTTCATCCGTGCCGAAACAAAATTCTTACCTGTGCTGGGACCTTCGGCGAGGTAGTCCGAGCACGGGTAAAAATGGTACGGGTGCTGAAAAAATAGGCACGGTTCGGATAGAACATGTAGTGTAAACACTTTAAAGGGCCAAATTTGAGCCTCAATTCATATAGGCTAGGTATAGGTTTTTTTACGTATATTTCAAGATGGCTGCTCATTCTCCACCAAAATCACGCGGACGTTCTTGATTATAATTGAACTGCGCATGTCTATAAGAGAACTTACCCGGGCCCAAAAAATTTGACACGGTATTTTTGATACGGTAAAAATGGTGTAGTGTAAACAAAGTTTGCCGAGCTCTTTTTAGGCACCCGTGCCAATTTCACACCAGCCGTGCCGAAAATGTTCTGTAGTGTAAACCGGGCTTTAGTCGAGTTATTTTTTTGCAAGTTTATGGACCGAGCCCCAAACTTCCCAAAACTAAATTGACCTTCCCAATAAAGGCCTCGCGCTAGTTCAATAACATGTATTAATTAAGCAAGTTTTCAATCATACATTTATTGCAGGAAAATTCTATCGGGGCTTCCCCAGTGGCGCAAAGTACACCGGGTTCAGTGTATTTTTGTTCCAACGTCCAGACGCCAGGGGGAAGCTTGTATCTGCCTTTAGAGTCCAGCCTTGACGTAACAAGCGATTCCCGCAGCACGAGGCTCGATGACTCGACGCCTCTGACCAAACTGAACGAATTCTTAAACACCAGAGATGTTAGCCCAGTTAGGCATACTGTAACTGTTCTATGGGATGAAGCGAGTGAAAGAACGCGTCGTCGCCATCTTCGCAAGGCACAACAGGCAGTAGGCGCTGTCTTGGAGGAAGTTGCGCCCAAATAATCAGAAAAGTTGTGGTATTCCCTTGTTCCATCTTTGAATCAACAATTCTCCAGTGACAGTGAAAGCGAGGAGAAGGATGTGGATAACGTGCTCATGAATGCCCTTACAGGGTGCTGCAGTAATGCGAGTGCTTGGGACACCCGGTGACAGATTCTTTCGATAATGGCGGACAAGGTCATTTTCCAAACTCTCAAGAAATGGATACCTGATCTTACTAGATACAGATTCAGTACTGCAAGAAAGCATACAATGCTTCACGGGAGAGGTGTTCCACCACCACAGACATCCCACACAAAATTGTTCGTGTCAGTCACACAGGTGGATCACTTCTTGGATTTCATTACTAGTCCTCACGTAATCCAGGATTTGCCCTTCGGTGAGAAAACCATCACATTGTCAACAAATGAGGTTGTGACAGTTCCCAACGTTATTCGTATGTTAATCCCAGAGTCCATCGTAAAGCAATACCTTGCATATGCAGAGGAATCCAATTTTACCCCTCTCAGCCGCAGGACTCTGTTAAACATCCTTTCTGTTTTGTGCAGCCTCCACAAGGAGCTCAGGCCTTTGAGGATCTCACCGATGTAGCAAAACGCTTGGGAGACCATCTAATGGGAATGACTTGGGCTAAAGAACAACGAGAACGCCTCATGTCTGCTAAGCAGTACCTGAAAAGTGACTACAAGGTAAGACGGTATTGAATAAGGTGTGCTGAAAAGCCTGCAATTTTTATTTATAGGCTTCTGTTTTTCATTAATTGACCCCTAAACCATCCAACTAGCTTGTGTAACAGACGCTGTATTATTTTGACGTGATTTCTGACAAAGCCAGGCTAGAGGCTTGCATAAGACCAAACGAAATCAGACAACGCAGGCAGCAACAAGCTCGTTCCCAGGGCATTTCCCTTAGAGACTGAGAAGCCCTGGAAACCAGGTCGAGGCTGCATTCACAACGCCCATCCACCTCTGACTCCTTGAAAATCACCCCCATGAATGAATCGATAAAACAAAAATACAATCAATCATTAGGTAAAGACGATAATTGATGATCTAGTCTTGAGCTTGTCCTGCGTTTGTGAGAAAGAGGGAATCAAGATGCGATACACTAACTGCTATTAGCTGCTTCTGTTAGAGGAAGAAATGAATAAAATAAATAATGAATTTTATAACATGGCAGGTGCATGTGTCCAAAGAATCATGTGTCGCAGACCACTGCCGGCGGTACGCCTTGAGTGACCCCAGAGATCGGGATTTCCAGGTTCTTTGTGACCACCAACATACAGATCAATGTGACCGCTGTGATGCGATGACAGAAGCTCTTTTAGACATCAAAAATGCCCTCGCAATGATGACAGAAGAGAAAATCGGCGCAGATGCCAAGGAAGAATTGAGCTTTATTGCTGACCAAGCGATCTCCAACATTCAAGCTTGGAAAGCTCATCTTTTACGCAGCCTCAATCAGGATCAGGCGCGTCTTGATGTTATAGACGAGCTAGATGAATCAAGTGTACTTCTGGTTGAAGACTGGGCAATGAAGTTCTTGCCGTGCAAGTATTGTGAAAGCCAGCACGATTGGTTCGGCAAACGTGGCCTTTCTTGGCACGTTACTGTGGCCACGCGTAAGATGGTGGCTACTGAGCAACTACAGATGATGACGTTTGTTCATGTATTTCAGTCATGCAGCCAAGACAGCAACGCTGTATTAGCGATCATGGAAGATGTCATCGGTAAACTTAAGGCAATTATGCCAACTCTGAAAACCGTCATTTACAGACAAGACAACGCTGGGTGCTATTGAAGCGGATCAACGATAATCGGCGCCTTGAAAGCCAGTCAATTCCACGGAATGACATTAAAACGACTTGACTTTTCAGATCCCCAAGCTGGAAAAGGTGCATGCGACAGGAAGGCGGCAACCATCAAGGCCCATATGAGAATTTATCTCAGTGAGGGTAACGACATCGAAAATGCTTCTCAAATGGTTGACGCTATGAGATCGTTGGGAGGTGTATCCGGTCTTCACGTCACATTGTGCGAAATGACAAACGCAAGAACCTCTACCAATGTCAAGTTTGATGGCGTAAGCGGGGTGTCGAACGTCGAATATGGCGAAGATTGTATTACAACATGGAAGGCATATGGTATTGGACCTGGTAAGACCGTCAAACTAAGCAAATTTATCAGGAGTAACAACGAAACTCCAATTCTAAGGCTATCTAGATGCGCGGAAGACGCAGTGGAAGATAAGTTTACCTCCCTCAAGTGTCGAGCGACCAAACCTGAGACGATGTCAGGTTCAGACAAGTCACCGGATGATACAGCTTCTTCCCAGTTATTTTTATGTCCTGAAGAGGGCTGCATGAAGTCCTACCAGCGGTTTGCTGCTTTGCAACATCACTTGGATTGCGGAAAGCACGAACGCAAACTGGAACGTGAGACCTTGCTAGACAAAGCTGTTCATGGCTTTGCAGCTAGACTGGAAAAGCAAACTGCAAGTGTTCCTCAACTGCAGCAGTGCGCCGAAAGTCGTAGAGCACCAAATCGGTCTCTCCTTCCTATGGGATGGGCCCTCAAGACCAGTCAAGCGTCAAGAGCGCGATTTACCGACAAGCAAAAGAACTATCTACTGAGCAAGTTCCTTATCGGAGAGCAAACAGGCAAAACATTGAACGCTTCTTCAGTTGCCCGCTCAATGATGAGCGCAAGAGATGAAAATGGTGACCGCTTGTTTACCAGCAATGAATTCTTGACAGGCCAGCAGATCGCGAGCTACTTTTCCCGTCTGGCATCTAAGCGTGCGCTCCAAAGCAGCCACTCCTCCCAAAGTGAGTCTGATGACGAAATCGCAGAAGCTGAAATGGTTTTAAGCGACTTGAGGGGAGAAGTTCTTGAAAACGTCCAACCTCTCCATCCCATCAGCTTCGAACAGTACAATTTATGTGAACTGATGTCTCAAGCCAAACTGTCAACATTCGCGATTTCAATGTTTAACAAAATATGCAACCACTTTGAAATCCCCACATGTGATATAAAGGGAAGAAAGAAAGCGCCCTACCTGAGTCGAATTGAAGAGTTTTTGAAGAAATGTAGGTGCTGTTCATCATAATTACATGTATCTCTTTTTCGTTTTGTATAATGTGGTATCATGTAGATAATTTTAAAGCATAAACATGACGCGGTCACACTGGGGCTGCAAAATTCCAATAAAATAGAAAGGAACGGTTTTGTAATGCACAAGCAAGTAAAAATTAGCGGTACAAACGAAGGCCGTTTCGGAGTCGTTATGACACCATTTTCAAGATGAAAGAAACTGTCAGAAGAAGATTAACATAATAAAATAATTAATTACATGTAATTTCACGCAAATAGTTTCGCCCGGATTGAGTCAGATTGGACATTTAGGGTGCGTTCGATTGGCCCTATTCCGGAATAAGAATACGTGGAGTGATGATTTAAAACGGTATGTCTGGCGCTTTTAAAACAACAAGGATAATAAATGTATGTTTAAAATAGCGTTTTAGCAAGTGTTTGATAATTTTAATATGAACCTCCGTAAAAGCGAAGGATTTCTAACTTCTATTCCATGTATGCCTATTCCGGAATACGGTCAATCGAACGCGCCCTTAGAGGAGGGTGTGAATGGGGTTAACCGACTAGCGACAAAGGGCTAGAAAATATTACCTGACTACCGACAAAACGAGGGAAAAATTACCGACTAGCGACAAAAAAAATTGACTGGGATTTACCGACAACCGACAAAGGTCGAAATTTTTAACCGACAACCGACAAAGTAATAAAATTTTAACCGACAACCGACATGTGGACCCCCTCCATTCAGACCCTGTTAGAGATGGTGACAAGTCTCTATTAAATAAGTAACATTTCATGTACTAAACAATCGAAGACGGAAAACTGTTTGGCAAGGTCCGGTTCTTATGTTTATGCACACACTGGTGTAAATGCCGCAGTGTATACCCGACATAACTTGCACCGCACAAGTCCCGTTTAAAGACTAGACGCTGCTGACTTACAAAAGATGGATTTTGCTCTTGCACTTTAAGCACTTGCGGCTAATTAGAGCTTCGTCACCATCTCCAGTGCCCAATCAGACTCAATCCGGGCGAAATTACATGCGTGAAATTACATGTAATAGATCTTTCCGCATTTTAACAAACAATGGTACCGAGTCGAGGTCAGGGTGGACAAACTTACAGCAAATGTATGAAGATGTCCACCCCAACCTCGTTCTGGTGGCCTGGGACTGGTGGTCAAACATGGCGGTCCACGTTTTCTCCTAAGGAATGAATCTTCTCAAATAGAATCCTCAAAAGGGCCCCCAAGAAACTTTTAAAGCGTAAAATGACACGTGGAAATCGCCTTCGGCAACGAAGTGAACTGAGTAGCGCGTCAAGCGAGAACTCTTCTCCTGCTGCGAAACGACCCAACGAAGCACTGGCGGTAGAGCAATGGAATAAAACTCACGATGATATGTGGAAAATGTTACTGGACATCAAGTCAGATCTGAGCAAGATACTTACCGAAAATCTGGCCCTATGTAAAGATGTGGAAGAACTGAAGGCTGCAGTACATTTCAACGATTCGAATAGACAGCATTCGATCAAATCGCTGCTTCAGTAAAGAAGTACGAGGAGGACTTAGCGCAGCACAAAAGCGCCATCAGTAAACTGGACAAAAGTTTTCGCGACCTTGAAGTGAATCAAGACTCTTTGGAGCAGTACACTAGAAAATATAATGTTGAGATTCATGGTTTCCCTGAACAGCAGGATGCAAATTTAAAAGATATCATCAGTTCTATTGCGGGTAAATTAAATGTCAATATACGCAGCCAAGATATCGACATTGTGCATCGTCTTTACAGAAAGCCTCCGACTGTAAAGCCAATCATTGTACGTTTCTCATCGTACACCAAGAAACAAGAAGCTCGCTTCAAGCTACGTGAGGTTGACCTCAGCAGCCTCTTTCCTGGTGAGGCCTCGCATACCTTGTACATTAACGAGAACCTCACATCGAGAAGGAAGGAACTCCTAGCAAAGACTCTTAGTTTAAAGAAGGATAAATCCTACCATCGAGTCTGGACCAAGGACGGAAAAAATTTTCTACGTTTATCTGAAGGTACTAAGGCCATCAAGATTTACGAAGAGGCCGATTTAGATAAGTTTAAATAACTGATGAATAACCTGCTTTTCACTAGTTTATTTTTCCGCTTCTCCCGTTACTAAGGTGAGTTTTACATAACTTCCTTATTACCGTTTAACTTTCTTCTTAGCGGGGCCGTTAGAGCTTCTATGGGATAGACCTATAATTTCGTTCCATTAGTCATTTCTCTTCCTCCCCCTGCTGAGATCAGTTTAGCCACTCGTTTTTCCAGGTCGATTATGGTCTTTTTAATTACCTTTGTTTTTATTTTTTTTTCTTGTGTGTACTTTAGTCTTTTTTTTTTCTCGATCAGCTTATTTTGTCCCTTTTGTTGTAAGGCTAATCTATTCGCTGTTTTCTCTAACGCCAATTTCTGGCTTATTTTTTGCTTAGCTTTCTCAACATGGCAACTCAATTCTGCACGTGAAGCGAAGTGGCTCTCTGGAAGTTATTTTGGTATCTATGCTAATTTTCTCCAACTGCTATTAACACCTAGTAGACAAGCGGAACATCAAATGTTATTACCTTTTATTCTTTTTTTTCAGTGACAATGAAATTAAAATAATTTCGCTCAATGTGCGGGGCTTAGGGAATAGCACCAAAAGAAGAGAAATTTTCAACTGGCTTCGTGCAAAAAAAATGTCGATTTACATGTTACAAGAAGTTCATTGTTCTGCTGAAACATCTGATTTATGGTCGACAGAGTGGGGATACCATAGTCTTTTCTGTAGTTTTTCGAGTAGAAAATCTGGAGTATGTATTCTTTTCAACAATAACTTTGAACTAAAAGTTTTGAAGACTTTTATGGATAATGAAGGCCGGTATATTTTATGCGATATGATGGCAAACGGGAAAAACATCACTCTTGTGAATTTATACGCGCCAAATGATGATAATCCCAATTTTTTTAACACTTTGTTTACACACCTTTTGGATTTTCAATGCGAAGAAATAATTATTGGAGGTGATTTCAACTTGGTTTTGGATATAGAAACAGACAAAAGTGGAGGGTTAGCAAGAACTCATCTAAATGCTAAAAAAGTCGTAAACGATTTCTATGAAAATATGGATCTTGTTGATGCCTGGCGGATTCTAAACCCGGATATTAGTAGATTCACATGGCGCCAAAAGCACCCAGAAGTACACTGTAGACTTGATTTCTTCTTGGTATCTCAAAGCATCTTGGGTAACGTCACTCGTACTGATATAACACCTGGCTTCCAGACAGATCATTCCATGATATCTATAAATATATCCTCCCATACTAACAAAAGAGGTCCTGGCTTTTGGAAATTGAATACATCTCTCTTAAACGAAGAGATTTACGTAAATCTAATGAAGGAAACTATTCGTGAAACTCAAGAGGAATACAAGGATGACGCCTCAGTAAGTCCGACCCTACTATGGGATATGATTAAATTAAAAGTACGCGAAAAATCTCTTAAGTTTGCTGCGGAAAAAAAACGTAAAACTTGCAATAAACAGGCTATCCTTGAGAATACAATATCCCGATTGGAAAGAGAGCTGGAATCCTTAAACTTAGAACAACAACGTAAAGAGTCCATACTTGAAAATCTTGAAGCTTCAAAACTAGAATTAGAGGAAATCGTTAAAAATGCGCACCAAAGGAGCTAGCCTAAGATGTAAAGCTAAATGGTACA
>OX421446.1:18145485-18147985 GCA_949126865.1 Montipora capitata
GACCATTACAAGAAACAAACTGTTTAACAATGAAAAAGAAAAAAACGTAATAGACAAAAAACTTATCTCCGTAGTCAATGGTACACTGAGCGGGAGGCTATTTGTTCGCGGTGAAAATGGTCCAAGCGTGAGGCCATTTGTTCGCTGTGCAAATGTTTTTACTTTGTCTTCAGAAGATTCCAATATAGCGTCCATTTGTTTGTGGAGTTATTTTCTTTGTCGCTGTCATCTTTAGAGTAGTTCTCAATAAGGTACCTGCTGCTTATTAAAGAATTAGTGTTTTGACTTGTATCACTTTCAATAGTTGAGTCCATTTCAGTTACATTCGAGTATATTCTTGTTTCATTCAGTTCGCGGAACGACCCGTTCCGAAGCTGACGCTTACATCTTTTAGTGTGGGTCTACCGCGAAAAGCGTATGCCTTTCTTTGTATGTGCTTTGAGCGCCCCAAGAAGAAATCGATTAAGTCAACGCAATGGCGGTCTTCAGTAATCCAAACAACGCATCACAGAGCTCTTCATGATCTTGGATTACGTGGTTTGCTTTAAATAACCAAAGTAAACAGCGCCACGTGGCTTCTATTGTGCATTACCCAATCAAAACACCGCCACGTGCTTTCTATTGTGCATTGCCCAATCAAACACGGCCACGTTTTTCTATTGTGCATTTTGCTGCACAGGAAAAAAAAAAACTGAAATCTAACCTCTTTTATAACTCGAGCCCCTACGGGGCCCGAGTAAAAAACTGAAGCATTGTGGATCGGTTCTTGTGTAGGTAAAGAAGAAAATCTCCTCCCAGGGAAAAATATCCAATGGAACGAAAGTAAAGTTAAATTTTTGGGTGTCTGGCTCTCTACAGATCCCAACATCACCTTGAGAACCAATTATGATGAAAAATTGGAAAAATTTCGAATTGTTTTAAATGATCGACATCTTCTCGTACAATAAATCCCTTAAATTATCTTGGGTAAAAAAGTATCTTGATGAGGAAAATATGGGAAAATGGAAACTCTTCTTTGAGGAAGAACTCGAGAAATATGGTGGAAAGCTTCTTTTCAGTGGTAACCTCAATAAAAAGGATACTATGGAGATAACTGATGTAAACAACACCCTAATCCGAGAAATTCTGAGTATTTGGGCAGAAGTTAATTTCGAAGGGTCGGTCAAATCGCAGAATCAGTTCTTGGAACAACCTCTATGGCACAACTCATTAATTAAAGTAGGGAACAAACCTATTTTTTACAAAAAGCTATTTTTGAAAGGCATTTCTAAGGTTAAACACATAATGAGGGACTACAACAAGTTTTTCTCTTTAGCCGAGGTATCGAATATCTACAACATACAAATACAACCATTAACCTTCTTTGGACTCGTATCTTCAGTTCGGTCTATTAGAACCCCTGTGACAAAAGAAGCAAGTGAAACAAGACACGAGGATTTCTATAGTTCTTTTATTAAAAGACGAAAGGCCAACAAACTGGTTTATAAAAAGCTTATATCTATGAAAGCTAATAACCCTGAAAAAAGCCAAATAAAATGGGACGCAAACTGTGAATCTGAAAATTGCCATAAACCTGACTGGAGAAACGCCTATAAACTAGCTTTTCGCTGCACCAAGAGCACTAAATTGTCTAACTTTCATTATAGGTTCTTACATAGAATATTACCGACGAATTGTTTTTTGACAAAAATTGGCCTTAAAAATAATTCTAACTGTACCTTTTGCGGAGATTTCCCTGAAAAACTTTGTCATCTCTTCTGGAATTGTAAAAAGTCCTCTTGTTTTTGGGATGATTTATTACTGTGGTTGAAAGAGAAAGCCATCATACCAGATATTTACCAAAAGATCATGACTGTCTTATTAGGATTGAAACCAGAAAGCTCTTCACGTCATAATGTTTTAATCAATTTCTGTTTCCTAATTGCCAAGTTCTTCATTTGGTGCTGTAAAATGAGGGAAACCCCTCCAAACATTAAAGGTTTTCTTCCCCTACTGTCTTTTCAATATAGGATCGAATCGTACACCTACACCAAGGAGAATAAGAAATGGCATCCTTTCACAGAACTTTTAAAGTAAAGTAAAACAGAAAAGCTAGTCTCGCAGTATCCCTTTTCCCCTCCACATTGAGCGACAATCAAACCAATATACTTGTAACAGTTCCGCCTTACCGTAATATAAGAGATCAATGCACTTTTCAGACATGTTATATTTAGCTGCCATATACCTGTAATTTACTGTACTCTCTATTTCTGTTCACTGCTTTGTTTTATTTTGTAGCTGTATAACTTTTTTTTCCCTCGTAATAAAAAAAAAAAAAGTACTATTGTTCTAACGCACTGAAGTGGAATGCGGGAAAGGTCTATTAATTATCTTATTATGTTAGACTTCTTCCACAATTAACTTCCTATCTTTCAACTTGAAAATGGCGTCATAAAAACTCCGAAACGTAGTTCATTCTTATCGCTAATTTTTTCTTGCTTGTAAAACAGAAGGGATATGG
>OX421446.1:18157985-18165485 GCA_949126865.1 Montipora capitata
GCAGGAAACTGGGCAACATAGTGTATACTTCTAATGGAGGCTGGGGACACCAGTTGATCACTATATACTCTGTCTTGCAATTGGGAGCACTGATGACAAGTCCAAGGTCAGCAGCAGCAATGGCAGTTCTGGTTAGCTGGGACTGGGCACGAGAGATGGAGGACTCAAGCAAGGCGATGCCATCTGCAAAGTCCAAGTCATTGAAGACTTTTGCTGGGTACCTTCTTGATTCAAGTGGGCACGTCAGAACTCCAGAGTCACCATCTGAAGACCTCAGCAGCAGGTAGTCCACCGAGATAATAAAAAGAAAAGGCGCCAATATATCACCCTGAAGCACTCCTGTGGTAATCCTAACCTAAATGGTTTGGAGATACTTCCATCAACCATCACTGAAGTGCTAGAGTTGGTATACAGCACCCGGATTGCGTTGACCAAGGTTTCTGGGATGCCATAATGACGTAAAACAGAGAACATCGCAGACCTATTGATGGAGTCGAAAACCTTCTTGAAATCCACAAAGGTGACAATCAATGGAAGTTGGTGTTCTCTAAAGCCTTCCATGATTCTTCGCAAAATATGGATTTTGCTGCGACCTGGACGAAAACCTGCCTGGTTCTTTCGTAGCACAGGGTCTAGGTGAGGTCGAATTCGGTTAAGGAGAATGTTGTTATAAACCTTGGAAGCTATCGACATGACAGTGATTCCTCTGTAGTTTGTCATTAGAGACAAATCACCCTTCTTCGGCAGTGGGATGATGCATTTGTCACCCACTCTTTAGGAGGCGACATGTTGGTGTACACCTCCAAGCAGAAGGTATGGATGATATTTATCATCTGGTCACCACCTCCTTGGAGAGCCTCTGCAGTAATTGTGCAATCAAGGCCAGCAGCTTTGTTGGTTTTCATGGCTGCAATTGCTTTAGCTGTTTCTTCACGGGTGGGAGGATCAGTGCAGATGGGGAGATCATTACTTGCCGGAGGAGGTAGGTTTGATGGAGTGAAGCCACTGTCATTGTTCAAAAGTGAATTGAAGTAGTCCTTCCACCCCTCAAGAAGGTGTTCTTCATTCTCAGGTGGGTCGCCATTCCTCAGTTTCACCTTGACGTTGGTTTTGATGTTCCACCCAGACAATGAATGGTTTACCTTCCAAGTGGTTGTATAATGACCTCTCTCTTCAGCTAAACGCATATCTTCCATTTGTTTGTTAAGTACAGCAGTCTTGTCTACTTTGTAGGAGTCATTCAGTCTGGTGTTAGGTTCCTCCACCTTGCTCTGGCATGAGGAGGCTTTATGAATTGGAATCTCTTCTTAGCCTCATCTCTTTGTATTTTGAGTTTGGTGGTTTCTTCAGACACCCAGTTAGGCAAGCCATGAGTTTCCTGCTTTCCAAGGACTTCCTCTGCCACATCTCTTACTGTGGTCTCGAAAGACTCGTACCGCTCTGATAAATCTATAGGTTGGTAATCCAAAGCCAGTGCTTCAAACCGATTGGATAATTCGAGCTGGAACTCATCCTTGGTGTCTGGATCTCTGCAACTTTTTCAAGTTAAACTTTGGTCTTTTGCACGTTGTCTTCTTATTTGATCTTAAAGTAGTAAGAAGCTAAAGATGGATGCTTACGATACGATGATCGGAGTCCAGTTCAACGGAGTTGTAGGCCCGACAGTTGAGCAGAGAGTTGACCCACTTGCTGTTGATGAGAATGTGGTCAAGCTGGTGATTCCAAGTCCACAGCCTACCATGCGGATGGGGAAATCTAGACTGTGCTGGACGAAGGTTGTGCTCCACGCACAAGTTCGTAAATAGACAGTTTTTTTCCCAAATGAAATCGTCCCGCAACTCTTAATCAAACCAAAGGATTATCATTGTCATGAGATAATTTAGTCACTTTACGACACTCCTTTGTTAAAAAGGAAGCCGGGCTTGAGGCAAAGGCTGACAAAAGCTTTCTCTTACTTTTCGAATAGCTGCTCCAACGCTAGACTGCACGGCACGTAACGTGTGACAGATGGCAAGATATTTTCAACAATATTAGGGATAGTCAGATTAGTGATTTTTGAAGTATTTACAAGGCAAACGATAGGTGTTGTTCCAAACATTAACATATTAAAGGCTCGCGACAGTATTCTGTCCTAAAGAGGCTGCTGTTTAGAAAGAACCAATCTTGAACACGGCTTGGAATGAAAAAAAAGAAAAGCCACAAGTTATTATCATATTTTACTGGATTTTTGAGACCGTCAGTTTCATTTTTTTCTAAGTGTCAATAAACTTTCGAATAATTTATCGCAACATTGAAAACTCTTAAACATGCAAGCCCGTGCCATGGGTAACCGCATTGTTGGGGATACTCTCAACATTTCCGAATCCCTAATTTTGTTACCAGAAGAGATTTCTGCACAAATTTTTCACTCGATGTACCTATCGTTAATAATACCGTGACACCTTTTCAGTTCCTTCATCCGGTCAGATGTTTCTTACTATTCATTTTGTCATTTTATCCCGCAGTTACTGCATTATATGCTATCGTTTCGGCTTGTCTCTTTACATGAAAGCTTGTAATTCAGCAAGTAAATCCACAGAGTACCAATATGGTATTTTATATATTACGACCGTCGAAAGTGAGCCAAGATCAAAGCAAAGGACACGACTTCTTCCATGATTTATTCCCGATTTTTACCCGATCTTTCTAATATATCATTAAAATCCTGCTCGTTTCTTTAATAAAGCTCGCAGTTAAAGGAGCAAAATAAAATAAATAAAATAATAAATAGCCTGTCTTCTTGTTCAAGTTTATATAGGTTTATATCTGAAATTGATTCTGTGCTGCATCTCGCAACTACTCAGTATCCTATAAATATTAAGATAAATCATAAGCCACTTTCTAATCAAGCACAAGGCAACACATGATGATATTCAGAGTCCTAATCATAACTTAAAACATAGAACTGAATTACAAATCTCCTCATTTTACATGAACACCTGTAATCTTTGACGTATCGTAATTGAAACCTTTCAATTGTCAATAAGGACCGCACAGAGATGCTTCATTCTCAGAGAAATCAATGGGAATAGGTTTGTCGCTTTGTTTTGGAGGTAATGTCTGTTTTTTTTTCGGCTACTTATTCTTCACGGTAGTTAACTTGATGCACTTTATTATTCAAGTTCCTTATATATATATTTCGTCATGTCTGTTGCTTGCCTTGTGAGGTCGCCTACAAATCTAGCTGGGCTACTAAACGTCAGAAAATTTATCCTCCACCTAATTGGAAAAACAGAGGTTACAATAAGCTTTGAGAGAAATAAGAAGACAACGCCAATAGGTGTTGAAGACCAAGCAAACTTAACCATGTATGTATAGCTTCCAATAACAGGGTGTTTGACATCTAAACTTATGTTTTCAAGTCAAACAGTCAAGTTGCTAAGACGTAGATGTGGACCTAACATGCTAATGTTTCATTGAAAATGCCGAGGGCTGTTCATGGACAGTGTGACGGTGATCCTTTCTCGCGGCGCTAGGGAGTATATGGCTCAAAGCTACTTGAAGGATCGTCATAATAAGTCTTTGTTTTTAATGGCACGACTTTCGCGAGCAGTAACTGCTTTAAATAACAATTTTCAAGCACGGTTTCATTTAATTTTGTTGCAGTTTCTTTCGGCTTCAAAGGGAAAAGCCAAATAAATTAAACATGTGGTACTTGTACATGTCAGGTACAATAAAAACGTTATCGGAGAACTTATTTCTTGCTTTGCTCAACGGTAGCAATAATTATTGTTTCTTAACTATCTCCGAGCAGTAGTTAACCGGTTTGATTCATAAATAGTCAAACTTGTGCACATGTTTTTGGCTCCGGCCGTCGAAGACTTATTGAATAGTCATTCTTTTAATGATAAGACACGGTTCTTATGAGTTCTAGTTTCATAGAAAGTTATATATCCTAAAGAAAAATCGGGACACAGTCGATTCTCCAAAAAATATATTTTTTCTGTTGTCGTGTCTTCAGAAATAAACACTGTAGGCAGGCGGCTGGTTTTAGACAGGTTTCCGTTCCCTCTCAAGTGCGCTTCTTTGGTCTGGTAAAAAGGGAAACATATACTTCATTATTAGGCGTGGTTACATAGGCTATAGTTGAGCAAACGTGATGCAAAAGCGACGGCAGGTGCAGTATCGAGTAAAAGTAACGGGTCTAGCAAAGGTTGGGATTTTCCTGGGTGGTACGCCATCTGGTATGCACAATGATCTTTTCGTTTTAGAAAATGTTGTACGATTGAATGTAAGTCAAACGGTGATATTTCAGTTCTATGTTTCCTGGCATAGAAGCGGCTTAGTAATCTGCGGCCTTCGCCTCATGAAGGCAGCAATCTCCCGGTATGTTTCAGTTATTTCCTAAAGCTTTTGAGCTGATCGAGATGGTTTTCGAGAAGAAATTATTCTAATAAGGCCTTTCGTTTAAAAAGGGAATTGATTGCGACAGATGTTGTTAATAATTTTAAAGAAAAATTGTGGTGATTCTTATGTGCTTAAACATTTACAATGGATTTAAGGGAACCTTCATAGATTTCTTGTAGATTATTTCCAGTAAAGGTTAAAGGGACCAAGGCTGATACAACGGAGAAGGAATATATTATGGTAAGCCAATATCCTTTCCCGTCCCTATATATCCGGCTCTTTACTGTTAAATCATTTCAGTTTTTCCCGTTCCAGTTATTTATTATATCGCTTTGTCGGCATTGCGACACATTTTGCGGGCTAAAATGGAGAATTTGGGTTAAATGAATATTAGCTTGCTGAAATAAACCAAGGAA
The DNA here is from genome assembly GCA_949126865.1 of Montipora capitata. Taxonomy (NCBI): domain Eukaryota; kingdom Metazoa; phylum Cnidaria; class Anthozoa; order Scleractinia; family Acroporidae; genus Montipora; species Montipora capitata. Next base: position 18,162,788 of record OX421446.1, read on the forward strand.
AAGTATGAAATTGTGCAATTGTACAAATAATTTCAACACTTACAAATGAGCTTTATGGACTTTTCCTTTTTCATCTCTTACACCTTTTAAAAATTCAAATGGACAGATTTTGTAATTTCTAGCCAGCTTCGCTTGATGGCGTATTTTCATTGAGGGAAAATAAAATGCATTCAACTTGTAAACACTCGCGTGCTTGTTCAGGCTGTTTTGTTGTCTTTTTTTAAGTTTTTATTTTGTCAATAGTAAGAAAGTTAGTGTTTTTGGGCTCAAATATGTTTTGGCCAGACGGCTGACGGCTCGGGGTAAAATGATCTGAGCCGGACCCAAAAGATAGTTGTGCCCGAGAACATAAACTCTATTGTTTTATTGTACCCCATCCGTTAAGTCTGTTAATTAAATTATTTAGCTCAGGTATTGTATCATATTACACACCATATCACTATTCACACTGTAACGTCTATGTAAACCGCATTCATTACTTGCAAAACATGAAGAAAGGCAGTGCCTCAGTTCGAAATATTGAGTTTTAGTAGTATATTCCTTCACCGTTATATCAGCCTTGCTCTCTTTGGCTTTTAATAATATTAATTGTGCAGAGGAAATCCTTCACCGGTATCCAGTGCTTCTGTTTTATTACGCTGGTCCTTGCTTAGAAAGTTATATTTCATAATCTTCAACCATTTATTCAACATTTTGATTAATTTTTTATTCATTTACTCATTCCTTCGTTCATTTAGTTATGTATTCAATAATTCAATTATTAATTAATTAATTAATTAATTCGTTTACATAGTATTACTTTGTACATGCATTACCAAGATACCTCAAGAATACATGAAAAAACAATTAACACGGTAAATATTCTTTTCTTTTTCCGTTGTAGGTGACTGCAAAACTGCGGATTGGGACAAAATTCCCAGCAATCATGTTTGATTCAATTGATATCACCATAGCAACAGTCGAGTGTTATTAGCCATTACAAGCATCGCTGGAAACTTACTCGTATGTTTCGTCATAATCAAAAATCGTGATATGAGGTACATACAGAACATCTGCATCATCAAAATATCTTGGCCCAGTTCCCCCCTCCAAGGGTACCAAAGGGAACGACAAACAGTGAGGTGGGGTAGGTAAGGGGGGTGTGTAATGTTCAAGGGTCAAAATCAATGATTTAAACTGAAGGTTAAATGGATCGACGTGGCCGAGCGTACCGATCAAATGGTAACCACAATCCCAAAAACCTTTGAGCGGATACGAAACATCATTGATATATAACATGGTTTTGAGGCTTTTAAATTACTGATGCAAGATCTTTCAGAATTATTGCTTGAATCAGTTGCGTTTTAATATTGTTCTATTGCCTTTATCTCATAGGACTCCTTTCAACTATCTGCTATTGAACCTTGCAGTAGCGGACATCATTTATCCAACCTTCCTCTCTACTTTTTTCATCTACCGTCACTCTTTCAATAACCCTGATGCAATGCTTGGGAATGCAATTTGCCTGTCGTTGAGGAAATTGGCGTGGATCGGAGGTGATTCTTCTGTATTCACTATGATTGCCATTGCAAGGGAACGCTGTAGTGCACCCATATTCAATTCAGCGGAAACTCACTTGGCGAAAATTGAAGGTGCGAAGATTAACCTGTTGAGTGTATTCAGGCCATATAAATGATAAGCGGCCATTTGCAATGGCAGATCCTTTTTCACCAATTTCATTTTAATTTTATTTTCACCAATATGAGTGTCTTAAGGATACCCTCAAAAACTGAATTCAGTTCTCATGAGAACAATTTTTCAACATCTGTATAGTATTCAGCAATTGACAATCGATCTTGACTTTTCTTTCCGAATCTTGTTTTTCAAAAGGCCTTTAAGGAATTACTATGGAAGTATCCACAAATTTCAATCAAATCCGACAATATTGAAATGCCTCAAAAACGTTGGCAAATTCACCCCCTGGGTCCCTCAAATGAAATAAAAGTTTAGCTTTAAACCTCAATTCTCGGTATTTATCCCTTTCTCATAGCATTTTTAAGGCTGGGAAAACTGACATTAATTACATACAGAGCGTCGGATCTTATGTCTGCCCATGACCTGAGGCTCTGGGAAACTCTATATAGGAGAGCATGCGCCATATGGTTCTTATAGCCAAAAATTGGCCGTTTGCACCTTACAACGTACGCCTGCTCACTCCTCGTGCTAACACGAATGAACCAATCAGAGAGGCTTTTCATTTTTCTTCGCGAAAACCAATAGAAAGACTTTTTGTTTCAGGGCTCCCCAGGACTCAATTTCTCCCTCGGTCATGCACAAAAGAGAAGAGCTCTGGGATTGAGATTGACATTAATTAGTAAAATAATACTAAAAAGCTACCTGTGGTCAACCAAATACTTTAGTTGCCCTGCTTCCCTAAAATTTACTTATCAACTGTTAAGTTTCATGCATCCCACGCTACAGGCAATTATTCCAGGTACTTGGACCCTTTCAGCACTGTTAAATACCCGAGGCTTCATGATCCAGAGCTTCGGCGGAAAAGTCGCCGTGAGGTCTTGTGATCACTTTTGGCTTGTTTCCGAAGAATTGCAAAAGGCTCATCGCCTCACTATGGTAATCTTTGTTGGCATTTCATCCTTGTTGATGATTGGCTATTACTCGATCGTTGTTTACACTTTGTGGTTCAAACGTGACGATCAGA
>OX421446.1:18170485-18177985 GCA_949126865.1 Montipora capitata
GTCAGCAGGCCGTGAAGTCGTTTCGTGTCTTCTTACACGGAAATCACTTGATCGCCATACTCGCCTTGGTTCGTTTGGCAAGGTTTTGCTCGAGGAGAAAAGTCTCAATCACAGCACAAAATATACAGGGAATCGTTCGGAATATCGGCGGAGAATGCGCTGGACCTTTCGCAGGTATTGGTACAGTAGCGTATTTCCAAGTGTGCGAGATTTGTTTAAAGATGTCCTCACCGATTCACCTAATAAAATAGCAGCGATTACTTTTGATCTGACAATTATTTTTATTCTGCCCCCTTACCCTGGTCGAGGTATTTCTAGAAATCTTACATGAATTGCGGTGGCAATAACTTTTGCTAATCTCGAGAAATTCTTGATCGCACGGGCCACACGCAGCACGACTTAATTTCAATGCGCGCCAAATTAAACTTAACGCTATCGAGCTCGTGTTCTCTTCACGATATTGTTCACGATGAGCCAACCGAAAGAAACAGTTCAGTCACGCCTGTTGTCGAGTGCGTTCTTACGTTTTTGTTAACAAACAGAGACAGCGAAACCTTTATGGTAAATTTTTGAGAATATTTAAAGAGGCTTTCGATCAAACTTAAAAGTCCAGGCAGATGATGGTTTTTCTGGTGCATTGTGCGACACTTGTCACAAAAGGCTGGAATCAATCTGGAAAAAAAAAAAAGGTCGTCATTTGCCATTTCAGCAAAGCACTTGTTGAAAAGGAGACATCCCCTTTATCCTTTGACCACGAGGAAAGATGCAGAAACTGCTTGTCACAGTGACATAGAAAAAGGTTATAGAATTCCCTTTGAAAATGTACAAATTAAGCCAATTCCACCATCCTCGGTGATGTATTGTCCTGGTGAGTTAAAAAATCACCATGAGGAAGGCACCCAAACACCAAAATCAAGTTGCCACTGCTTTTCAAAATCAAGCAAAGGAATATCTCTGTCCAGGTATACACAATTCCAATAATTCTGTATACATACACACACTGTATGTTGATGTAGAAACACATGTTTTATTACACTGACAGGGTACTAGAAAATGAAATTTGCCATGGTTGTAATGGCGTATCCTTAAGTTTCAAGTTTTTTTGCAAAAAATTAACTTTTTACAAAAGATGCCATATCCTTATCCTTTAGGAGGCTCAGAAGAGATGTTCCGCCAAGTGCTCCGGCTTATTGTCACACATGCCACCTGAGCCGCTCCAGAGGATCATTAATGAATCAAGATTAATACAACCAGAAATAGTTTGTTAGATTTGGTCATGTTTATCTCAAAAGTTCGTCCAGCGTCCTTCCCTGATTTGTTTGGAAACAAGTGAGAAGCGTTATTTTGCATTCTTCCAGTGGAATTTTTTTCATCTTTCAGCTTTTTCATAAATATTTCAAATTCTTCTTCAGTTTATAGTTCTTTCTCACATCATGTGCTGGGTCACAGAATTATGATATGGTTTCAAAATCTAAAAAACAAAATACTGCTCACCGAATTGGTTTTGAGATACTTTTCAAGCAACAAGTTTTAGAGGGCCTTTGAGCAGCACTGTACCATTAGCATAGTAGCAGTTGGGACCCAGCAAACACCCTTTAAAACATTGCCTTGCAATAGTATTACACAGGTATGAAGCTGTAGCCCTTTTGTAAAGATTGGAGTAATCTTTTTCCCATTCCTTAAACTGAGAAAATAATTTCTCTTTTCATCAGTGACCACATTTCTGTCATTCTGTAGAGTGCTCTTTACCTCTTCCAACAATTGTCTATCTAGATTAATGCTGAAGTGACATTTTGCATTTTGCCTGAGTATAATATTTATGCTGATTTGAAAACCCAAGCAGCTGGATACAGTTGAACAACAACAATAATAGTAATAATAATAATAATAATAATAATAATAATAATAATAATAATAATAATAATAATAATAATAATAACAATAATAATAATAATTATTATTATCATTATTATTATCATTACAATTAATATCATTGTTGTCGTTGTTCAACATACTTGTACTATAGAAAGAGTATGCTGTTTCCTTCTTTCTGTGGGAAATATGAAAATAGTACATAAATCAGTTACTAATGGTTCATTTTTTGAGGTTCTATTTTGTTTCCCTAAACTGAAATATTGTGCTACTTTTTCTGATGTGTCCAATAACGCTGACAAATTAATAAAAAATATTGAACGAATGTGAAATAATTATTACAAGTTGTCACATTTTTGGGATCTTTGATGTAAAGAGAAATATCAAGGTTAAGATTTTATATTTGCAAAGGTACAACTCAGATTATGTACTACATGGATCCAAACTCGTTTTACTATTGGAGAAAATTTCTTTCAGCATTGTTTTAGAAACCTCAGGACTCCGTTGTTGTTATTACTGTCGAACACACAGCACACTTTTGTATGAAATATGAAATAGCAAACTAAAATTTCCTTAGAGCAAAATTAATGTTGCTTGAGAACATTAATGACAACCCAACTTAAGGTGCTCACAAAATATTCACAATCTCCTTCCTGTGTTCTTTGTAACTGTCTTTAATCTTTTTTCACGTTCAGATTATTGTCTATTATCCAAGTAAAATTGTCTCAAAGGAATTGCCAGCACATTTGCACAGCCTGGGTATTGCCTTTTGCAAGGCTATATTAAAGAACACATCAGCTGTTACTTTGGCAGCATTAAGAAGCAAACGTTTTCTCTGGAGATCAGCAAAATTTCAGCCACAGCAATTGATGCAAGAAATCTAGAAATACCTCGACTAAGAAAAGAAGATCAAAAGTAATCGCTGCTATTTTATTAGGTGAATCGGGGAGGACATCTTTAAACAAATCTCGCACACTTGGAAATACGCTACTGTACCAATACCTGCGAAAGGTCCAGCGTGTTTCTCCGCCGATATTCCGAACGATTCCCTGTATATTTTGTGCTGTGATTGAGACTTTTCTCTTCGAGCAAAACCTTGCCAAACGAACCAAGTCGAGTATGGCGATCAAGTGATTTCCGTGTAAGAAGACACGAAACGACTTCACGGCCTGCTGACCTCTGATTGGGCAGAAAAACACAAAGAATTTCTGGCACCAATCAGAATTGAGGATTACCTCTGCTGTTTGGAACTTCTCGCCCTACTATGTTTTTCTTCGTCGCCATTTTCTTTCGCCCGTTTTGACTTTCCCTTGCCTCCGCGATCTGTCCCGAGGATCGGGTAGAGTGCAACCGAGCAATGTGGTTTCAAGTCCAGCACTAGACTTCTACCCTACCCCCTCGAGCCCTGTCAAGGAAGAAAAAAGAAAAGAACAACAAAAGTCCTGACAAGAGTTGTGACCCAGGAGAAAAATCAATAATAAAACCGCGGACAGACTGAGCAGACGCGACCAAAATTGCGAAGTTGATTAATTAAGCAAAAGTGGTTCTAACACTTACTAGAAACGCTCCTACCAGGTGTATCCTATGACTTCTGTAGTAAAATTATCGTTAAAAATCAAAGGCCCTTGGAGCCAACTCATTCATGTTTATGCAATATGAGCAACCAACTTGATGAACCCCTTTAATCATTTAATTGTTTGTCCGATGTTGCATTTTTGCTTCGTTTCAATTTCTTAGCATGCCAACCCTTATCACTGGGTTGCCATATAAGGCAATTCAGTCAAAAAATGCGATTTTTTTTCAGTTTTTTCATGTGTTGGAAATAGGAAAAGTTACGCAAGAATAGGGTCTTCCCTGTGAATCTCCAGCTACGTAAAGCTGTATTGCCTTTGTTCCTAGAGCCTTCTTCCCGTATCTTTGGAAGGTTTACGGGGATTGTAGTAAGGCGCAGATTTTATCTGGAAGACACAGTAGAATGCTTAAAGTTGCACTGTCATGAGCTGCGCATGCTCGAGTTTGTTTGCTTTCGAGCCCACGGAAACTTCTAGCCGCCATCATGGTTTCACGAGTGAGTCACGTATATCCGCCGGAGTTTCTCCTTTCTCCACCATGGCCCTCCCCAATGGACTCCATTTTAAATTTGTTACTCGTGGTAACTCCTACAATGGAAGAAGCAGGCCAAGGGATCGTGCTCGAATGCGGCATATTTGTCATCATTCCCAGAGCTGCTCACTCCGGAAACGCGACACTATCTATTTTTCAAATAGCTTCTCGTTTGTAAATAATTGTTGTATAAATTAAATTTGATCAAGAAGGTAAAAATTCACCAGAATGTGCTGTACTCCTAAGGTGAAGTGCTCACCCACCGCCTAAAATTGTGTATCAGTAAGTTTTATGGGTTTGTTAACCTCAAAGTAATTATTCCAGAGCACTTGTCGAATCAAGTCTTTTTTTCCCTAATACAGATCGTTTGTGTAAATCACAAAAATCCAAGGTTGTTTGTAAATCATCTCTTTGGGAGTGCAATGAGTCTCACATAGGTAAAACGAAACGTTTCTTGCGTGACCATAAAAATAGCACTCAGTGGGATCAGTCAAACTTCCGCTATTGCATATCACGCACCCTTGCCTTGGTCCACAAGGGTAGTCCATGGCGCGGGTCCATGAAGGAACCTTGTAAATAATTGCTTCCATCAAGTTAACTTTTCAAAATATTAAACATAAACACAGCTTTGATTTTGACTATAATAAGCATTTTTTTGAAGAAAATTGGAAGTCCCATAACTAATTCAAAAACATAAAACAAAGGGCGGCTACAAACATAATTATAAAGCGACAGACAAGCTGAGAGGTTTTGCAAAACATGTCAACCCATCATCATCATCATCATCATCATCATCATCATCTGTCGTTTGCAGAGCAGGCTACTACAAGCTTCCTCCACCCACAACGGTTCTGTGCCAATTCAGACAGCTTGTCGGGGCCAATCATGTTGTCTGTGTCTCCCAATAGGTGTTGAATGTAACTGAGAAACACGGTTCGCTGCCTTCCTGGTTTCCTCTTCCCATGTGATGGAATATACATACTCCTTGCATGGCTCAGCATCAGGCATCCTACGTACATGGCCCAGAAACCTCAGTTGACGGGTTCTGACATTTTCCACTAGCGGGACAGTCTGGGTTAGATCATAGATGGTAGCATTGGACACCCTATCAATTCTCTTGATGTTGAACATATTTCTATAACATGAGGTAGCAAAGGCATTGATCCCGCTTTCCATAGCTTTCGACAGGACCCACGACTCACAACCATATAGAAGGACAGTGACACAGGTGGTATTAAATAACTTGATCTTGGTGGAGATTGAGATGCAGGGGCATCTCCACAGACGTTCCAGCTTCCAAAAAGCTGTCCAAGCAAGCCCTTTCATTCTCTTGAAATCCCCCACTACTAGATGCCATTGTACTACCATATACTCTGTCTTGGGAGCACTGATGACAAGTCCAAGGTCAGCAGCAGCATTGGCAGTTCTGGTTAGCAGGGACTGTGGACGAAAGATGGAGGACTCAAGCACGGCGATGTCATCTGCAAAGTCCAAGTCATTGAGGATTTTTGCTGGATACCTTCTTGATTTACGTGGGCACGTCAGAACTCCAGAGTCACCATCTGAAGACCTCAGCAGCAGGTAGTCCACCAAGATAATAAAGAGAAAAGGTGCCAATACATCACCCTGAAGCACTCCTGTGGTAATCCTAACCTAAATGGTTTGGAGATACTTCCATCAACCATAACTGAAGTGCTAGAGTTGGTATACAGCACCTGGATTGCGTTAACCAAGGTTTCTGGGATGCCATAATGACGTAAAACAGAGAACATCACAGAGCTATTGATGGAATCGAAGGCCTTCTTGAAATCCACAAAGGTGACAATCAATGGAAGTTGGTGTTCTCTAAAGCCTTCCGTGATTCTTCGCAAAATATGGATTTTGCTGCGACCTGGACGAAAACCTGCCTGGTTCTATAGTAGAAGAGGGTCTAGGTGAGGTCGTATTCGGTTAAGAAGAATTTTGTTATAAACCTTGGAAGCTATCGACATGACAGTGATTCCTCTGTAGTTTGTCATTAGAGACAGATCACCCCTCTTCGGCAGTGGGATAATGCATTTGTTACCCACTGTTCAGGAGGCGACATGTTGGTGTACACCTCCAAGCAGAAGGCATGGATGATATCAATCATCTGGTCACCACCTCCTTGGAGAGCGTCTGCAGTAATTGTGCAATCAAGGCCAGCAGCTTTGTTGGTTTTCATGGCTGCAATTGCTTTAGCTGTTTTTTCACGGGTGGGAGGATCAGTGCAGATGGGGAGATCATTACTTGCCGGAGGAGGTAGGTCTGATGGAGTGAAGCCATTGTCATTGTTCAAAAGTGAACTGAAGTAGTCTTTCCACTCCTGAAGAAGATGTTCTTCATTCTCGGGTGGGTCGCCATTCCTCAGTTTCACCTTGACGTTGGTTTTGATGCTCCTCCCAGACAGTGAATGGATTATATTCTAAGTGTTTGTATAATGACCTCACTCGTCAGCTAAACGCATATCTTCCATTTGTTTGTTAAGTACAGCAGTCTTGTCTACTTTGTAGGAGTCATTCAGTCTGGTGTTAAGGTTCCTCCACCTTGCTCTGGCTCGAGGAGACTTTGTGAGTTGGAAGCCTCATCTCTTTGTATTTTGAGTTTGGTGGTTTCTTTAGAAACCCAGCTAAGCAAGCCATGAGTTCCCTGCTTGACAAGAACTTCCTCTGCCACATCTCTTAATGTGGTCTCGAAAGACTCGTACCGCTATGATAAATCTATAGGTTGGTCATCCAAAGCCAGTGCTTCAAACCGATCGGATGATTCGAGCTTGAACTCATCCTTGGTGTCTGGATTCTACAACTTTTTCCTATTGAACTTTGGTCTTTTGCACATTGTCTTCTAATTTGATCTTAAGCTAGTAAGAAGCTAAAGATGGATGCTTACGATACGATGATCGGAGTCCAGTTCAACGGAGTTGTAGGCCCGACAGTTGCGCAGAGAGTTGATCCACTTGCTGTTGATGAGAATGTGGTCAAGCTGGTGTTTTCAACCTACAGGGTGATTCCAAGCCCACAGCCTACCATGCTGATGGGGAAATCTAGACTGTGCTGGACGAAGTTTGTGCTCCACGCACAAATTGACCAATCTCTCAACATTATCATTTGTCTGATGATGGTAACAGTACCTCCTGACAACTTCAGGATGAGTGTGATGACTGTCTGTACCTATTCTGGCTTTAAAATCCCCAACAACAAGATTGATGTCATGTCTCTTGAGTTGCTCTAGATGTTCTGCAAGGGAAGTGTAGACGTCGTCCTTAGCTGTTGTTGGACCACATTCTGTTGGAGCATACACGACAGTAATGGAAAGCGTGGGATTCCCGTGGAATGTTGCATGGATGATTCTTTTTGAGATAACCTCGACCTTCTGGATGCACTTATAGATCGACTTGGAGATGACAAAACCATCGCCACCTATTTCGTCCATGCGCCCGCGTAACGTAAGCGGTTTCTTAGAATTCTAATTCTCAAAATGGCGTCAAATTCTACAAAGAAATTTATC
>OX421446.1:18190485-18252985 GCA_949126865.1 Montipora capitata
TTTATCTAAGCCTCCGTTAAACATACAAATGATGCGTCGTTATTATCAGCAATTGCTTGTAGTTCGTCGAGTTTGGGAAGCACCTGTCGAATATTGGCGTAAACCATAGCCGGGATTGAACATGCCAATCTCGTGACCCGATTAGGATGATCTAAGTCTACAGCATTGCTTACATTCCAGAGGTCACAGTTCACTGATTCCAGTTTCAAGCGAACTTGTTGACCTTTCGCTTTCTTACGGCCAGCCCTCTAAGATCGATTGGGCTTTCGTATTCCTAGGTTGTTAATGCGTTCCCAGACAACCACAGGTAGCAATGATCGAGAGGTAGACCTTCGGATGTTCTTGAGTTCACATGACGAGTAAATTATTTGTCCTGGACAAACAACATGGCGGATCGAAGTTCCCGGCACACGAGACCACTCGATGGCGAAATGGCCGAAAATGCCAAAGACGTACAGGAACCAATTCCACCATAGTAATCTGGGACTTGTTTGCTATAAATCCTGCCACATTGTAGGTCATGCAACAGTAATACAAACGAGAAACTAGACAAAACACACGGAGCTCACATAATGGCTGCCATTTACGGCGCCGCTGACCGATGAATCGATCAATGTTGAGATGACAAGGGTTTTGAAGGCAGACAAGCAACTATAATCAGGACAAACGGTTCGTGATGGTGTGCCGAGTTTTCACTGGCCCGTCATGAAATCAGTAGTAGACTGCCGCCTTGCTGCCTTCCGTCGTTTTCGAAGTTTTCTTGTAGTTTTCGGAGTCAGGTGATTTGCTAGGAATCGTTTCGATCCGGTCCTAGCCTTCTTTACGGGGGATTAGCCCTGCACGACTTATTTCCGGATTTATGTACAAAAAAAATGAAGGATATCGTTTTCATGATGGAACTAAAGGCGATGAAGGTGAAGAGTTCAAGTGCAGAATGCCCAACCTGGGGGAGACCTTGGAGTTAACTAACCCTACCAGAATTGACAGCACCTAAAAGGTATTGCATTGTTCTCCAGCAGTTTAAGGAGCATGTCCAGCCGGAACATAACTCACAAGGTGCTCTAGTACTACAGGTATGAAACCTTACAACACCGTATAGTTGAACACCTTACACCCAGGCACATCACCAGGGAAGATGACAGCGGATCTTCCATTAGCACGTCACTGGCTGGACTCGTCTACGGCCCTACGGTAGCAGTCCATGCGAGGATGTTAAAAGCAAAGACTGCCCAGTCAACCCAGAGCCGATCAAATCAACTCTTTTGCCAAGAGGCCCATGGCAATACCTGGCCTTTGATTTGTTAAGTCCACTACCATCCGGATACTTTGGTCTAGTCGAAGTTGATTACTTCAGCAGATTTTATGAGATTGGAATAATGCGATCCACAACATCCGCGATTATTGAACCTTTGAAGGAGATTTTCACAAGCCATGGTTTGCCACTGTCAGTGACCAGTGATAATGGACCACGTTCAGGTGTGTTTGAGCGATACCTGGAAGATCTGCTGTAATGCACCGGAAGACCACTCCTTTAGGGCCCTAAGCAAATGGGGAGGTCAAAGACGAAACAGACCTCTTTGAAAAGGGTGAGAATTGCACAAGCTGAAGGAGGAAAATGCGAACAAAACTGCCAGAATTGAGAGAGAAAGGGGTAGCAAGCGAGGCGCTTGACTGGGACAGTGGAATGAAGGCAAAAGCAAAGGTGTATGCAGACAATAAGAGCAACGCTAAGGAATCGGACCTCAGTCCAGGTGACAAAATATGAAACTTAGAAACGCTGTTTCTAGTGTTTCTGGAACCCAAGAATCAGTTTCCCCGGCAAGGCTGGAGTTCACTTAAGTTCTCTTTGAAATGAAGGTTAAAAAAAATTAAACAGTAAAAGATAGAAGAAACCACTCAAATATTGGCATCCAAGTACCGGACATGGAATGGATGGAATGGGAAACCACTGGACGAAACCTCCGGCCTCCGGCCTGAAACCATCCTCGGAGACCCAGGGGCAGTCAGTCGGGGCAGGAGAATTATGTAGAGAAATTGTGTTGATTGCGTTTAACAAGAATATCGTGGAAAGGGATTTGGATATTTTCCTCAAATCCAATTGTGAATTCACAATCATTTACCATGTACGCAACTTGCTTTCGTGAATAGATGCATTCTATCGACGTCGTGCATTGAACTTGCCGTTTCTTTTCAGAATCAAACCTTTGAATACTGGCAAAAAAAGAGACTTAGGAAACAGAGGAAGGATCATGGCGGGTAAGACTAATTTGAAGAACTGCAAAGTGTGGAACCGCGGAAACTGCGGAACCTTGAAAAATGGCTGTTTTATTGAAACCATAGGTTAAAACCATGGTATTTACATTAATTTTTGTTGAGTATCGACTGAACCCTTCGATTATCGCGTTTCAGGGGCCATTTCTAGCTGATATCCGTGTATTTGCGCCATCTGATTCAAGTTAGACGATTATCTCGTGGATTGCGTGACAATTTACATTTACAAGCTCAAAAGACGATCTCGCTTGGTTTGAGCATTTTTACCCTCGACGTGCAGGTCACGTGATGCCATTTCCTGCCTGTCAATTGTCATTTTGGTTTATAGCTTTTTTGTACCTTTCCGCAGTATGTTTCCAGCTTTCCTAATCTTTTTCGTGTCGTTAGTTGGGTCTGCATAAGGTTGTTTTTGAATTTACTGGTGAGACTGGCTTCGGCCCGTCATCACTTCATTTCCCTTTTATGTTTGTATTACTTTCTTTAGTTTTACGGCGTCTGTTTGCCCTCAGGACAACGGCGGATTGCCAGCTATAACTACCACTGGTTTGATCAATCGCTTGTAGTTACAAGGAGAATTTGGTGCGTGGCGCGTTCGTGGTGGGATGGTTCCTTGATCTTGGCCAAGGCATTGCTCAGAAATACACTTGAAACGTGAGCGTGCACGCTACATTTATTTATCGCCGAGCAAATTCACATAAAGGGAATTTTACAAAATATCAACTTTTAAACTCAGGCAAAAATATGTAGGCGAAGCAACGGCACGTTCCTTCTTCCATTCATGTTTACGGCTTAGTAAGTCTTTCGTCGGAATACCCTTGTAAAAAAACAACAAATAATCACCGGAAGGAGGGACGTATGGCGTCTTATTGGGGACAAAAAAGGAAATTACAAGTCAAAAGGTCCTATACACGTCGATACCTCTTCTTCAGGTCATTCATTTCGTTTCCTCGTGGCGTCGTTTTCGTGGTTGGGTCGTGATGCTCTGTTCTTGTCGTTGTTGTCTTCTCCGTGTCGTCGTGTTGCTCTGTTGGTGTCGTCATGTTGCCCGCTTAGTCGTATTGGGTTCTTCGTGTCGTAGAGTTGCTAGTTTCATCGCATTACTTTCTTCGTGTCGTCGTGTTATATATCAATTTCGCCGTTTTCTTCAATTCGTCGACGGCTGCATAAATAAGTCAGCGGTAAGTCAACGTTTCCCGCCAATTTTGCCAATGGATACACCATCCCATATGGACATAGAAGATTTTGTGGACGGAAGCAGTTTGTGTAAAAAACAGACATTTCGATAGGGGAATGTTCAGTGGAAAGGCTAGGTTTATTGTTTTCCTTGAATTTTTGGGCCCTCTAGCGACGAAATAAAACACCGCCGCGCAATATACGCATAAGCATGAAAACATCACTGAAATAAACAAGTTCATGGTTACACGAGACATTGCAAGTTTCCTTGCCAAAATAGCCACAAACTCAGTTTTCCAAATTTATCCCAAGAGAAAAGTAGAAGATAAGAGAGGAAAGTAATATGCTTTGCCAAAGGGAATACAATATATGTCGTCCCCATACATAACCTACCCTACCAGGAAAAGGTGACTTACCGCTGACTAGTTTATGCAGCCGTCGACGAATTGAAGAACACGGCGAAATTGACAACACGTCGAGAAGAAGACAGGAATACGACGAAACAGCAAATCGACGAAACGAAGAACGCAGCGAGACAAAACGGGCAACATGACGACACCAACAAAGCAATACGACGGCACGACGGCACGACGGCATCACGACCCAACCACGAAAACGAAGCCACGAAGAAACGAAATCAAGGACCTGAAGAAGAGGTATCGACGTGTGTAGGACCTTTCGAAGCCACACAACGTAAATTCCTATTTTGTCCCCAATCTGACGCCATAGGGAAACCGGACAATTTTGGCAGGATCTCGGAATCTCAAAAGTTAAGCGTTTTTGTTAAGTCTCGAAGTTTCGTTTTTGCATGGTTTGTTTTTACTTTTTTTGAGTCTCGAAACTTTTTACTAAGGAGTCTCGGACTCGGATTTTTAACTAGGCTCTCGACGTCTCGGCGAGTCTCGGATTTTACCATTGGCCACCTCTAGCAGTTGGTCATTGTTATTGTGACTTGTCATGCAATCCATCAGTTAATTGGCGAAAGTGAATCAGATGGTGCAAATACGCAGATCATAGCTAGAAATGGCACCTGGAACGTGGTAATCAGCGGATACAGTCGATATTTAACCAATATTAATGTAAATCGCATCGTTTTTATCATGGAGTTTCAAACAAAACAGTCATTTCTCTATGTTCCGCGGTTCCGCGGTCTGCAGTTCCTCTCATTAGTCTCACCCGATCATGGCCATATAGCAATTAATAGCCGTTTATAAAAATGCGACTTTTGCGGCAGTACATGAAAAGGTAGAAATTCTATGGGTATTTCAGCCAAGAATCAAACTTGTTGTTCTTTGATCCAAATCTGCAGCTTGTAATTTAATCATGTAATTATTTAATTTCCACATTCAATTTGGCAATTCAGACATTTGCATTGTTTATTTGATCAGTAAATTTGGCAATTCTCTGATCAAATAGACAATGTAAACGTTTTGAATAGCGAAATTGAATGTTAAAATTTGAAAAAATTGACGCGCAAACCAGTGTTTTTGTGTCTGTCCTCTTAAATTACGTCATAACATTGTTGCTTTGACAATCACAACACTAACTTGCATAATTTGAAAATTCAGTTCAAGAACCAAAATGCGACCAAATACGCTCGTCGCATTCAAAAATGTCCATGGCTTCGTGAAAATCCAGCGATTTTGAGGTAGGAACATTCTTCAGTTACCTTCTCAACTTCCTCGCCTGAGGCGAAGTCCGCAAGACTAAAATAAAAAAGGCAAATCCTCCAAATTGGTACTTTCAATTTTGCATAAATTGCAGCTTTGTGTGGGTAAGGTCAGTGGACATGCTCTTGAGAAGAGAAGCTGCGTTTGGCGTCGGTTGCAAGATTCGGAAACAGTAGCGATACAAGAGATAGCAAACATTTGCCCAAAGAAGACATTTTCGCCGACTACAGCAATGCCGCAAGTCTCCTTCCGAAACATGTTTCCGCCGTGAGCTGCTGTATAGCTAACATTAATGATACTAAGGTCCAATTGACAGACAATTCTTGGGAGGTAAATTCCCGATTTGTACTTAAATCTGTTTGCACAATGAACCAGCGAAAGAACAAAAGGGACACGTAGTCCTCTTTGGGTTCGACACGTCCTTCAGCCCCACTAATCATGGAACCCAACCCCCACTCTCACCGGCAGTAAAACCATGACACCAATAACAGTCGTACCACTGATTTCTGAAATGCAGTTGCCTACACCAAGTAAGCAACGCTGACAAGAACACGACAAAAGAGAGCGAAGTAGTCGTTAGCCTACGAACGCAGACGTATTTCCGGCCATCGTTTCTCTCCCCCGAAAAAGGAGAGAAACGACCTGGTGCGCATTTAGGTGAATTTTTCGTTCTTGAACAAATTTAATTTATGCAACAATTATTTGCAAACAATGAAAGAGGCTATTTCAAAAATAAATACAATGCAGTGTTTCTTTCCGGGGCTGATAATTTGTTAGGGTGTTTGGGATTTGAGGAGGATAAACACGTACCAATAACAGTAGTTTGTGAGGTAATTTTAATTTTCTCGGCTACTCTTCCTTCTTTGGAGTTGTTGTGATGCATTTTTACTCCAGATCCTTATATATTTCGTCATGTTTGTGGCTTGCCTTGTGAGGTCGCCTAAATATCTGTCTAGGCTACTAAAAATCAGATAAATTATCCTTAACTTAATTCGAAAACCAGAGGTTGAGTGAAGTAAGAAGAGAAGGCCAATACGTATTGAGGTACAAGCAATTTGACCATGTATACATAGCTTTGAATAATAGTGACTTTTTAAAGTCCAACAGTTAAGTTGGTAAAACGTAGATGTAGATGTAGATGAAGACGTCGGAGGTTTCTTGGTTGGTCATTGTTTTTAAAGGCAAGGCTTTTCCGAGAAGCAAATTACCAAGGCACGGTTTCATTTTATTTTCTCGCCGCAGTTTCTTTCGACGTCACGAGGAAAAGCCCAAGAATTTGAGCATTTGGTATGTACCAACGTTAAATGTTATCGGAGAACTTATCTCTTGCATTGCTGGACGATAAGCGGTATCTCCCAGCAGTAGTTAACCGGTTTGCTTCATAAATTAAAGTTGCGCTCCTGCTGTTTGCTCCAACCGTCGAAGTTTTGCTTACCTTCTTGTAAGGATAGAGAACAGATCGCATGGGAGTTTCATAGAAAGTTATGTATCATAAAGAAAGGAGTGGACAGGACATAGTGGATTCTCGGAAAAAAAATCCTGTGTCGCTGTAGGCGGGCAGGTTTTGGACAGATTTCTGTTCCCTTTAAACTACGTTTCTTCGGTCTGGTAAAAAAAAAAAAAAGAAATATATTTCACTTCTAGGAGTGTTCATTGGCCATAATTGAGCAAACGAGATGCAAAATTCACACCTGTTTGATGCTAAGTGCAGTATCGAGTAAACGTTACGGCGGTTCTAGCAACAGTTAAGCATTTTCTGGGTGATGCATCATTTGGTTTGCACGCTGATCTTTTCGTTTTACAAAATGTGTGTGATTGAATGTAAGTCTGTCTATGATATTTGAAATTCCCTGGCATAGAAGCGGCTTAGTAACCCGCTGCCTTAACTTTGGCTCATAAAGGCAGCAATCATCCGGTCAACCTCGTTCCCAGGGTCTCTTTTCTCTGCCGCCATTGTCTCAAAGATATATTTGAACATGAATGTTTTTCGTTCTTTAAAAACTACTCAGTGTGCAGACAAAAAAGAAAAAAAAAGGAATTATAATAAATGTGAAAAACCCTTACGCTTAATGAAAAAGGGTAGTTTCAGAAAACTAAAGAAATCTCATGCAAAATGAAATACTGGTTCCATGAGGCAAAACCAAACAACCCGAAAGTAAAGAAAAGCTGACTGCGACACCATTAGGCTCGTAAATGGCTGCGAATCCTCAGGAATGGAACGCAACCAAGCGAGGGGGTATCTAGTCCAGCGCTAGACCTAAACCCGATCCTCTCGTGCCGAGTCAAGAAATAAAAGAAGAAAAGAGATGATATTAAATCTACAGACTGACGCTATCAAAATTGCGAAGTTGATTAAGCAAAGATGGAAATAACACCTACTTAGAACTCATTAACCAGGTTTATCCTATAAGTTATGCAGTAAAATTATAGTTAAAAATAAAGACAAAATGAAATAAACCTTTGTTAGTTACATATAAGAAAAAGCTGGCAAAAATCTTTAACTATTTTCTATTGCGTTAAACTCAATAGAAAAGCTACATAGTACATCTGCGAAGGTAATTTTTAATTTACGATCAGACATATCGCATACACTTACAGATGCCTTAAAGCTTGCTAACTGGCATCCACTATGTTTTAAATACAATATTGCATTGTTAAAACTGGTGCACAAGGCTCATTGGGAGAATCTACCATCGCCCTTAGGTGCTAGTATAATCTGTGGAAGAGCATCGATACATCCGTCTAGGACACCTGACTCTGTTGTTTTACCTCCTTTCAATTCGAGATTTGCGCAGTTATGGATTAGATACAGAGGCGCGGTGCTATGGAATAACACCTTAGCCAACGATCGTTCAATTGTAGACGCGAGTTGCACATCTTTACCAACCAAGTTGAAAGACTGCAGGTTCTTAAATTTTAATTTTCACGCTACGTCAATTTCCACTACAGATTTAAGCGACTATGATGATAATGATAAGAATAATCTAATAATAATAATAATAATAATAATGATGGTGATGATGATGATGATGATGATGATGATGATAATAATAATAATAATAAAGTCGATACAATACACATCGAAAGTCATAGAAAATGGAGTATTATTTAAAAATCAGAATTGAAACATCATATTCTTAAATTATAATTGAAGCATAGCCTAGATCGCTTGAGAAAACGCATTATTGTTCTCTTCAAAGAAGAAAACCTTTCAATCACAATCGAAACGAGCCTATCGTCCACCGACTTTCTGGACTTAACGCTGGATTTACGGAGAGAAAAGTACTACACCTACAGAAAACCCAACACCAAACTATCATACATCAACGCACGGTCGAATCACCCACCCACCATCATCAGAGCTGCCAATGATGGTCAACAAAAGAATATCTGACCTGTCTTGCGACAAAGACGAATTCGACAATGCCAAAGATGATTACGAATTGGCGTTTAACTGAAAACGGGCACAACGCAACCTTCAAGTACGAGCCCGCCAAGCAAAACAGCGAACGGAAAAGGAACAGTCAACGCAATATCCTCTGGTTCAAACCTCCATACAACCTGCAAGTCAAGACCAACATCGGAAAAAAATTCATCTACCTGATCAAGAAACACTTCCACAAAGGCCACAAGCTTCACAAAATTCTAAACACGAACACAGTCAAGCCTAGCTACAGCTGCACAACCAACATGACAGGCATTATTAGGCAACACAATGCGAAAGTATGAAACGCTACGAAAACACCTAACGAAGCGCGACTATGCAATTGCAGAAACAAGCAATCATGCCCCTTAGACGGCAAATGTCTACCATCGTCTATAGTCTATAGAGCCGAAGTGACAAGCGATAACAACACCAAAATCTATTACGGAGCGTCAGAGGGCGAGTTCAAAACCCGATACAACAACCACACTAAATCCTTCAGGCATAAAAATTTAAAGTACTGCAGTGAGACGAAGTTATCGAGGCATATTTGGAGTCTAAAGGACAATAACATCAATTACACGCCACGCTGGGCAATAGAGTCTTTCGACTCACCATACAAATGTGGATCAAAGAGATGCGACCTGTGCCTTACAGAAAAGTTGTACATAATAAAAGAAGATACGCGCCCCCTACTGAACAAAAGAAACGAGTTAATTTCTAAATGCAGACACAAGAACAAATACCTTTTGTCGAACTTAAAATAGCACGCTCCCCTAGAGTATTAGAATGGTTTTTAAATGAGTTAGAATGCAAATGAAAGATCTGTAGCCTGATGATTGTCTAAACATGAAACTTGAAGTCGCTACGCTGTGAAGTTGTCTTTCTTCTAAACGTTATATATACATATATATATTAGTTGCATTTTTTACATTTATTTGTAATTGTTGTCAGTTCTTAGTTCTTTTAGACTCGAACGTTTAGTTTAGGTGCATCATAGTACGTAATTTTGGGGAATTTCATTTTAAAAGGAGGCTCGAAAGGTCGAAAGGGTTTTTAGCTGCGCACGCAAGCGTAACCTACACACGCCATAACTAAGAAACACGCGACGGCTGTTTGAATCAACTTTCTATCAAAAGTAGCGCGCGCAAGACACCGGAAGTGAAAATACGGCGTAAAATTGCGCGAACTGGAAATAAAACATGCGGAAAAAATATGTCTTTATCTCGAAACCTATCTTGATATTTTGCATGCACGCATCATACACGATGGCACTTTAAATATAAAGGTTTCGGGAAAATTATCAACTCCAATTTTCTGTAAACTATAAAACGCCCTTTTTCGATGTATCTTAAATTCTACTAGATGACGTTTTGTCATATTCTCTATGAAGTTGACGAATTTAGGGAGATTTCCAACAAAGAAATGAAAACGGTTGGTCACCGACGTTTTTTCAGATAATTTTCAAAAATTGAAATTTAGAGGGCATTTTTGTTGACCTGGTGTGTTGCCATGGTACCCGATAAGACATCATGAGTGGCCTTAAGGTATTACCCAACAATAGAGTTGCAAGATTTATAGTTTGCCTACATTATGGAATATCCTTCCTTGGTATCTTTCATCGTTTCACAAGCACTATGGCAACTAAAAACCCTTTCGAACCTCCGTAAGTGTCATTTTGTAGAGACACGACCCCATAAGCTTCATAGCTTAAAACATAATCGTGTGTAAATATCCCATCGGGTGTAGATCGATAAAAAACTGAAGAATGAAATAGTTATAGCCGATCACATGAAAACATAAATGAGAGGGGATTGCCAATTCACATTCAACACGCACACATTGAGGAACCTACGCTGACTTACTTATACACATGAAAGACTGAGTAAGCACAGTGATGTACAAAGACGCAGTTTAAAGACCGTAGTTCCCAGGTGAGCGGATTTTGACTTCTTCTCTTTATTTCTGGTTAAGACGTTTGCTTTGAACACTTGAAGCTGTGCCCAAAGCTCCTGGCCCCAGTTGTTCGAAGGGTGGATAGCGCTATCCACTGGATAACGCAATTGGTTTTGCTAGTGTATCCACTGGATAGTGATTTATCCGGTGGATTGCAATATCCACCTTTTGAAAAACTGGGGCCTGATGTTTTAGAATCCGATTTGACCAGACAACGTTTTCACTTTTTTTCCCTGTGAAACACTTAACTTTAATTTTATCAGCTTTCCAGGATATAATGTTTTGGATGGTCAGAGAAGCTGACGTCAGATCTCAGCATAGAGAAGGAATGTAATTAAACCGCCATGAGACTATATGTGCGGTATATAATCTAAATCTGCCATTTTTGTCATTGCGTGCATTTCTGGACATAAGTGAGAGTGAAACATGTACTATCATCGATGGGATGGTGTCTATTCAATCTCTGGCCAATGCCTCTAGTGCCAAGGCGTTTGGAGAGTGGTGTGACAAGTTCAGTGCGTATGTTACCAGCTACGTCTCTGAAAAATGCACTAGGGTCGATTTCGTATTTGATCGCTATCTCCCAAATTCAATCAAAGGAGGAGCAAGAGGAAACCGCAATGGAAGTAAGAAAAAGAGCATCAAAAGGAAAGTGGAGAGCCGGGAATATTGGATTGGCGACTGAGGTGGATTCACAACACGCCAAGTCTAGCCCACTTTTGGTCTACGGAAATGTTGCAAAGCTACATTGCACATCCACGTCGTGAGCGGATTGTCAGTGGTGGATTCAGTGAGAACACAGAAGAAGTTCACATGAATAAGGTGAGGGCAACAGTATTTCGAAAGACAACGAAGAACCCTGATTTCCTTAAAACAAGTGGACTTTTGACGCCATTGAAGGTTAAGTTAATGATTCTACTGTGTCCACCACTGAGGAATCTATGCATTTTCACTACCCTCTGGATCCTAAGAAAATATGCGTAGAAAAGGAACTTTATTTAAATGTCTAGTCGTTCTAGCGCTAGAGCGCTAATTGGGGACACTGTAAACTGAAATGAACAATGAAATTAAATCAAGTCAAATGTTGGTTTTTGAGGAGAGGGGAAACCGGAGTACCCGGAGAAAACCTCTCGGTGCAGAGTAGAAAACCAACAAACTCAACCCACATATGACGCCGAGTCCGGGAATTGAACCCGGGCCACATTGGTGGGAGGCGAGTGCTCTCAGCACTGCGCCATCCCTGCACCCCTGCATCCCTGTTTAGCAAAAATCTTTTTTTTTTTTTTTTTTTTTTTAAATCTCTGCCTCCTATGCTGGTCACGAATATGCCATAAAAAGCAACGGTTTCGTTTTATTTTCTCGCAGCTTCTTTCGGCCTCACAAGGAAAAGCAAAAAAAATAATAATAATAAAAATGGTATGTCGGACGTTAAATGTTATCGGGGTACTTATCTCTTGCATTGCTCGAGGGTAGACGGTGTCTCCCAGTAGTAGTTAACCGGTTTGCTTAATTAATAAATTAAACCTGTTGTCATGCTGTTTGCCCCGACCGTCGAAGATTTACTTACCTTCTTGTAAGAAAGAAACGGATCTCATGGGTTCTACTCCAGTTCATACAAACTTATGTATCCTGGTACATCATGAAGAAAGGAGTGGGAAGGACAAAGTGGATTCTCGGGAAAAAAAATCCTTCGCCTTTTGTCGTATCAGAATGAATTCTATAGGCAGGCAGGTTTTGGAGAGGTTTCCGTTCCCTTTCAGGTAAGCCTCTTCAGTCCAGGGAAAAATGAAATATACTTCATTACTATGGCTGTTTTCATAGGCCATACTTGAACAAACGGGATGCGAAATTGACAGCTTGGAAATGCCATGTGCAGTATCGAGTACAGTTAAGGCTCTAGCAAGTTGATGCACCATCTAGTTTTCACACTGACCCTTGTTTTAATAGAAAATGTTGTATGAATGAATGCATCACTATCTATGATATTTAATATTTCCTGGCATGGAAGCGGCCAAGTAACCCAGCGGCCTTCGATTTATGATGGCAGCAATCTTCCGGAAAATTACAGTTATTTCCGGAAGCTTTTGAGCTGTGACGTTTTGGAGAAGAAATACTTAAAGGCATGTCATTTGAAAAAGAGAATGAGACCGACAGATGTTGTCCAGACGTTTAATTCGCTTAAATTTTACAACGAATTTAAGGATTCCTCTATATATAGATTCAGATTCTTCACACTAAAAAACTGGTTCAGAGTTTTCTTGTAAATTATCTTCAGTAAAGATTAGAGGGATTTAAAACTCTTCTAAATTAATTAAAAAAGCCAAATGGAGCAAGGTTAGTATAACGGTAAAGGAATATATTACAGAAAGCCAATATCCTTTCCCCATATATCATTTCTATATCATTTCAGTTTTCACGGTCCTATTACTGGTAATAGTTACTGGGTTGCCGTATGGCAATTCCAGTCGGAAAATTGGTAGATTTCTCCGTTTTATTTTTATTTTCCGTGTCGGTGAAAGTCTTGCCTGTCACTCCCCTGGTAAGTGGTGTCTTTGTGCATAGAGCCTTCTACGCATATTTTCTTAGGATCCAGAGGGTAGTGGAAATGCGTAGATTTATGTGGTGGACACAGTAGAATCATTAACTTAACCTGCAATGGCGTCGAAAGTCATGTAACGCAAATGGCGTTTAAGTGGACCTTAAACAAAATATACCCTTACGGAGGTTAATAATGGAAAGTCAGTTGGATAAACTAGACAGGCGGTGAAATACAAACACCTGGAATCTTAAAAGCGACGAGTAATGAACTTCGACAACAATCTATCGCCCGTCCAGCCGAAATCAAAGTGAGCTGTGTTTCTAAAACAATATTTTACCGAATGTGCTGTTATGTAGAACACTGAAACCAAATGGAAAATTCTCTGGTACCTTATGGGTTCAACAAAGACAGAGAACGAATCGAACACCTTACGTGGATCTGTGATCAACTCTGCAAAGTCTTCGCGTAAAAACAAATAATTGGAAATGTGACCCCAAGAATTATTTGAAAGAAAGCTTGTCGTGTATTTTGTGCTTCATTATTCAAGGAAAAGGTTCTTTATGTAAACGGTTTGATCCTGAAATTTAGTTTGTTGCAATATTGCGCATATTTGACACGATGGAGTTTCTTCTCTTCACGCACGTAATGAAATAGAAGTGGTTTTTGCCTCTAATAGCAAATATGTTGTTTGTTTCAAAAAATTGTTCGCTGGAAAAGGTGGCCTTTATGAATTCATCACGTTTTATGATATGCGAGCTTAACAGAATAGTTTTTATGGCAATAGTAAAGCATTTTCTTGTCAAAATGAGGTTAGCGTCTTTCTGGTGTGTTAAATCGTGAGTTCGCATTTGCCGTCTGCCGTGTAACCTTGATTTCCACTCTCAAAATTACCTCCAGAACCTCCTTTTTGCGTAGAATAAGCTTTTAGAATGATGTTCTTGTTTTGCATAAAGCAAGCTAACAAAACCTGTACCTTGCTGAGTTCGCATTTGTTAGCGTTAATAGTATTTTCCGTTCGATTCTTCTGTTTTATGAGGGGTTTATTATTTCGGTCTCCCATCCTGATACTAACCCTGCCGGACAGGGTTAACTTCAGTGAACTTGGTATTACAAAGCTGTCAGATGTTCAGGAGGGCACGCTTAAACTTGTCGTGAAAAGAAGTTGTCAGGGAACTTGAAAATTATGAACATGTCAGCCCAGAAGCCAATGTTTCTCGCTTCTCTTTTATTTGTTATTCTTCAGAGACTGGAATGCTGTAGTTCAATACCACACAATTCAATGCCTTCTGATTTTCTGTAACACGTACCACAGGCAACCCAGTGTATGCTTCACGGAAGCATCTCGTTTTCACTAAATCTGCCCCTGCCTAAGATAATACGGATAAAAGTTGAGGTGTTTTCCAATTAATACGTACTGCACGTTTTGATTTTTTTCATAGCGGAGCTCAGACGCGCGAAGCGCGCCAGAGGAGCACCGTGGGTACGATTTTTTTGGGAAAATCTATCCATGCGAGAAATTTTGGCTATGACGTCACATACATCCGTCTTCTTCTCCGCCTGTTTGCACGTACAGACTGTCGGGGTGGAGGTGGGGAGGTAGGAGAGCCTCTGGGGATGGGAGTGTTCGGGTAATTTTCCTTGGCGCGAAATCTCGTTGCATTTGGCAACCCGCATTTTTCTGACGGGAAATGACATTAGTGACGAGCAACAGGATAAAGAGCAGGAAAATCGAAGAAAAGCGAAAGAGCTTGAGAGAGGGGGCGACAAAGTTTGAGAAATTTAAGCAAAGAAAGCGTCAAGAGAAGCCGAGGAACGATTAGAAGAGAAATTTTCAATTAAAGTGCACACTTCCTTTTTTCCTTCAGATTTTGAAAGTGTGTGTTTGCTTAACACCTGACTGGCAAAATTTTGAGCTTTTATTTTTATCCCAAGGGCGTTTACTTTGAGTGTAAGTTTTGGATTTCACGGTCCGCCATTACTCACGTTCAAAACTGACCGATTGGACCTCAGACGGTTGGATCCAGGGAAAAGTGACGTCAGAGGCTCACTAGCTTAAAGTTTCAGCGTGTGAACGCAGCTCATTATATATGCAAAGCGTGAGATTAAAAGTATGAAAGCCCAAAACCCCCGTGCTGCATATTAATTCTGCGGCGTACACACGTATTGCATTCTTAAACTAGTGAGCCTTTGACGTCATTTTCTCCTCGATCCAGCTCTCTCAAGAACATAATGTTAGTAATGGCGGACCATTAAATAGGAAAATTACACTTAAAATAAAGAGATGTCTTTTTGAAATCAAGGCTTAAAACGTGGGTCATTTAGTGTTTTGTTAACATAGTTTTGAAATCCAAAGAAAAACATGAATTGATTTTTTGGTCACAGGGGCACTTTAAAGCTGAGAGAGAGAAAACATTTATTTACAACGGTTAGCCTTCAGGTAATGTTCTCCTGCTTATGCTTCGCTGCCTCACATGTTTTGTAAAACTCACTAAAAAACGAAGAAGGCCTGAAAACGTTTGCAATTCCGTTTTGACAGAGATTCTGCCATATTTCAACCATCACAGTTATAGGCTTGTTTTGTGGAAATGGATGTCCAGTCGTGAGCTGCTTTGTTTGACTTCGAAATTGCAGTCGAGTAAGTGAATTTACTACGCTTTAGCCTATGGTTGACTTTTAAATTAATAACATTTTTGCTGTTGTTGTAAACTGAAGAGAGAGGGAGTAAAGATTGTCAGTCAAACGGAAATGTTGTGAAAGAGATTACTTATTCTTTGCAAGGCCTGTTTATTTACTAATGTCAGCTCAAAGGTGTTTGATCTGTTTGATCACTGTAAACTGTATACAGTGATAACGATTAATTTTGTACTTTTCGCAGAAGCATAGTTATTTGCATGTACAACATATTGTATTGTTCTGGGGTTACAAACGGGAGCTCCGCGTTTAGGCTTGGCTAAATCTATATATTTTTATTTTAAGTAATTAGGTAGGTAAATGAAAATGGAAAATGCGAGGAAAGGAGAGACAGCAACAAACAGCTTTATTTTTAACTTCCATCAACGTTTATTTGCCTCGCCATCAATTGAAAAGCAATTTACATAATTTTGGAAAATGCCTTGAAAATATGAAAGTAAAACAGGAACAGGAACATTCAGTAACTAGAAGGCAACATTTCGACGTCATCGTCCGTCATCTTTTTTATCTATGTGGTTCTTTCCACGGTACCAAAATTCGCATATTATATTCGGATCGCTGATTATTATTATTATTATCTGTGATTAACCGTTTAAAAATGATCGAAGATTGTTTGAAAACCATGATAATGAGACTATGCTTTTGCTTTCTGAGGTTGCGTCTATCAGTTTGTGGTCGAGTATGTCGCCCATATTCAGTCTGATTTCATTTGTGTCTGACAAATATAATTGTGCCTGGGAAGTTGATTTCTGACCCAGGCAATATACTTTCTATCAGATACTGTAATCTTTGATTTTCAAAACAAAAGGAATCGCTGTAAATATTCGAAAATTACCTACCTTCAGTCGCTTTGCTGAACCTTCGATAGAGGTGACTTTCTGCCCCGTGACTCAAGATACCCAGAACACCTCGCGAACTCCGTTAACAATACCGATACCACCTAGCGCGCTCGGTTGAGCATTTGCGCAATTTCTAGGTTGCCTTCTCGGGTTTTGGCCCCGACCAAAACCCTGCGGGGGCAATTATTGTACCGCTTACGTTAATTAAATTCTTCATCTTAGTTATTGTACAATATGACACAACATATCGCTATTTACATTGTACCGCAGTCATCACTTGTAAAACCCTGATGAAGAAAACAGGTGCCTCAGTTCGAAATGTTGACTTACAATAGCATATCCATTTACCGTTACATCAGCTTTGGATTTTATAATCTTTATCTTGCTGAGGAAATCCTTAACCCAGTATCCGTGGCTCATGTTTTATTCATTACGCTGGTCCTTGCTTAGAAAGTTATATTTTGTAAATTTCAACCATTTTTTCATCATCTTATTTATTTATTTATTTATTCATTCAGTCATTCGTTCGTTCTTTTAATTAATTAATTAATTAATTAATTAATTCGCTTTCATATGTAGTACATGCATTACCAAGATACCAAATAACACAGTGAATGTCTTTTTCCTTTCTAGGTGACTACAAAACTGCAGAGTTGGTCAAAAATCCCACTAATATGTTTGATTCGATTGATATTACCCTTGCAACAGTCAACTCTTTAATAGCCATAACAAGCATCGCTGGGAACTCACTCGTATGTTTCGTCATAATCAAAAATCGTGATATGAGGTACACACTTATCGTTAGCACCATTGAAATCTCTTAGTCCAATTCTCCATCCAAGGGTACCCAAGGGCAAGACAAACAGTGAAATTGTCGGGGGGTGCGGCAAAGTGGGGTAGGGAGGGTGTAGAGTTTGGGGGTCGAAGTCAGTGATTGTAAATATCTAGTTAAGGACGTTTTGTGCGTAACATTACTGCGCAGGTAACGCGACTGTAATATGTCACGCATTACTTCGAGTTTTAGTGAAACCTTTGCAGAAACCGTGGACGATAAGTCTTGCACAGCGTTGGATCAGAGAAGATCGTGATCAGTCAAAATTGATTAAAAAATATTTATGAGAGTCAAGTAAACTACTGCACGACTGATGATATTCGCGTTGTTTTATCAGTCGTGCACTAGTCTATTTGACTTTTATAAATATTTTTCAAGCATTAGTTAAAATAACATGGCGACAAAAACGCCGGGGAAAAAAATTCCAGGCCGGCAAAAGAACGCCACATTTATTTCCGAATCAGCATAAAACGTTAAAGAGAAGTAGGCGGGAGGATGGAAAAGCTCTGGAAAAGGTAGCTGCTGATCGATCAGTGGCTGAAAGTTTGGAAAACTCGAGGACGAACCGTTGCGTAAATTTAATGGGGATGGTTTTTTTTTTGTTCTTTTTTTTAATGTTTTTTTTACCATACGAACTTAAGTTCAAAATGAATGTAGGTTTTTTGAAGTTCTTTTCCTTTACTTTTGTGAAAACAGAGCAGCATTTTCGTCCTCGAGCGCTTGAATAGTAAGGACCTGCGTGGAAACAACCAGCGATTAAATTTCACAAAAAAAACACACTCCAGAAGACGAGCATGACGGCAATGGAGAGATATTATGCAAAACACTAACCAAATGAAGATGACAACTGCTTAAAACTTCGTTGCTATGCTCGAGAAAGTTTTTTCGGGGGGTAAAAACCTTTTATCCCTTCAACGATTGATCCTCTTTTAGGTTCCAGTCCTTCTCAGACAGGTCGCGCAAAAACATGACAATCGAAATTTTCGAAGAGCTTTGCAAAATCACATCGATTTTACTCATTTAGATCATCGGTGACCCCTATTTTTATAATCATGAATCACTTACTTTGCTTGCTATTTACAAAATATGATGAAATGAAAAAATTCCCACCGTAAAAAAAAAGTTACCTTTTTTTTAACATTTTCTTTGCTCGTACCATCGAATTCCGGTAGTGGTTGCAACGGAGAGAGCTTACGAAAACGCTTTTCGAGGATGAACTCTACTGTTTAAGATATCCCCAGCAGCATGCAATTGTCTAAAAACCTCACTCCTAAAAACCTATGCACGGAAACCTTCACCCTAACAGTTTATTATTATGATTTTCGATGGATGAGCAGTTTCGGCTACATCTCGCTATTATGACCAATTTCTCCAAATTAAGGCATTTTTCCACTGCCATTTTCTCCGAAACAAATTCGGTGAGTCCCAAGTTTTTTGTAAATGTATTTTTTCAGTAAGTACTTTATGACCTAACTTTAGTCCAGAAATGAAGAAAATCTCACCGTAGAAAGATTTTGGCCCGAACGTCCTTAATTGAACTTTTATTAAATCAACACGGTGGAGCGTACAGAACACATGATAACCGCAAGCCCAAAAATCTTTGCGGGGAACGTAACATCAAGATATACGAGGGCGCAGATGCTTTCAATTAATTTTACTGACTCAATATTTTTCAGAGTTATTGATGGAATCAGTTGCATTCTTATTTTATCTCATAGGACTCCTTTCAACTATCTCCTTTTGAACCTCGCTGTGGCGGACATCATTTATCCTACCTTCCTCTTTATGTGTTTCATCTACCGTCACTCTCTCGTTAACCCTGATGCAATGCCTGGGAATGCAATTTGCCTGTCGTTGAGGAGGTTGGCGTGGATCGGAGCTGATAGCTCCGTATTCACTCTGATTGCCATTGCAAGGGAACGCTACTGCGCTGTAGTTCATCCACTTTCAATTCAGCGAAAACTCACTTGGCAAAAATTGAAGGTGCGATGATTAACCAGCAGAACCTATATGTTGTGGTTATATTTTTTTTGTTGGTTTGAATTTGTTTAAGCAGTTTATATTTTTCAAACTGGGTCGAAGTTTTCAAACCAGTTTCAATTTTTTTAACTAGTTTTATTATCAACTGTCTAAAAAAAGGATTTTCCCTTTTTGGGAGTGTAGTTAAAAAACAGGGGCTTGGTTTATAAGGGCGTCTAAACAAAAGAAAATATCTCTTTTCATTCCTTTTCTCCCTCTGACTTCTCCTATCCTACCCTACCCTTCCTTCACACATTTTCTGCCTCCCCGATTTCCAGGTACCCTCCCCCTTGAATACTACTTATGCCTATACCCCCTCTACAACACCACAGACATTTTTAGATCTCTCAAGACGGTTTCTGCATACTCACCAGATCTTGAACTTGAACTCTGTAAATAATAATAATAATAATAATAATAATAATAATAATAACAACAACAAAAACAATAATAATAATAATAATAATAATAATAATAATAATAGTAATAATAATAATAATAATAATAATAATAATAATAATAATAATAATAATAATAATAATAATAATAATAATAATAATAAGCCGAGCCAACATACAAATTCTCTGATGATGGAGAGAGAATCAACCATCTTCTTTTTATGGACTATTTAAAGCTCTACGCCATGAATGAAAAAGGGGTGGACTCTCTAATCCAAACGGTGCGGGTGTTCAGCGAAGAGACAGGGATGGAATTTGGAATAGAAAAGTGTGCTGTATTAGTAATGAAGAGAGGAAAAGTTGTTAAATCAGAAGGTATAAAATTACCGGACTACAAAACCATACAAGGACTGAAAGACGGTGATAGTTACAAGTATTTGGGCATATAAGAAGCTGACAGGATTAAGCATGAGGAGATGAAAGAAACAGTAACCAAAGAATATAAAAGGAGGATACGGAAGATTTTAGAAACGAAACTTAATGGGGGTAACTGAATAGAGGGTAATGTGAAGTGCTAGGGGGTAACCTTGTCAAAGCTATTAACACGTGGGCTATTCCTCTCCTGAGATATTCTGCTGCATTCCTGGACTGGAGAAAGTCAGAGTTACAAGATCTAGATAGAAAGACCAGAAAATTACTTACCATGCATAATGGTCTCCATCCAAAGAGTAATGTCGATCCTATCTACATACCGAGAGAAGAAGGTGGACGAGGTCTGATTAGTGTTGAAGACTGTGTAGAATCTGCTACCTTGGGGTTGGAGAGATATATCAATGATAGTGATGAAAGACTGATAAAGGCCGCTAGAAAGATCAGCGGTGGTCATAATAATGAAACAGAGGTGGAGTATAAGATACGTAAGAAAAATGAAAGAAAGGAACAGTGGATGGAAAAGGTTATGCACGGACAATTTGTACGACAGACGGAAGAAATATTAGGGAATGAATCCTGGTTTTGGTTAAAGAAAGGAAGTGTAAAAAGGGAGACTGAGAGTCTTATTATGGCAGCACAAGAACAGGCGCTTGCAACGAATCTGATGAAAGCTAGAATATATCAAACTCAAGAGGACAGTAAATGTCGAATGTGTAGAAAGGTGGATGAAAGCATAAATCATATTGTGAGTGAATGCCCTGAATTAGCACAAAAGGAATACAAAAGGAGACATGACTGGGTGGGTAAGAAGATCCATTGGGAAGTTTGTAAAGAGGAAGGTTTCATTGTCAATGAAAAGTGGTATGAACATGTACCTGAGCCAGTACTAGAGAATAAGACATGTAAAATATTATGGGATTTTACGATACAGACTGATCACGTGATAGAGGCAAGAAGACCGGACATGATTGTTGTTGAAAAGAGAAATAAATGTTGCAAAATAATAGATTTTGCAATACCATATGATAGCCGTATTGAGCAGAAAGAAGTCGAGAAGGTAGTGAAATACCAGGATCTAGCAAGAGAATTGAAGAAGTTATGGAAAATGAAAACAATGGTAATTCCTATTGTAATCTGAACATTTGGAACAGTTCCAAAAGATTTAAAGAAGAGACTAGAGAACATTGGTATAGAGACCAAGATAGACGAGCTTCAGAAAAGTGTTATTCTGAACACGGCAAGGATTCTTAGGAAGGTCCTAGAAGTTTGAGGAGACTTGTTGTCACCAAGCTTCCTGGAGTACGGAAGTTCCATTGGAAGTGCAATGTGCGAAAACAAGATAATAATAATAATAATAATAATAATAATAATAATAATAATAATAATAATAATAATAATAATAAAAGGAAAAAGGCATTAGATGAGTTAAGATACGGTATCATAAGGATGAAGCGCATAAAGATCAAAGATTCAAGAATCCGTAATAACAGAATGTTCCAGGAAGACCAAGGAAGGTTCTGTAGAAAGACACAAGGAACAAATAAACTAAGAGGAAAAGCACCTAAAACAGAAAAGTTTGAAGAATTCTGGGCAGGTATTTGGGAAGGAATTGTCACCGAAAAGAAATTTTATGAAACAGTCAAGAAACGAAAGAATTGGTCTGCTCCAGGAATCGACGCGGGAGTACAGAATTTCTGGTGGAGAAAGTTTAGAGGTACATGGAGTTCAATATTAAGATGTTTCAATCAGTGGATAGAGCAACCTGATGAAATACCGGAATGGCTGACGCAGGGAAGAACCGTACTATTAACCAAAACAGAAGATTTAAGCAATGAGAGAAATTATGGTCCGAGTACTTGCCTTAAGACTTGTTATAAGATACGAATAACATCTGGGACAGGAGTCAATTGGGAACCTTTTGATTGACAAACAATCAATATACAGTAAGAAGATAAAAGAAGCAGGTTTTCTGAAAATAGGAGATATTCTCTCAAATGGCTTTACGTTAAAACGTTGGGATGCGTTTAGAGAGAAAAATCTCTCCTTGTCTGATTATCTCCTCCTACAAGGGATTTTTTCCGCCATTCTGCCCAACTGGAAACTGCCATTTAAAGATGGAGAGAATACTAACAACCAAAGTGACGAAACTGTCTTAGATGATGATGTTCAAGATATAACTAGAATGACGTCGACTTCGAAATTAATCTATTCCACTTTGGTCAAACGAATCCAGATTCCTCCGACCGCCCAATCTAAGTTTAACTCCTTATATAATATTTCTGTTATCACAGACTGGAAAAATATTTATCAATTACCGGGTCAAGTCACTGTTGACATCAGAACGAGAGCTTTTCAATACAAAATCATAAATCGTATTCTCTACACTAATAAAACCTTCCTTCCTTTTCGTTTATAAGGCGGCTTCACACACAATTCTGAAAAACAAGTTCTTCTCTCACTTTGGAAATGAATTTAGTTCCTTCTCCCATGTGCACTTTTTGTGAAGATCACGAGGAAACTCTTGAGCATCTTCTTGTCAGTTGTGCCTACACTAGAATCTTTTGGCTTTCTGTCATTTCTTGGTTAATTACTTACAATATGAAAATTGACAAGCTTGATGAAGTAACAATTCTCTTTGGTATTTTCGATAACAACCCAGGGAATTGTTTACTAAATCATTTAATCATTCTTGGGAAATATACCATTTATTTATGCCGCTGTAAAAATATCAAGCCGTCTTTACCGTTACTGAAGGCCAAAACAACTGAAACTCGAAAGCTAGAATTCTTAATTGCAAAAAAGAATAAAAAAGAATCTATTCATTACAAGAAATGGCAAAACATGTTATCGTAATTTTCCTTTTCTTAATAGTTAAGTATTGGTTACATAGTTATATATGAAGTTGTATTTATACAGATATAAATATATCTGTACATATTATCTCGGTTTACATCATTAACCACACCTTAATTAGATCAAACTGACTGTGAATGTAATGTAATGTTAATTTGTTTTTAGCGTGTGTTTGTAAGTTTAAGTTTTAAGTTTTTGTAATTGTAATTAGTGTTAGTAATTAAATGTAATTAGGGTAGCATAAGCAAAAAATTTGAATAAAAAAAAATATTAAAAAAAGAAATAAAAATAAAAAAAAATTGGGAACGTGCTCCGGAGTTATGGGAACTTTGGACCAGCCAATCATGGATAATAGCATAATAGACGAAGTGAGAAACCAACAAAGAAACTTAGCGGTGGCGTTTTATGGCTATCAAAAAGCATACGATATGTACGACACTACTAGATGAAAGCAATTAATTGCCGAGTAATACCTGCTGCTGGTTATGTGATGACTGCATGTAATTTAGGAAAAGGTCAATTGGACGAACTGGATAAGATAGTGAAAAGTGTGTTACGAAGACAAGAATTCCATGGAAGACAATCAAGTGATGAGAGATTGTATTCAAAGAGAAAGAAGGCCAGAGGATTGAAACGTAATGAGAAAGTTTATGATGAAACGAAAACGACATTGGAATGCTACATGGCTACCGCAATAAACGAATAGATAATGGTAGCATGGAAAAACGAAATCCGCAAGGAACGGACATCACTGAAGAGAGAAGCGGAAAAAGCAATGAGAAATGTAAATGCAATAGCATCATTTGGTGAAGGAAGTATAGCAATTGGTGAACAAAGATATACCGAATGGAATGTAGGATGGCAGAAGCTGAAAAAGATTTAGAGCCAATGATAAAAAAGAAACAAACAACAAAGTCTTGCAGAGAAGGAGCTCCAAAGCGAAATACCAAAATTATATGGTGAAGACTACTTTGGGTGGTTAAACTGTGACACCGACCCCAGGAAAACATCGTCCATATTCACATTACAGGAACAGATGATAGAAACAAAAGCGTGGAAGAAGATCAGGGAATTAGTGGATGATGACAAATGCCGGCTATGCGCGGAGCACAGAGAAACAGTTCAACATCTTCTGTCTGGATGCAAGAAGCTAGCAGGATCAAAGTATGTCAAACGACACGACAACACTCTGAAAGTACTAGCAGTGAAATGGGCTATTGAAAATGGATTGCTCCCTGAAGAGACGAAGTGGTATACAGTGAATTGGGAACGAGAAAAAGTGATCGAAAACGATGGAAAGAAGTTATATTGGGACTGGGAACATTGAATGAGAACGAACTGTATTGCGAGAAGACCAGATCTCGTATTAGAAGACACAGTAAAGAAATCGATACTGTTGATTGATATGGCGTGCCCGAACGAATCAAATATGGAAGCCAAGCGAGAGGAAAAGATTAGAAAGTATCAACAGTTATGCTTCGAATTACGAGAACGACGAGAAGGATATATAATAAATAAAGAGTCTTACAATTACCAAATTTAATCGAAGACCAGATGATTTGTGATCAGGGATGGCGCAGTGGTGAGAGCACTCGCCTCCCACCAATGCGGCCTAGGTTCGATTCACGGACCCGACGCCATAAGTGGGTCGAATTGGGTTGGTTCTCTTCTCTGCTTCGAGAGTTTTTTTCTGGGTTCTCCGGTTTCCCCCCTCAGCGGAAAAAAAAAAAAACAAAAACAACCAACATACAGCTGATTCCAGCTGGCTGTAAGCTGTGCTCCAAGGTCACGCATGGACCGTTTAGCGGCTGCCAGAGGCGCCTTTGTATGCTTTCGGTTCGACCTTGTTGAGCTGCTTCGTTGCTGTATTTGCGACGGCGATTAGCCTTGACAGTTATTATCATTATTATTATTATTATTATTATTATTATTATTATTATTATTATTATTATTATTATTATTATTATTATTTCACTATCATTGTCAAAGTTGGACCTCACTTCACAAATAATATCTTTCTGTTGGAAAGCAACCAGAAAGCAGGTAGAGCACGAAAGAAGTGTGGGGAAAACACGAGACGTAGTCGAGTGTTTTCCTTACTTCTTGAACGCTCTATCCGCTTCCTAACTGCTTTAC
The DNA here is from genome assembly GCA_949126865.1 of Montipora capitata. Classification (NCBI taxonomy): domain Eukaryota; kingdom Metazoa; phylum Cnidaria; class Anthozoa; order Scleractinia; family Acroporidae; genus Montipora; species Montipora capitata. The sequence goes on from OX421446.1 coordinate 18,215,719, forward strand.
AACAGAACATGTACAGATCACAGGCGAGGCTTCTTTATTTGTTTTATAATAAAGAATTTCTTAATTTCCTCACGCATTTGGCTAAAGTTTTCGGAAGACTTTATTTTCCAAATCCTACGCGTGGCGTCAGCCCTGCATCTGTACTCTCATAATTAAAAGCACGCTAAAATTCAGACCAATAACAATTCTTATTAGAATGGTTGAAAGAATTTTATTGGTTAAACACCACCAAAGCTGTCAAAATGTCAAACCATCAAAGTTGATAAACCATCAAAAGCAAGTTCAAAGAAAGTTAACAAAAGAGTGCAAGTATTTTTTCAATCCAAAATCGGGATAGCAAAGCAAATTAATTGTTTGTAAAATCCGGCTGAATTTTCCTCATCATGAAAACCTGAACAATTGGAAAACATGCTGCTTGACGCGTGTGGCTGTTCTGGCTGGTTAACAAACTGCTGCTGCGTTTGGAACGTTCGCTGTGCTGAATGAATGAATTACAGTCGAATTTATGGGAAGATTCCCGAAACAGATCACAGGCGAAAGGAAACGGAAAAAAGGAGAGGAAAGAAACTTTATTTAAGTGTCTAGTCGTTCTAGCGCTGGAGCGCTAATTGGGGACACTGTAAACTGAAATGAACAATGAAAGTAAATCAAGTCAAACGTTGGTTTTTGAGGAGAGGGGAAACCGGAGTACCCGGAGAAAACCTCTCGGTGCAGAGTAGAGAACCAACAAACTCAACCCACATATGACGCCGAGTCCGGGAATCGAACCCGGGCCACATTGGTAGGAGGCCAGTGCTCTCACCACTGCGCCATATCCTTGCACGCCCTTTCACCCCACCCCACCCGGAGGCTTTTTTATTTGTTTTACCCTGCATGATAAAAAAGAATTGTTTAATTCCATCAGGCGTCCAGCTAAACTTTTCGGAAAACTTAATTTTTTGTCCTACGAACGGCGTCAGCCGTGTATCTGTACTCTATATAAAGCACGCCGCTGTCTTAACCATTCAGAGTGCGCGTTATATCGAAACTTTACTACAATTGACTTTGGTTACCTTGCCAATACCTTTCCCTTTCGAAGGCTAATAGTTTTAATTTCGCATTCCTGTAATTCATTCTCCTTAAATTTCCTTACAAACTGTTAAGAGTTTCATGCATCCCATCCTATAGGTAATTATTCCAGGTACTTGGATCCTTGCAGCTCTGTTAAGTTCCCGGGCATTCGTCATACAGAGCTTTGGAAGGGAGATCGCTGTAAGGTCTTGTAATCACTTTTGGGATGATAAAGAACTGCAAATGGCTTACTGGCTTTTTTTCGGGGCCTTTGTTGGCATTTCATCCCTGTTGATGATTGGCTATTACTCCATCGTTGTGTACACTTTGTGGTTCAAACGAGACGATCAAGAAGAGAGACCATTTCATCAACAGGTATAAATAAAATTATTACCAGCGCATGTGAGGCTGTTAAGACTTTCCAAATGGACACTCTGATGAAGAGAAAAATAGCCTCAAAACTTCTCGACATTGTGCCCACATTATTATGATAGGGAGCTTAATATGCATTGGACGTTTTTGAGCCACGAGGGGTGATCGGAAGTCAGCTGTTTTCGGTTTTAACTTGTCTTGGACAACATTACCACTTTTATTGGTTTATTGAGTATTGGTTTACAAATCTGGGAGCTGAGACCACTTCTTTCCTTTCATATAAAATGTTCACTTGAAGTTCCAAAGAGACCTGTTGTCGCTTCTCAGCATTCCACCTCAGCCGAGTTTTCAAGTCTTAAAGTTTCCAAAGAGTGAAATGCGCGCTGGAAATTGTGCCAAAGGCGCCAGTGTCCCGTGTTTCTTGTGCCGGAGGCGCCAAAAATTCTAGGGGGTCCGGAAGCATGCTTCCCCGGAAAATTTTCAGTGAAATTTGCACTTCTCAAATCGATGGAAATGCTCCGTCGAGTCCGCCATTTTGGTTTTTTCATGCTGCCTGCTAAGAGCTCCCATGTTATTATAGTCAGCCTGAGCTAAAATATCGGCTCTATTCCATATATTAACGGGTGAAAGTCCTGAAGAAACAAGAAAATTGAACATTGGCCGAAGTTCAGTGCCATTGAAGGAACGAATTCGGAATTCATGAGCACTTTTGAAAGCTCAAAGGCAGAGTTACCTACCAGATGATGAGAGTGCCAAAGTGATAAACGCTCGTGTTGGCATGAGAGAGTGAGATTGCATCGAAATGCGTGAGAGTTGAGAGCTCTGTCTTAGTCACGTCCTTTCAATCTCAATTACACGATGTAAAATCCGTCATCACCAACCATCTCTAAAACGATGTTTCTGAGCTTGGTGATTTAAACCAGGTAGTTATCATAGCAGCTGAAACCGAACGTTGGATCGGTGCTTTGACTGCTGCCAAATGCTGCTATTGCGTCTTGGAATTGTTAGAAGATGTCCAAGATCTTTCATGTCAATTCGAAGTAAGTTCTATTCTCACGCAAACGATTTCTTCTGTTTTGATCACGGAGATCAAGTGACAGAAATCCAGCAAAACAAATTTTGTCATCACTAAACGTTCTAATTCCATCCTGGTGCGTGTCTTTTTGAAAAGAGAATCAGTTGAGTAATGTAAGTAAATTTATTTAAAGTAAAGTTAAAGTAAAGCAACCATATTTAACGTCGATAACTCGTAACAGTAATTCAACTGACAAACCTGAGGTCAGCGATGCTTTCAGTTTACTGCCCCCTCTCCATCAGTGCTCCGTTTTACGGGTATTTATAGCTACTTAAGCTGCACAGAACGGAAAGAAGTCAAAACAAGGATGTGCGATCCGGGAATCGAACTCAGGACTTCTTGCATCAAGGCAACGCACTAACCGACTGTGCCATCCTTGCTCCTGAGGAAAAAGTGGTTGTCTGACACTTGCAGACTGCAGACGGCAGACAGCAGACTAAAAGCGCTTTTACACTGTGAAATGTTTCGTGCAACTTGTCTCGAACTGTTTTGGCGACATTGTGGCAGGACAAGTTGCACGGAACATTTCACAGTGTAACATACAACAACAGCCAATATCGTTGCGAGACAAGTTGCAAGAGCCGTTGTCGAAAGTAGAATTAACTTGTACTTTTCGTGCAACTTGTCTCGCAACGATTTTGGCCGTTGCAGGGTATGACACAGTGAAATGTTTCGTGCAACTTGTCCCCCCAAAATGTTGCCAAAACATCGCGAGACAAGTTGCACGAAACATTTCACAGTGTAACAGCGCCTTAACCCTAACTCGTTGTTATTACAAGCTAGCCGTTGAAAAGTGGGTGCTTAGACTTAAATACTGTTTATCAGCGCTATTTGTCGGAAGTCTGCAGTGGTCATACACCTAGTCTTTTTTCGTTAGCCGTGGAGGGTGACCCAATTTCCCTATGATTGAAGTATTTTGTTTATTAACTCTTGACACTAGTTTAAAATGAGGCTTAAAAGGTCAGCGCCGGCATCTGATCCTATCTCCTCTTTTCCTTGTTACACAGACCGTGTTGAAAGTACGGAAACGAGTGACCCTGATGGTTTTGACTGTTACAACACTATTTGAAATTTCCTGGATTTCAGATACTGTAATTCACCTTTTGAGAGATTTTGAACCCTACACAATCAGCGATGTTGCAAATCCCGTAGCTCACACCACAATTGCTTTCAATTCAGCTGTCAACCCGTTTGCCTACGCTCTGATAAATCAAAGATTCAGGGAGAAGATGAAGGGGATGCTATGCAATAGCTCATGTCAAAGTGAAGGAAGTATCCATGGATGCTGATTATCAGTGAAACTGCCTCCAGCAGAGTCCAGTGCTCCAGAGGAGAGCTTTGTTTTAGTTCAAATGCCACCGACCAGAGAATTTTACTGAACATATATGAGCCTTAGAACGTGAAAAATGTTTTTTTCCCCTTTTTTTTATTTGTAACATTTTTTCCTCTGTCTTACTAGACATTTTATTAATGACGGCAATGATTCGTATCAGAGTTTACTGTCCGTCATAAATGTTAAGTAAAAGTGTAAGGAGAGCCATGTGATTGAATCCGGAAAATATTTGATAGAAGAGCCATTGTTCCTTAATTATTTAACCTTATCTGCACATTTAATAGTTCAATATTTCTTTAGTAACATTGACGGATACTCTTTGAAGAGAACTCGCTCAAGTAAGCTCGCTTACTTGACGTGAATTCAATGATTTGAACACAAGAGTATCCCATTACCCGGAGCTTCCATCTGTATTGTAAGCTTGAACCAACCCTTTCCCGTATCATTCTGTCTTTTTTAGATCTACTATATTTTGAGTTCTGTGATGAGAACATGCGTGAAGTGGTTCACAAACGTCACATACGTAGTGGGACGTAATAAATGGCTGACATAGGTCTCTTAGGATTGGCTATTGTAAAAACACCCACTAAAGCCCCTCTGCGAGGTGCTTCTAAAAATTGAAAGTTACGGGAAAACGTTGACTCAGAGGGTTAATAAATATAACAAACTTTGTGTGAAATTAACTTTCAGTTCAAAAAAAGCCATATAATACAAGAAACTTAATAAGGTAGAAGAGATAAAAAATATATTTGAGCACGAAAAATTTTCGTTCTTTAAAACTGTTGCAGGAGACAAAAAATATAATAAAAGATTATGCTAAAATAATGAAAAACTCTACACTATAATGTTCATTCTTTAAAAATATGGAACGGTAGTTTCAGAAAACTAAAGAAATCCCATACAAAATGATAGAATTGTTCTATGAGGCAAAACCAAACAACCCAAAACCTGAATCTTCAGGGGTAGAGTGCAACCGAGCAATGTGGTTTCAAGTCCAGCACTACCCTGGTGAAAATCTTTGAAGGATCTTTGAAGATCCTTAAAGACTCCTCAAAGATCTTTTTGAGAATCTTTCTAAAGATCTTTTCTCAAATCCTCAAGGATCCTACCTAGGATCCTTAAAGATCCTTAAAGATCTTAGCCTTTCTTGCCAAGATCCTCAAAGATCCTTGCCAAGATCTTCAAGGATCCTTGAGGATCTTCGAAGATCCTGTCCAAGATCCTTGAGGATCTTCGAAGATCCTGTCCAAGATCCTGTGCAAGATCCTCAAGGATTTTTAAAGATCCTGACCAAGATCTTTGAAGATCATCAAAGATCCTTGAGGATGTTGAAGGAACCAAACAAAGATCCTTGGGGATCTTCAAAAACCATATCCAAGATCCTTAAGGATCTTCAAAGATCTGGTGCAAGATCCTTAAGGATCTTCAAAAACCCTTGCCAAGATCATTTGCAAGATCCTTGAGGATGTTTATGTTTAAATATAATTTAGGACTTTACAGGAACTTAGCCAAGATTATTAATTTTATTGTCCACCTTCTCACCCTGAATTGCACTTATTGGACTGCAGTTTGATGTACAAATTCTTTTATTTAACCTGGAAAAAGGAGCTTTCTTTCTGTAAAAGAGAAACTTCAATACATAAAATGCTTCATTTGTCTGTAAACTATTTATGTTATAATGCTAAGTATCATTGAAGTAAAATAACAATGATGAATCATGGGAAATCAATATCCGACTTTATTTGCTAGCATTCTTTATTGAACTGAATGAAAAACAGCCACACACTACGATTCTCACTTGAGTAAGATGCAAGTGAAGTTTGGTAAGGCTTATCACCCTGGCTTGTTATCCAAAATTGGCACTAACTCCTGGGGCAAAGGGATGGGAAGAATACAATAAAAATCCAACAAACCTGAACAAATGATGCACTGACTATTGTTTTTCACAGACTTGATGTGGATCAAGTTGCCTTTGACAACATTGTTGTTTTAGCATTGAAACTCTGTGACAACTTTGCTCACATCTTATTCAACTGACAATCATAGTAGCTTTTGGAGTTATTTGGTCACATGCATGGTTATCCATTAATTAAAAGTCTAGCTGCATACAGTAAACCAATTTCTCAAAATTACCTATAATATGACTTGAATGTATATTAATAATCATAGAAACAATAGAGATAAAATATAGATACTCATACAGTTTTTATCAAGTACTCATTAATATCGAAGATGTGGCTGGGAATATTTAAAATATTTTCACAAACAGCCATTTTTATTGAGAAAATGTTTCTTAAAAATAAGACAAAAACCTTAAATTGTAGCCTAGAAAAACAGCGAAAGACAAACATTACAAGTACAAGTACATGTACTACAACAATAACGTTTGATTTTACCTAACACATTTGTATTTATTTCATTTTATCTATCTTTTTATTACTAATTTTTTTCTTCACTCAGTATTTGGTGCTATTGTCGGCTGAGGCTGCTTTTTGAGAACTTTTTCTGAATATTTTGCAGTTACGCATCCTGAAAGAAAAACAAAGCCATAAGGGCAAATTACTCATATTGATTATCATGAATTCCACATGTACTCGCAAGTCATGCCGTGGAAGTGGAAATAAATGTGCGTCACCTAACCTTTAATTTGAAAATTGCTATGAACCTCAGACACGTAGCATTTACAGAGAATCGAAGGGATCCTTTGCCAATCATATAATTTGCAACAACCACTCTTTTGATGTAAACCTTATTACTAGTAAGTAATCTCGTTAAAGGTTCACCAATTTTTTACAGGATTAGAGCAAGTAAGCCGAATTATAATCCTTGCCTGTACATGTCAAATTATTTTGGGACTTGAAGTTTGAAAAGTTCGAATTTCGGCTAACTCAATGTTGTACGCAATTAAAATCTTTTCGAAATAAAACGTTTTGTTCCAGTATTACCATATCATTTTAAATGTGAATGCTTCATTGCCATGCAAATTAAACACACAAAGAATCTTAACCCCGAGAGATTTGAATTGGTTGAGTTAGCCGATTTAGTCTATCGTCATTTTTAAGGACAATAGGTCATCAACTCAAATATTATCTGCTTATAATTAAAGCCTACCTTTGTACTTGGATTGCTGTATGCATTTCCTCGTTTTGAATCAGTATTTAAACGGCAAAACAATCATGAATCATAAGATTTATGCTCGTTGATTCAAACTTAGAATAAAACCGCCGAACTGTAAGAGGAGCCATCGTTGGTGACTGCTGACCGAAAGGGAAATGGCTCCCTAGTTTCCAGTCTTATCTCTCGCGTTTTATCCAAGATGGCGGAGGATTACAACCCTCCGATTAATCGATTCATCGGACTGTACTTTAAAGAAAAAGTGAGCAAAAATCATAGCAGACTCATCGAATTAACCCTTAAAGGAATGTGAAAAGATACTGTTCGAGCCGATTCGTCACTAGAGTCTCTAGATGTGGCCCTGAATTCTGTATTTTAGCCCTGGTATTTTTTTAAAGGATTTCGTGCTCGAGAGTATATTGTTTCATATTGTATATTGTTTCATATTGCTTCTGGCCCGGCCTGCAGCTATTACGAGTTCATCAAACAAGGTAATCTGTTACTGATATTTCCGACAATCAATGGATTACATCAGAATAAACGTTTTCTTTTTAATTGATTCGTGTACAGCGTGATTATTTTTATGTTCAAAGTTTGGTTCCTTAACGATGCTTGAGGGTACATGTACGTAATACCTCATAGGATCTTTAGGGATTTTATACACTTCACTCCTAAAAAGGTCCTTATAAGATCCTTATCCTCGAAGGATCAAGATCACTCTAAAGATCCTTTTTAGATCCTTGAAAGATCCTCATAGGATCTTTCAAGGATCCTAACGGAGATCCTTTCAAGATCACTTTAAGGTTTCTTTTAAGATCCGTGAAGGATCCTCATAGGATCTTTCAAGGATCCTAATAAAGTTCCTTTCAAGATTACTATAAGGATCCTTTTAAGATCCTTGAAGGATCCTCATAGGATCTTTAAGGATCCTGATAAAGATCTTTTCAAGATACCTCTGAAGATTCTTTTAGGATCCTTAAAGGATCCTCATACAATCCTTGAAGATCTTTCGAGGATCCTTTTAAGGTTTCTTTCAAGATCACTATAAGGATCCTTCAAAGATCCTCAAAAGATCCTAGTATGATCTTTAAGGATCCTGTCAAAGATTTTATTAAGATCCTTTCAAGGATCCTTTTAAGATCCTTGTAAGATCCTCAGTCACTCTTTGAGGATCTTCAAGGATCCTTTTGAGGATCTTTCCAAGATTTTGTGTGTGGATCTTGGTAAGATCTTTGCAAGATCCTAATAATTTCCTCAAGGATCTTGATGAAGTATCCCAAGAGTCCTCAATGTTAGAAAATCTTTGAAGATCCTTTAAAGATCCTTCAAGGATCCTGTGAAGATCTTCATCTTTAAAGATCTTTGTCAGGTCTTTGAAGATCTTTGAAGATCTTTAAAGATCCTTTAAGGATTTTCACCAGGGTAGACTTCTACCCTACCCTCTCGAGCCCTGTCAAGGAAGAAAAAAGAAAAGAACAACAAAAGTGCTGACAAGAGTTGTGACCCAGGAGAAAAATCAATAATAAAACCGCGGACAGACTGACGGGACCAAAACTGCCAAGTTGATTAATTAAGCGAAAGTGGTTATAACACTCACTAGAGACTCTTCTACCAGGTGTATCATATGACTTCTGTAGTAAAATTATCGTTAGAAATCAAAGGCCCCTTGGAGCCAAATCATTCATGTTTATGCAATATGAGCAGCCAACTTGATGAACCCTTTCAATCATTAAATCGTTTGTCCGATTTTGCAGTTTTGTTTGGTTTCAATCTCTTATCGTGACAACCCCTGACACTGGGTTGCCATACAAGGCAATTCAATCAAAAAATGCGTTTTTTTCAGTTTTTTCCTGTGTTGGAAATCGGAAAAGTTACGCAATAGGGTCTTCACTGTGAATCTCGAGCTAAGTACAGCTGTATTGCCTTTGTTCCTAGAGCTTTCTTCCCGTATCTTTGCAAGGTTTACGGGGGTTGTGGTAAGGCGTAGATTTATCCGGTCGACACAGTAGAATGCTTAACTAGACGCTCGGTGAGCGTAAGCTGGGTTGCTTGTTTTAGGTGTTACAAAATAACAGAGGGCACTGACAGGAGCTGAAACTGGGCCAATGCGAAAATAAACAAGCCTAGGAATTCAATAGGTACTCCTGGTAACTCCTACAATGGAAGACGCAGGCCAAGGGATCCTGGTCGAATGCGGCATATTTTTCATCATTCCCAGAGCTCATGGTGCAGAATGGCCGGACATCATTAATATTCACACCTCATTAAGCACGAATTAGCATACGAGTGACGCGATGAAGCGCGAAATTTGAAAGTGGACAATCAACATTTTAAAGGAAATGGCGTCAAAATGGGCGAACAGCTAACTTTCATCTTCGTTTTAAATTGCACTAGGTTGAAGAAGTCCCTACTTGTAGGCTGCAAAATGCAGACGAAAGTACACTTATTTAATCGAGACGCTCAGGAGATAGAAACGACTTGTAAAAACTATTGGAAATTTGAGTCAAAATGTGATTGATTTTAGAGCCATTTTATATGAGAACTGAAAAATGCTTGTTTTCTATCTTAAATTTCTAGTTTCTGGTCCAACTTTTTATGAACTTGTAACCTGCAAAAGTTTCTTTTTAAAGTAAATTCAGATATCAAGCTGAAATGTCAAGAATAGCGGAAAGGGATCTACTTGGAATTTGTGTTTCTTGTATTTCGTATCACATAATGAGCCAGTTTACTCATTAATATGTATGTACATCGCTTCGGGATTGCTCGGAACTCTATTGTCTGTTGAATGCTTTGTACAGTTGATGGACGATTCAGTCCCTCGGGTATTCGCAACTGCAAGAAATCATGGTTAAGTTTGCATTTCTAAGAGATAAACCGCAACCAATTAGAGTTCATCGAGAATCCACATGGGAGCTGTAGTGAGACAAAATTAATGTATGCCTGCAAGTAAGTATATGTCCTTAAAACAAAAGCCATTCTGCGCCATGTGCTCAGTCCGGAAACGCGACACTATCAATTTTTTTTAAATAGCTTCTCGTTTGTAAATATTTGTTGTATAAATTAAATTTGATCAAGAAGGTAAAAATTCACCTGAATGCGCTGTAATCCTAATCCTGTCGCTACAGTCCCCAAGAAAGATATCATTCTTGTTTTTAGGTTTTCAAAGTGAAGTGCTCAAACACCGCCTAAAATCGTGTATCAATACGTTTTATGGGTTTGTAAACCTCAAAGTAATTATTCCAGAGCACTTGTCGAAGCAAGTCTTTTTTTCCCTTATACAGATCATTTGTATCGCAAAAATCCAAGGTAGTTTACAAGGCATCTTGTTGGGACTGCAATGAGTTTTACATTGGTAAAACGAAACGTTGCTTACGTGACCATAAAAAAAAAATCATTTCAAAGCACTCAGTGGGATCAGTCAAACTTCCGCTATTGCATACCACGCAGTTTAAACAGGTCACAACATAAAGTGGAACCATTTTCAAGATTTAGCAAATGGTAGGTCTTATTTGCATTGTAAAATAAAGGAAACTTTATTAATACGCGACCTTAAACCAGCATTGAACGAAAACGTTGGCAGTGAAAAACTCTGGCTTTATTAAACGGTCAGTTTTCACTGCTATTTATCTTACTATTTTTATCTTATTCTCTCTGGCTACCAGTCTTCTCAATTTTTTTATATATCATATTTGAATTTGTTCAACCGTCACTTCTGATGTATGTTGTAGCATACGAAACGTCACTTTCAGTTTCAGTTTATTTGTTTTGCCATTTTACACATACCACATATTATGCAAAATAAAATGAGGCAAGGAGACAAAAAAAGCAGTGCTTATAAACATGTGCCTCCCCATGATAAATAACAAATTACTAGGGATTTGTAAAGGCGAACCGCATAACTTAGAACAACAGTACTGAACTTGTTTTTTTTTTTTTTTCTTTTTTTTTTTTAAGCGTACAAGAGCAAAGCCGATACACGAACTGCAAGCGGACAAAAGCGAAAAATAAAAAAAATGTATGTAATCACGCTAACAGAAAAAAAAAATGTAACGTCGAGTCAAAAGTAAAATGCGCTTTATAATTATGTTTGTAGCCGCTCTTTCCAGTTATGAGACCTCCATTGCAATTTTCATGGAAAAAAAATGCTTACTATAGTCAAGATCAAAGCTGTGTTTATGTTTAATATTTTGAAAAGTTAACTTGATGGAAGCAATTATGTACAAGCTTTAAATTTCTAATCGGACGTGTAAAAAACATGCACCCCTGGTCCATGAACCACCCCTGTGGACCATGGACCCCTTCATAGACCCGGTCCATGGACTACCCCTGTGGACCACGCCTCATTTTGCAAAGTTACAAGTAGAAAATCTTTAGACGAAAGATGGAGGTGATCGTCACACTTATCTGGACAATTTAAGCAATTATCTCTTTATAGACAGTTGAAAAATTCAGGTGGCTTCAACAGAATTCGATCCCACATAATGCACTACTAACTGATCATTGAAGGCACTCAATTTTTGGGCTCATTTATTCCGGTGAAGAACATTCTCATGATGAAATGAACTTATATTTGAAAAGCGGGTTATAGACGAATCCCTTTGAAGACATCAAATAGGTGGTATAAGTGCGTGCAAAACAGGCAAAGATTGCGGTCAAACGTATGGTGGCCAGGAATTGACAGACAAGCTGAGAGGTTTTGCAAAAAAATGTCATGGCTGCCAACTGGTAAGCCGCCCAGTCAACCCAGAGCCGATCAAATCAGCCTTTTACCAAGAGGCCCATGGCAATACTTGGCCTTTGATTTGTTAGGTCCACTACCATCCGGAGACTCTGTTCTAGGCGAAGTTGATTACTTCAGCAGATTTTATGAGATTGGAATAATGCGGTCCACAACATCCACGATTATTGAACCTTTGAAGGAGATTTTCACAACCCATGGGTTGCCACTGTCAGTGACCAGTGATAATGGAACATGTTCAGGTGTGTTTGAGCGATACCTGGATCGGAAGGTCTGGTGTAATGCACCGGACGACCACTCCTTTAGGGCCCTTAGCGAATGAGGAGGTCAAAGACGAAACATACCTCTTTGAAAAGGATGGGAATTGCACAAGCTGAAGCAGGAAAATGCGAACAAAAATGCCAGAATTGAGAGAGAAAGGGATAGCTAGCGAGGTCCTTGACTTGGACATGGTTCATGGTTCATGGTTCATTTATTTCACACTATTTACATAACATTAACATAGAAAGAAAAGTATAGTCACAACACATGGTTACAAGATAAAATAATTACAGTACAGGTTATAAAATGTGTGTGGTGGTCAAAGTAGCGAAGGCTTTCTAGTTGACCACCACCTACTTTTAAGTAAACGAAGAAATGACACTGAGCTTTACTGGGATATAGAAAAAAAAACATTTGTAGAGCCTAGGACTAATGTACAGAAGAAGATTACATGTATATAACTTAGGCATATTAGAGATATACTGAAACACGTGAGAAATCTATACAGGACAAGCTTAGCAAAAGGGGGAAAAAATTAAAAGGAACATACAAACAAACAGACAACAACAACAGCAACAACGACAAACAAAAACAAAAGAAAAGAACGACACGTCATCAACAACAGCAGCGGTAACAAACACAAAGAATATAAGAAGACAATTATTATTATTATTATTGTTATTATTATTATTATTATTATTATTATTATTATTATTATTATTATTATTATTAAACAAGCTCCATTATTATTATTAAATAGTTACGAGCTATACATTTGACCATTAAACAGAACATACACTATTTGATTGACAAGAGATCAGGTGGGCCTTATAAAGTTTCTAAAACTTGTTAAATGTTTTTGCTTTTTTTAGTGCCAAGGGGACAGTTTCCCACATGACAGAAACAGAGTACTTTAAAGTAAATTTGCCTATGTTAGTTCTAACTTGTGGTCGGTAAAAATTAAGCTTAGCAGAATTTCTGGTGTTATAGGAGTGGACAGTTGCTGTAGGCGTTAAAAAGTTATGGAAGATTGCTGGAACAGTTGATGGATTGTTGTATAATTTAAATGCCAGTGAGCAGATTTTGAATTTAACAATATTTTCAAATTTTAAAACTTCAAGGATTTGGTAATATGGGAAAGAGGGCTCTTGTTTGTTTGCAAAAAAAAATACTACGGATGCATTTATTGTGCTTAGTACAGATCGTATTTAAATAAGTCTGATAATTGTTGCCCCAACACATTGCGCCGTAATTAAGATAAGGGTAAATAAGTGTATAATACAATTGTCGTAACATCTTTAAATTCAGGTAGTTCCGTGGTTGGTTTAGGATTCCAAGGTTTTTAGTCAGTTTGCCTTGTACATGTGCTATTTGAGTTTTCCAATTCAAATGCTCATCTAAATAAATGCCTAAATATTTGATACTAGTTTTGCGTTCAATGTTTAAGATATTAATATTGTGTATAGTTGGCTTCTGTGGAGATGTTATTATCATAAAGTTTGTTTTCCTCATGTTAATAGACAACTTATTGAGATTGCAATAGTTAATTACTTTCTGAAGTTCTGAGTTCATAACTGCCTCAAGATCTTTTGATGTTTTAGTAGCATAGAAGATATTAGCATCATCAGCAAAAAGTCGAAAGGAAAGCATGTCTGAAGAGTTAGCAAGATCATTTATGTACAGAAGAAATAATAGTGGTCCAAGGGTTGATCCCTGAGGAACTCCAAAAAAAATCTGGAGAAATTCAGATTCAACATTACCTAGTTTCTCATATTGCGTTCTTTTAGTAAGGTAACTTGTGAACCAATCTAGAGCTTTTCCACGTACTTCATATTTATGTAATTTCCTTAGCAGTATCTCACGGTTGACAGTATCGAAGGCTTTGGAAAAATTTAAAAAGACCCCGCATGTAATGAGATTGTTGTCAATTGAGGTTTTAAGGATGTCAGTTATTTCTAAAATAGCAAGCTCAGTAGAATGGTCTTTTGTAAACCCAAACAGGTATTTGAACAAGATATTGTATTTATCTATAAATGAGATAAGCTGATCATTGACAATTTTTTCTAGGATTTTACTAAATGGTGATAAAACTGCTATGGGTCTGTAATTTGCAGGATCTGTTGCATCCCCAGATTTGAATATTGGAGTTACTCTTGAAACTTTAAGTACATTAGGCACAATACCTTGTACGATTGACTGATTGTAAATATATGATAAAGGTTTAGATAATTCATGGCTAGCAAGTTTTATTAACTTGTTAGGAATATCCAATGAAGCCTTTCTTTCATTTAGATTTGAGAATAACTGAGCCACATATTCTTCAGTGACAGCTGATAAGTAAAAACTATTTGCGGGGCTATTACGTATGTATTTGGTTGGGTTATCGTAGATAGGGTTAATTGCACTTAGTCTAGCAAGGGTAGGGCCAATTGTAGTGAAGTGCTGATTAAATTGGTTAGCAATATCGAGTTCGTTAGTATAGATCTTACTATTTCTTATGATCCTAGAAGAGCAGTTTGATTTAACTTTAGCTTTCCTTTTAATGATTGTACCAATAAGCTTCCATGTTTCTTTCAGGTTTTCTTTGTGCAGCTGAAAATATTGGTTATAATATTTATCTTTGGCTTTAGCCTTCATTTTGTTAAGTAGATTGGAGTATTGTTTATACTCTTTTATCTTCATTGAATTTTTGCTGAAAAAATGTGATTTATACATCTTTTGTTTCCTTTTAATTGATTTTAAAAGCCCCTGTGTTAACCAAGGTTTGTTAAATTGTTTCATTTTAGAATTGGTTGCTTTTTTTAAAGGGGCGTGCTTATTGACAATATCTTTCACTTTGTCCATACATGCACAAGTTATCTCATAGAGATCAGTGGAGGTGGAGTTGATTTCACTGATGTCGGCTAAGTATTGTTCTTTGCAGAAGTTACTATAATCTCTATAATATGTTATATGCTTGTTTTTAGAAGTGGGTGCATTACAGATGCAGAAAACAGGCAAATGGTCAGATATGTCAGCTAGAGCGATACCAGAAGTAGTATTTTCAATGGGAGCATTAGTATAAATATGATCAATTAAGGTGGAAGAGTGATCTGTGAGTCTAGTGGGTTTAGTGGTGTCTGGGAGAAAATTGTTAGAGTACAGCATATTAAGATAATCTTCAGTGTTAGCAGTGGAATAAAGGCAAAAGCAAAGGTATATGCAGACAAGAAGAGCAACGCTAAGGAATGGGACCTCAGTCCAGGTGACAAAATATAAAACTTAGAAACACTGTTTCCAGTGTTTCTGGAACCCAAGAATCAGTTTCCCCGCAAGGGTGGAGTTCACTTAAGTTCTCTTTGAAATGAAAGTTTAAAAAAATAAAATAGTAAAAATAGAAGAAACCCCTCAGATATTGGCATCCAAGTACTGGACATGGAATGGGAAACCACTGGACGAAACCTCGGGTTCCGCCCTGAAATCATCCTCGGAGACCCCGGGGCAGTCGGGGCAGAAGAATTATGTAGAGAAATTGTGTTGATTGCGTTTAACAAGAATATCGTGGAAAGGGATTTGGAAATTTTCCTCAAATTCAATTGTGAATTCACAATCATTTACCATGTACGCAACTTGCTTTCGTGAATAGATGCATTCTATCGACGTCGTGCATTGAACTTGCCTTTTCTTTTCAGAATCAATCCTTTGAATGCTGGCAAAAAAAATGACTTAGGAAACAGATGAAGGATCATGGCGGGTAAGACTAATTTGAAGAACTGCAAAGTGTGGAACCGCGGAAACTGCGGAACCTTGAAAAATGACTGTTTTATTGAAACCATATGTTAAAACCATGAGATTTACATTAATTTTTGTTGAGTAACGACTGAACCCTTCGATTATCGCGTTTCAGGTGCCATTTCTAGCTGATATCCGTGTATTTGCGCCATCTGATTCAAGTTAGACGATTATCTCGTGGATTGCGTGACAATTCACATTTACAAGCTCCGAAAAGACGATCTCGCTTGGTTTGAGCATTTTTTCCCCTCAACATGCAGGTCATGTGATGCCATTTCCTGCCTGTCAATTGTCATTTTGGTTTATAGCATTTTTGTACTTTGCCGCAGTATGTTTCCAGTTTCCTAATCTTTTTCGTGTCGTTAGTTGGGTCTGTATAAGGTTGTTTTTGAATTTACTGGTGAGACTGGCTTCCGCCGGTAATCACTTCATTTGCCTTCTATGTTTGTATTACTTTTTTTTAGTTTTACGGCGTCTATTTGACTTCAGGACAACGGCGGATTGCCAGCTATAACTACCACTGTTTTGATCAATCGCTTGTGGTTACAAGGATAATTTGGTGCGTGGCGCGTTTGGTGGTGGGATGGTTTCCTTGATCTTGGCCAAGGCATTGCTCAGAAATACACTTGAAACGTGAGCGTGAACGCTACATTTATTTATCGCCGAGCAAAATCACATAAAGTGATTTTTTCAAAATATCAACTTTTACACTCAGGCAAAAATATGTAGACGAAGCAACGATACGTTCCTTCTTCCATTCATGTTTACGGCATAGTAAGTCTTACGTCGTAATACCCTTGTAAAAAAAACAACAACAACAACAACAAATAATCACCGGAAGCAGGGACGTATGGCGTCATATTGGGGACAAAAAAGGAATTTACATTTCGTTGCGTCAAAAGGTCCTACACACGTCGATACCTCTTCTTCAGGTCATTGATTTCGTTTCTTCGTGACGTCGTTTTCGTGGTTGGGTCGTGATGCTCTGTTCTTATCGTTGTTGTCTTCTCTTCGTGTCGTCGTGTTGCTCTGTTGGTGTCATCATGTTGCCCGTTTAGTCGTATTGGGTTCTTCGTGTCGTCGTGTTATATATCAATTTCGCCGTTTTCTTCAATTCGTGGACGGCTGCATAAATAAGTCAGCGGTAAGTCAACGTTTCCCGCCAATTTTGCCCAAATGGTCGCTCAAATGATGATAACAAAATGGCGACAAGAAACCAAGTTGTTTCCATTTTAAAAGAAGCAATAGCAAAGATTAAAAGTTATGATAAAGGTATCCATCAACAGAAATCAACGCTTTCCGCGATGTCGCAGTCCTTTTTGGAGGCTGTGGAGCGAGATTTGAAGTAAGTTAACGAAAACTTGTACTCGATAAAATGCGCTATTAAACCACACAAGGATCGACCGGATGGAACCCAACCAGATAATTTTGACGAAATGGCTGGTAAGGAAGACTTAAGGTTTCTAATTTTGATTTCATTGTGGTTACAGGAGGGCCTTCCCTTCTCTTTCTGGAGGAGGGAGAAGAATGCGTGCACAGAAAGGAAGAGAAAAAGGAAAAGGGAAACTTGGGATTATGATTCAACCCGAAGAATTTCTGCGTGTTGTCAGACTTAGAACAAGATAAGACTCCATCCCAAGAATCCGGCGTTAGCTGCATTAAAGAGACAGGACTACGAAGAAGGAGAAGACTGTTTTTTTTTCCAAACAAAAGTGGGAACTTTGAGCATTTCAAATCTGTTCTTGAAAGTGACTATGAGAAGATGGTGCCTTCGAAGTAATGCAAGCCGGGAATCAGGGGGAACGTCAAGACCACTTAGGCTAATTTTGATGCCATACAATAGATACACCATCCCATACATAAAAGATT
Organism: Montipora capitata; assembly: GCA_949126865.1. Classification (NCBI taxonomy): domain Eukaryota; kingdom Metazoa; phylum Cnidaria; class Anthozoa; order Scleractinia; family Acroporidae; genus Montipora; species Montipora capitata. The sequence continues at coordinate 18,233,302 of OX421446.1, forward strand.
TTGTGGACGGAAGCAGTTTGTGTAAAAAGCAAACATTTTGATAAGGGAATGTTCAGTGGAAAGTTTGGGTTTATTGTTTCCTTGAATTTTTGGGCCCTCTAGTGACGAAACAAAACACCGCCGCGCAATTTTCGCATAAGCATGAAAATACCACTGAAATAAACAAGTTCATGGTTACACGAGACATTGCAAGTTTCCTTGCCAAAATAGCCACAAACTCAGTTTTTCAAATTTATCCCAAGAGAAAAGTAGAAGATAAGAGAGGAACGTAATATGCTTTGCCAAAGCAAATACAATATATGTCGTCCCCATACATAACCTACCTACCAGGAAAAGGTGACTTACCGCTGACTACTTTATGCAGCAGTCGACGAATTGAAGAACACGGCGAAATGGACAACACGACGACACAAAGAAAGCAACACGACGACAAGAAGACAGGAATACGACGAAACAAGCAAATCGACGACACGAAGAACGCAGTGCGACAAAACGGGCAACATGACGACACCAACAAAGCAATACGACGGCACGTAGAGAAGACAACGACGATAGGAACAGAGCATCACGACCCAACCACGAAAACGAAGCCACGAAGAAACGAAATCAACGACCTGAAGAAGAGGTATCGACGTGTGTAGGACCTTTCGAAGCCACAAAATGTAAATTCCTATTTTGTCCCCAATCTGACGCCATAGGGAAACCGGACAATTTTGGCAGGATCTTGGAATCTCGAAAGCGTTTTTGTTAAGTCTCGAAGTTTCGTTTTTGCATGGTTTGTTTTTACTTTTTTTGAGTCTCGAAACTTTTTACTAAGGAGTCTCGGGCTCGGATTTTTAACTTGGCTCTCGGCGTGTCGGCGAGTCTCGGATTTTACCATTCGCCACCTCTAGCAGTTGGTCATTGTTATTGTGACTTGTCACGCAATCCATCAGTTAATTGGCGAAAGTGAATCAGATGGTGCAAATACGCAGATCATAGCTAGAAATGGCACCTGGAACGTGGTAATCAGCGGATACAGTCGATATTTAACCAATATTAATGTAAATCGCATCGTTTTTATCATGGAGTTTCAAACAAAACAGTCATTTCTCTATGATCCGCGGTTCCGCGGTCTGCAGTTCCTCTCATTAGTCTCACCCGATCATGGCCATATAGCAATTAATAGCCGTTTATAAAAATGCGACTTTTGCGGCAGTACATGAAAAGGTAGAAATTCTATGGGTATTTCAGCCAAAAATCAAACTTGCTGTTCTTTGATCCAAATCTGCAGCTTGTAATTTAATCATGTAATTATTTATTTTCAACAATCAATTTGGCAATTCAGACATTTGCATTGTTTATTTGATCAGTAAATTTGGCAATTCTCTGATCAAATAGACAATTTAAACGTTTTGAATAGCGAAATTGAATGTTAAAATTTGAAAAAATTGACGCGCAAGCCAGTGTTTTTGTGTCTGTCCTCTTAAATTACGTCATAACATTGTTGCTTTGACAATCACGCCACTAACTTGCATAATTTGAAAATTCAGTTCAAGAACCAAAATGCGACCAAATACGCTCGTCGCGTTCAAAAATGTCCATGGCGTCGTGAAAATCCAGCGATTTTGAGGTACGAACATTCTTCAGTCACCGTCTCAACTTCCTCGCCTGAGGTGAAGTCCGCAAGACTAAAATAAAAAAGGTTAAAGTCCGGCAAATCCTCCAAATTGGTACTTTCAACTTTGCATAAATTACAGTTTTATGTGGGTAAGGTCAGTGGACATGCTCTTGAGGAGAGAAGTTGCGTTTGGCGTCGGTTGCAAGATTTGGAAACAGACGTAATACAAGAGATAGCAAACATTTGCCCAAAGAAGACATCTTCGCCGACTACAGCAATGCCGTAAGTCTCATTCCGAAACATGTTTCCGCCGTGAGCTGCTGTATAGCTAACATTAATGACAGTAAGGTCCAATTAACAGACAATTCTTGGGAGGCAAATTCCCGTTTTGCACTTAAATCTGTTTACGCAATGAACCAACGAGAGAACAAAAGGGACACTTAGTCCTCTTTGGGTTCGACACGTCCTTCAGCCCCATAAATCATGGAACTCAACCCCCACTCTCACCGGCAGTAAAACCATGACACCAATAACAGTCGTACCACTGATTTCTGAAATGCAGTTGCCTACACCAAGTAAGTAACGCTGACAAGAACACGACAAAAGTGAGCGAAGTAGTCTTTAGCCTACAAACGCAGACGTATTTCCGGCGATCGTTTTTCTCCCCCGAAAAGGAAGGAGAGAAACGATCTACTGCGCATTTAGGTGATTTTTTCGTTCTTGACCAAATTTAACATATGTAACAATTATTTGCAAACAATTGAAGAGGCTATTTCAAAAATAAATACAATGTTTCTTTCCGGGCCTGATAATTTGTTAGGGTGTTTGGGATTTGAGGAGGACAAACACGTACCAAAAACAGTAGTTTGGGAGGTAATTTTCATTTTCTCGGCTACTCTTACTTCGTTGGTCGGAGTTATCGTGATGCATTCTATTACTCCAGATCCTTATATATTTCGTCATGTTTGTGGCTATCCTTGTGAGGTCGCCTAAATATCTAGCTAGGCTACTAAAAATCAGATAAGTTATCCTTAACTTAATTCGAAAATCGAGTGAAGTAAGAAGACAAAGGCCAATACGTATTGAGGTACAAGCAAATTTAACCATGTATACATAACTTCCAATAACAGTGACTTTTTAAAGTCAAACAGTCAAGTTGGTAAAACGTAGATGTAGATGTAGATGAAGACGTAAGATGTAGACGTTTAATGACGGCTGCTCAACGCGCAAGGGGCATAAGTCTCAAAGCTACTGTGCTTGTTGGAGGTTTCTTGGTTACTATAATGCGTCATAATAAGTCATTGTTTTTAAAGGCAAGACTTTTCCGAGAAGCAAATGCCTAATGCACGGTTTCATTTTATTTTCTCGCCGCAGTTTCTTTCGACTTCACAAGGAAAAGCCAACGAATTTGAGCATTTGGTATGTACCAACGTTAAATATTATCGGAGAACTTATCTCTTGTATTGCTGGACGATAGGCGGTATCTCCCATTAGTAGTTAACCATTTTGCTTCATAAATTAAAGTTGCGGTCATGTCGTTTGCTCTAACCGTCGAAGTTTTGCTTACCTTCTTGTAAGGATAGGGAACAGATCTCATGGGTTCTAGTTTCATAGAAAGTTATGAATCATAAAGAAAGGAGTGGACAGGACATAGTGGATTCTCGGAAAAACATGTCCTGTGTCACTGTAGGCGGGCAGGGGTTGTACAGATTTCCATTTCCTTTAACTACGTTTCTTCGGTCTGGCAAAAAAAAAGAAAAAAAAGAAATATATTTCACTACTAGGCGTGTTTTCATTGGCCATAGTTGAGCAAACGAGATGCAAAATTGACACCTGTTTGATGCTAAGTGCAGTATCGAGTAAACGTTACGGCGGGTCTAGCAACGGTTGGGGATTTTCTGGGTGATGCATCATTTGGTTTGCACACTGATATTTTCGTTTTAGAAAATGTGTGTGATTGAATGTAAGTCTGTCTATGATATTTAATATTTCCTGGCATAGAAGCGGCTTAGTAACCCGCTGCCTTCGGCTAATGAAGGCAGCAATCTTCCGGTCAACCTCGTTCCCAGGATCCCTCTTCTCTGCCTCCATTGTCTCAAAGATATATTTGAACATGAAAATTTTTCGTTCTTTAAAAACTACTCACTGTGCAGACAAAAAAGAAAAAAAAAAAAAGGAACTAATAGTAAATGTGAAAAACCTTTATGCTTAATGAAAAAGGGTAATTTTAGAAAACTAAAGAAATCTCATGCAAAATGAAACACTGGTTCCATGAGGCAAAACCAAACAACCCGAAAGTAAAGAAAAGCCGACTGTGACACCATCAGGCTCGTAAATGGCTGCGCAAATCCTCAGGGGTAGAGCTCAATCGAGCGAGGGTGTATCTAGTCCAGTGGTAGACCTCTACCCGACCCCCTCATGCCGAGTCAAGAAATAAAAAAGAAAAGGGCCGATATTAAATCCATAGACTGAGGCTATGAAAATTGCGAACTTGATTAAGCAAAGATGAAAATAACACCTACTTAAAACTCATTAACCAGGTGTATCCTATAAGTTATGAAATAAAATTATAGTTAAAAATAAAGACAAAATAAATTAAAACTTGGTTACTTACACGTGAGAAAAAGCTGGCAAAAATCTTTAACTCTTTTCTATTGAGTTAAACTCAAAAGAAAAGCTACATAGTACATCTTCGAAGGTAAATTTTTAATTTACGATCACACAGATCGCATACAGATGCCTTAAAGATTACTAACTAGCATCCACAAAGTTATAAATACAAGTTTGCATTGTTAAAACTGGTGCACAAGGCTCCATATGTTGTGATAATCTACCATTGCCTTTAGGTGACAGTATAATCTGTGGAAGAGCATCGATATATCCGTCTAGGACACCTGACTCTGTTGTTTTACCTCCTTTAAACTCGATATTTGCGCAGATGTCGATTAGGTACAGAGGCGCGGCGCTATGGAACATCATCTTAGCCAACGATCGTTCAATTGTAGACGCGAGTTGCAAATCTTTACCAACCAAGTTGAAAGACTGCAGGATTCTTGAATTTTAATTTTCACGCTACGTCAATTTCCACTACAGATTTTAGCGACTATGATGATGATGATGATAAAATGATAATAATGATAATGATAATGATAATGATAATGATAATGATAATGATAATGATAATGATAATGATAATGATAATGATAATGATAATGATAATGATAATGATAATAATAATAATAAAATCGATACAATACATATCGAAAGTTACAAAAGTCATAGAAAATAGAGTATTATTTAAAAACTAGAATGATAACATCATATTCTTAAATTATAATTGAAGCATAGCCTATTTACAAAACAGCGTTTGAAACACTTGGTTTTAACCATAGAAGTAACTGAAATGTCTTTTTTCGAAGCCATTGGCAACAGTCCTTTACAGTCGGTAAGAATATAACGGATGGTGTTCGTCCTCTGGAATTTTATCGTAGAGCTTTATGACAGATTTTTCCAAAGATCATAAATACTTAATTTGTCTGAGATATAGCGTCTTTTATGCATCTCTTTAGAAAGCAATCCATAATTCGAGAGTCCATAGGGCAATTTAGAGAGCACAATTGATTTCAAAAGAAGGTCGGCGACATCTTTCTGCCCGTAGGTAGCCCTCTTTCCTTAATCCCCAAACAAACAAACAGAGGCATTTGTTAGCCTCGCATAATTTGACCTTGACATGTTCGGAAAATTTACAGTTGGATTGGAAAGTTACACGGTCATATTGCCTAATTTCAACATTTCCGTGTATACTGAATTATTACATTTCTTTCCAATAATTGGCTTCTGACATTTAGCCGTATTACATACATTTCATTCTGTTATTGTTAGTCCAATCCATAACCTGTGTAAGCGCTCTCTCAGAGTTGTCCAAACTTTCGTTCACGGTAACCGGTATAGTGGAATCGTCCGCGTACTTAACCATCGGTACATCGTCTAGCTTAGTGTCGGTTTCCAGATCGCCCAAAAACAAATTGAAGACATGAGGTCCACTCACAACCCCTTGCGTTGTTCCTAGTTATTGTTAGTCCAATCCATAACCTGTGTAAGCGCTCTCTCAGAGTTGTCCAAACTTTTGTTCACGGTAACCAGTATAGTGGAATCGTCCGCGTACTTAACCATCGATACATCGTCTAGCTTAGTGTCGGTTTCCAGATCGTTCAAAAACAAATTAAAGATATGAGGTCCACTGACAACCCCTTGCATCTTTACTGACCATCATCCAATCACACCCCGTACTGTTGTATACCAGGCTTTGCTTCCTATCAGACAGATAGACAGACAGATTATATATATTTTAGTTGCATTTTTTACATTTATTTGTAATTGTTGTCAGTTCTTAGTTTTTTCAGACTCCAACGTTTAGTTTAGGTGAGTCATAGTACGTAATTGTTGGGAATTTCATTTTAAAAAGAGGCTCGAAAGGGTTTTGACCTGCGCACGCAAGCGTAAGCTACACACGCCATAACTAAGAGACACGCGTCGGCTGAATGAATCAACTTTCTATCAAAAGTAGCGCACGCCAGACACCAGAAGTGAAAATACGGTCTAAAAGATTCTGGCTTATTTCAACCATCACATTTATGGGCTTTTTGTGTGGAAATGGATGTCTAGTCGGGAGCTGCCTTGTTTGACTGCGAAATTGCACTCAAGTAAGCGAATTTACTACACTTTAGGTTGACTTTTAAATTAGATAGATTTTTGCTGTTGATGTAAACTGAAGAGAGAGGGAGTAAAGATTGTCAGTCAAACGGAAATGTTGTGAAAGAGATTACCGTGCGTGTAATTTCAGTTTTAGTTGGTGATTAAAATAGTTGGTTATTCTTTGCAAGGCCTGTGTTTATTTACTAATGTCAGCTCAAAGGTGTTTGATCTGTTTGATCACTGTAAACTGTATACAGAAATGACGATTGTACTTTTCGCAGAAGCATAATTATTTTTATGTACAATATATTGTTTTGTGGGGTTACAATCGGGAGCTACATCTATGTATGATTATTTTACCGTGAAGTAATCAGGTAGGTAATGAAAATGGAAAATGCGAGGAAAGGATAGACAGCAACAAACAGCATTTATTTTTAATTTCCATCAAAGTTTATTTGCCTCGCTATCAATTGAAAAGCAAATTACATAACTTTGGAAAATGCCTTGAAAATATGAAAGTAAAACAGGAACAGGAACATTCAGTAACTAGAAGGCAACCTTTCGACGTCATCGTCCGTCGTCATCTCTTTCATCCATGTGGTTCTTTCCACGGTACATTGAAATACAATAAATAGGAACAAAAACTCGCTTATTATATTCGGATCGCTGATTACTATTGTTATCTGTGATCAACCGTTTAAAAATGATCGAAGATTGTTTGAAAATCATGATAATAAGACTATAGTATGCTTTTGCTTTCTGAGGTTGCGTCTAGCAGTTTGTGGTCGAGTCTGTCGCCCATATTCAGTCTGATTTCATTTCTGTCTGACAAATCGTCGCCCCTGTTTATGATTTGTGCCTGGAAAATTGATTTCTGACCCAGGCAATATATTTTCTATCAGATACTGTAATCTTTGATTTTCAAAATAAAAGGAATCGCTGTAAATATTCGAAAATTACTCACCTTCAATCTTCGATAGACGTGACTTTCTGCCCCGTGACTCAAGATACCCAGAGCACCTCGCGAAAACGGTGAACGATACCAATACCACCTAGCGCGCTCGGTTGAGCAAATCGAGATTGCTTTCCCCTATACAATATCTACTAATTTACATATTAATTTGCGCAATTTCCCTTTTTAAGCCGGGGCTTCTAGGCAGCCTCCTCGGGTGTTGGCCCAGAGGGGCCAAAACCCTGCGGGGGTAATTATTGTACCGCTTACGTTAATTAAATTCTTTATCTGAGGTATTGTATTATATCACATAACATATCACTATTCACATTGTACTGCAGTCATTACTTGTAAAACCCCGATGAAGAAAACAGGTGCCTCAGTTCGAAATATTGACTTTTAATAGCATATCCGAGTTTTTTGTTACATCAGCTTTGGATTTTTTATAATCTTTATCTTTCTGAGGAAATCATTAACCCAGTATACGGGGCTCCTGTTTTATTTATTACGTTGGTACTTGCTTAGAAAACTATATTTTATAAATTTCAACCATTTATTCATCATCTTATTTATTTATTAATTAATTAGTTAATTCGCTTTAATATATTGTACATGCATTACCAAGATTTATTTTATTTTATTTTATTTTATTTATTTATTTTTTATTTTTTATTTTTACATACACAATTACGTTACATTGACTAATACAAAAGATGCATTACAACTGGGAGAAAAGAACAATACTAACTGAATAAAAGAAAAGAACAAGTAAGAATTACTTGCAATCTACCTTCAACACAATGGTTCTTACGTGTAGTGATAGATCGAAGTATAACTGCAAGTGCATCGCTTCTAGTCTTCACCTCCTTTTTGAAGTAATAATTTTACAGAGGGGAGAAACACAATTAGTAAAGAGCACATTTCTCTAATTGCCATTGCATTAACATTTTTGTTTGGAATTCTTTCTGGATCGGTTTTTTCTCACAGCACTTACAACTGTAGACATATTGTTTCAAAAGAATAACAAACAAATGTAGTCTGCGTCTTAGGTATTCGGATAATTGATGAAAGTCGGGTATTTCATTAAAAGTAATTTGCTCGTTAGAGAGATTAATTTCGGTATCGTTTACGCGGTTAAACCACACTAACGCTTCAGAATAGAATGATTTTATATCGGGAAATCTAGGAAAGTATGCTCTATTGAGTCTGTTATGGCAAAAGATACAGGTTGCGTCATCTGTTAATCAAAATTTGAGCAGTTCTTTTTTAGTTACTATAATTCTATGCAATAATCTGAAAGAGAACTGTCTTAACTTGTTGTCTCTTGTTGATTGATACATAAAAGAAAATTTGTTTTTCCATTCTGTATAAGTATCGGCATAATTGACTTCCCAGGCTTTGATACCAGTTGGCTCTACTGAGGGGTTTTTATTAAAAATTTTATAATAGTGTTTGTAGCGCATGTCTGCCAAATCTACAAGACTGCCTCCAGGAAACAAAGATACCGTAGTGGTATTTAGTAGTTCGTGAGAGGGAGCTTCGCATTCCCTTGCTTTTTTCTTCAAGTCGGTTGGAATCGCTGCTGTGAGTTGGAAATAGTGGAATAATTTGTTTTTATGTTGAACTTGTCTTGAAATTCTTGGAATGTTAGGAAGTTTCCATCAGCATTTAGGATATCTTGTACAGAGAGGATGTTCTTCTTGAACCAAGATTTCCAGAAAAGCGTTTTTTTATCATTGGTTATTGCCTCATTGTTCCATAGCAGGAACTTACCATACGAAAATGTATTAGTCTTATCTTTAAACTCTTGAACATATTGTAAAAGTTCCCGATAGAAAGTAGGTAAATCATTATTTATGGAGGCCGCGTTATAGTTGCACTTAAGACGGAATTTCAAGCCACCATAGGTATTAAAATAATAATTTGGAATTGCTTTCCACGAGTCGGTGGTGCTACTTAATAACCGACTTATCCACGCTAGGCGGAGTGATTTTACTACTGCAAAAAAGTTTACAAAATGAAGACCATCTTCCGCTAGAGGTTGGTACATGACCGTTCTTTTTATTTTGTCTTTTTGGTTTTTCCACAAGAACGAAAAAAGCTCTGTTTGAACACTTTTTATAACTAAAGATGGAGCCGTCAGCATGGACGCTGCATAGACTAACTGAGAAACTCCTAATGATTTAGCTAATAAAGATCTTCCGTATATCGTCAAATCCCTGGAAAGCCACAGCTGCAATTTGGTTTTTATTCTTCGAATTCTGCTGAGAAAGTTCCCTCCGATGTTCTTATTTTGATTATACGATAGAAACGTGCCCAGAACTTTAATAGGGTTCTTTGTGCTTTTGAATTTTAGTATATTGGAGTTACTATTTCATTGTACCTAACCACATTGCCTTGGTCTTTTTTTTATTTAACTGTAAACCTGAGACCGTGCCGAACCATTCAATTGTTTGGAGGTGCGATTTAAGAGAGTCCGTGTTGTTAGTTATTATAGTTGTATCGTCTGCAAATTGTAAAATGTCTACTTCTTGGTTGTTTGGTAAATATATGCCCTCGCATTTCCTGTTTTGACGTATCTTAAGGGCTAACAACTCGACTGCAAGAATAAATAAGGACGGGCTGAGTGGACAGCCTTGGCGAACTCCCCTTGTTATTTCGAACTAGTTTGTCATAAACCCGCCATTTACCACGGAGCTTTGAACACTGTTGTAAAGAACATTAAACCATTTTTATGTGGAATGCCGAAGGCATCCACGTCTTAAAACCGGGCTGGTGTCTTTTTTTTGTTGGTAGTCACAAATGTGCATAACCCACGGATATCGAATAATCTCCGATCGGGTGGACTGACTTAGATTCCCTCTAGTATTCCCAAACTTCCCTGCCCCGAGGAGAACTCCTCCTCCTCTCATCACGATTCTTCTCTGCTAGCGCGTTAAACCACTCGGCCACCGTGACACACTTGTCAGGCTGGTGAAAGCAAACATTTATAATAGAATCTCTCCGCCCGCCATGATTGTTTCAGTATTAAACTATTCGATAAAGTGGACAGATGCTTTTTCTTTGAGAAAGGCAAGCTTTAAAGGTAAGGAGAATTTTCTACGTTATTTTTAGATCTTGCTTCGTACTTGTGTGTTCCACTGTGAACATTATTATTTTGCAGAGAACGAATACTTCATTAGAAGCATTTTGCATAGAACGAATACGTACTCCAATATTTCTTGGGAACCAGTTTGTTTGCCGTTTTGACGTAGAAAGAAAATAAGAAAATAGCTTTCAACGGCCAAACAAGATAAAAAATGAAATCAAGTTTAAAAAAAGCGAATTAGCTAGCTATCGTCGTCACGGGGACTTCGCAGCCGTCCCCCATCCAAGTACTAACCTCATTCGGAGGAGCTTAATTTCAGCTGACACTTGGACTAGCATCAACGATTGTGATCTTTGTGTTAAATTCGCACATAGATCTTGTCGAACTTTATAACACTTGAAAGAAAAAAAAACGCACTAACAAAAACCAGGTGTTATGCCGTCATTTTGTCACAGATGCATCCTTTGTTTCGTGAGTTGTCAGTAAGCACGAAAGGTATAACTTGATCACAGGCGGCCGCTAAAATCGATGTCACTTTCGATTTTGCGATTTTACTTGTATGACCAAAAGTACGATAGAAAAATTGAACTCTGATGGAACGTAACAAAAATCTCCCGAAATGTTTTTCGCTGATCGCAAAATGTTTTATTCTCGATCGACACTTCCTAAAAGTTCCTTCTGCTCTCCTTTTAAAAACTACATATTAATATTTATTTACTTTTTCGTCAATATTTGTTTTGCATAAAGCAGGCTAGCAAAATCTGTACCTTGCTTTGCTCGCATTTTTGAGCGTTAAAATAGGACTTTTGGTCATATGTTCCTGACAGCAAAAGTCGCATATTTTGACGTCCCCCATCTAGATACTAACCCCACTGTAAAGGGATTAAGTTTAGTAAAATTGGTCTTGGAAAGGTGTCAGAAGCTCAGAGTACACGCTTAAGCTTGTGGTGAAAAAGAAGTTGTAAATGGTCAACATGTCAGCTTTGAAGCCAAATGTTTCTCGATTTCCTTTTATTTTCTTCAATCGCTCTGGGCTTAGTATTTTACTGAACCACATGTCTTCTTAGAGGGTATATAGCAAAGATGTCTACCATGGCACCGTAATGATTTACGATACCAAACAATGTCGTGTACTATTAGAGCTACATATTGTGCAAGGACTTGAATCTCCTGGAAAAAAACAAAACGCAGCTCAGTTGACAGTTATGGAAAAAAACACTGCGTTCTTACTTTAAAAAAATATCCCGTATCTCATCAATTCCACCCCCTCCCTCCCCCCCTCCAGAATAAAAATCCCGTATCCCCACAATTTTTTTTTTACCTAATTATCCCGTATCCTGATCGCTTCTCGGGCTTTTGGCTAAGGTTAGTTTCTCGGCCAAGGGCTATGGTTAGGTACTATTGTACAACGTACGGTACTTTTTCAGTGCCGTAAGGGGCAGGCACAGAACAGTTTCGGCTGTTTGTCTGTTCTCTTGAGAAACAATGACGAGGGTTTTTTGGGTTTTTTGTTCAGCTCGAGTGTAGAATCAGGACGAACTGTTGTAGTTTCTGAGAACTATTTACTACTTGTAGCTTTTGTTGAGTTTTGAATCGATGATACAGAGAGTTTTGGCGATCTCAATCCGGACTGGACTACTGGATTTAATAATTTTCAAGTTATTGTGGAACGTTTGGTACCAAGTTACTGAAATCAAGATTATGGAATTGTAAAATTAGAACTTTGGACTGGACTATAGAATACGAAATTACGGAATTTTTGAGCATTGAGAGAAATAGAGCACGGATGTTGTCTTCTTGTCTTCGCCACGGCAAATTTATACAGTTTGCAAGGAACTAAACCAGGATTACAAAACCAGACGTCGATTACAGGGCCCGGTTGTTCGAAAGCCAATTACCTTAATCCAGGATTAGCGTAAACTTTTGTTTCATGTTTTCAACTTTTTGGTCACAGTTTCCTTTGCTTATTTTTGTTTTTCAAGATTGACTTCTTCTAATGTAAAGTTTTACTGAATATCAGCCTTGAACAGCATTTGGGAGTAGAGGATAAAACTCGTTTTAAAACCCAGTTTCTGAACAACTGGCCCAGGATAAAAAGTTGTTGAACTGTGATTTGTAATAAGTTTTTCGAATGATTTAAGGCTGATCCTGTAATTTTTGGATGAAAGGAGTTAACGAAGCAAGTAAAACTGTAGGATTTGAATTAAGTCAACTTCCAAAAAATAAATAAATAAAAGATCCCGTATCCTGATAACCTCAGCTGCTAATAGGGCTTCGTTGTTTGAATTTGCAAATTTAGTAACATTAGTAATGAGTTTTTACAACAAAAAACTTTAAGTTATATTACAGATGTATCATTCTGGTAATCTTTCGCCATTTTCCGAAGTCTACCTGTACTTGAAGTTGACTGTAACTGGACAATTTGTGTTAACTGTTTGCGCATTCCACGGATACGCCCTTATAGGCGTCTTGTTTGAACTTATTTCCAAAATTAAAAACTTCTAAGGCTTTTGATATGAAACTCCATTCCAAAGTGTCGAATACCTTTTCGAAGTCTACGAACAGAAGTATTCCCTGGCATTTTTTGCTATCTGAAAACTCCATTATGTCACTGAGTAGTCTCATATTTTGGCCTATATATCTTCCGTTGACAAACCCTGTTTGATCATAATGAATTAGTTTAGGTAAGTGTTGCTCCATTCGTTTGGCCAATGCTTTTGAAAGAATCTTATAGTCAATTTTAAGTAAAGATATAGGGCGCCATTTTTTTAAATCCGACAGATTTTCATCACCTTTCGGAATAAGCGTTATTGTTCCTCTTTTCTTGGAGACTGATAATGATCTTTTGTTAAACGCTTCGTTATAGGAATTCAAAAGATCTTACCCAAGGAGATCAAAGAATGCTTCATAGAATTCTTTTGTGAATCCATCCTCTCCTGGCGATTTATTGTCTGCAAAGGATGTTAGAGCATCCCCCAGTCCCTCGAGCGTTAGATCATTTTCTAGAGATTCTTGCTCTTCTACATTTAATAGTGGGATATTAAGACCTTCGATAAATTTGCGAATGTTGTGGTTGTGTTCAAATAGATCGCTGGTATTGTTGCCAGATATTTTAAAGGTATACATTTTGCCATAAAAGTTCTCAATTTCTTTATTAACCTGCGCAAAGTTGGAAATTACCTCACCATTTTCTAATTTCACATCTCGAATTAATTGTTTTCGTAGTTGTTTTTTTCTAGATTAAAAAAATATTTCGTTGGCCTTTCTCCTTGTTCGAGCCATTTTGTTTTTGACCTAAATATAGCCTCTTTTCCCCTGATGTCGTGTATCCTTTTTAATTTACCCTTAGCGGATTCATATTTTTCCAGAGTTTCCCGATCGAAGACATCGTTGTTACAGATTTTTCGATCCAGTTCTTGTTGTTCTTCTTGAAGAGTTTTTTCTTCGTTTCTTAACTTAGATATTTTCTCTTTCGAATACTTAGTCGTTTTCGCGCGTAACTCCATTTTTATCAATTGCCATAGAAGTTGTTTATCGGTGTCTTCCTGGTATTTAACTAAAATTTGCTGGTAGTAGAATTCGATGAGTTCTTTGTAATTCTCATCCTCCAGTAGGGTGTTGTTAAATTTCCATAGTCCCGGCCCTCTTGCGAGTTCATTTTTAGTTTCGATGCTTAGAAATATTGATTTATGGTCGGGTGCTATTAATGTTCGAATTTCTGTGCTCTTGACGCAACAAGACTGAGGACGAGAAATACGGAAAAAATCGATCCTTGATTTTAAATTTAAAGGTTTTGACTCGTATGTGAAAGATTTTGTGGTGGGATGGATTTGTCGATAAATATCGATAAGATTGAGTTCTTCCATGAGATTCATTAGAGAATTTCTATAGTCTGTAGCTTTCCAAGGCTGGCCACCTCACTTAAGGATTCAGTTAAACGTAGTATTCCAATCACCAGAAATAACAACTTTTGAGGTGTCTGTATTCGCAATGAGTTGTTTGCTTAAAGAACGGATGAAAGAGTCCTGTTCACGGTAATCCGTCGGGGCATAATTATTTGTTACGAAGAAGCATTCTTCATCTATTGTTACTTTAACAATTAAAAATCTTCCTTCTGGGTCCGCTTCGACGCGTCGCAAATGAAATGTAGAATGTGGATTTAAAAGAACGCAAACGCCTCTCGAGTGCGAAGAGCCATGCGAGAAAAACATTTTGCCACCCCATTCTGCAGCCAACACTTTTTCGTCCTCGATTGAAGAATATGTCTTCTGAAGACAAGACATCGTAGCTTTTTGCAATTTCAAATAAGAGAAAATTGCTCTTCTTTTGTTAACATTGCGCAAACCTCTCATGTTCAAAGAAAGCAGTTTGGTAAAAAAAGTGTTGACGGGCCTGCGCGACTCCTGCCGTTCGCAAACGATTCTAAAATTTTAGCTCTGACTTAAGTGTCTTTTAACGACTTTCCTTTGCGATATGATAGTATGGGTGGCTCCTTAAATACTTCTCTAAGGTGCGGTTGGTTTTGAATAAGGTGCCATTTCCCCATTAATATATTCTTGAGGTTAGGTAAGGCCGGGTGGTATTGTGTAACAAAAGGCAATATTTTCTTTTTGGGTTTACCTCGGTGTAAAAACCTGTGAAACTTTTCCTTTTTTTTGTTAGCTCGTGTTGGGGTTAGGTTATTGTTTGATGTTTTTTTGCTCTTTTGCTTTCCTTTGTGTTACGTCATCTGTGAGTTTTACAGGTTTTTACACCGAGGATGAGCCTTCTTTTTTGTGCTGTTGTCTTTGTTTTCAAGTGACCTCTCTCTATCCGTGAAGTTAACTTCAGATAGGAATTTTTCTGAAAATTTATTTGGGTATCCCCTATTCTTTAGACTTGTTTTGAAACTCTGCATGTTATTATTAAACGTCACGACTGACGAATTTGTTCTTAGGAGGCGTAACGCTTCTCCTTTTATGAATCCTTTCTTAACGCCTGGTGGATGGCACGAATAAAAATTCGTGTATTGAAAGGTCTCTGTTCGTTTGTAATGTGTTTGCACATTAAGCGTGGATTCTCTATTGAATCTCTCGCCTTTGTACACTTTTGTGTCTAAGAATGTAATTTCTGAGTCTGATATTTCAGCCGTAAACTTGATTGTATCGTGGTAGTTGTTTGCCCTTTGCACAAAATTTTCTATATCCTCTTCGGTTGTGTGCTACGCACAGAAGACATCGTCAATGTATCTCTTCCAAACTAGCGGTTTAATTTTGCTCTTGCCGATAATGCCTTTTTCTACTTTTGCCATGAAAAAATTAGCAAACGCCACGGTCATTTTGGTTCCCATTGCCGTTCCTTGGGTTTGCAAATAATGTCGCCCATTGAATTGGAACGAATTCTCTTTAAATATCAGGCAAAGCATTTGCCTCTGGAACTTAGTAGGGATTGGTAAATGATTTTGATAGAAGTCTTCGTACGCTTTGCATACAGTAGTGATCCCTTCCTCTTGAGGTATATTTGTGTATAAGCTAGTTACGTCCATTGAGGCAAGGATTGCGTTCTTTGGCAGTTTCGTTTTCTCGATGAAGTTTATAAAGTCTGTTGAATCTTTCAGATATGATTCTTGTTGTTGCGCTATCGGCTGTATGAGGCGGTCAACGAAGCTTGAAATTCTATCTGTAGGGCCGTCACACCCAGATATTATAGGTCTACCTACTAGTGTAGGCTTGTGAGTCTGTTAGTGTATAGAATTCTGGAATTGTCGGCCGGTGGGTTTGGTGTTTGGGAGAGCCATTTCGCTGGCATTTCGTCAATGTGGCTTTCTGTGAGCATACACGTTATTATTTTTTTCTATTTTCTCAGCTGTTTCCTCAGCCATCGGTTTATCTAAGGGCCTGTCGTTGTCAAGATCGTTCAACAGAACTTGCCCCTCTGTTATTTTTTCGTTTTTGCTCATTATTACGGTTGTAGTTCCTTTGTTGGCTTTCTTCACAATGATAGTTTTGTCACGTAATAGGTCCTTCAATGCACGCCTTTCACCGGGTGATAGGTTGTCCTTCGGCCTCTTTATAGGAATGTTTGCTAGTTCAAATTTCAGGGGCACCCAACGAGAATATAGTTAAAAACACTTCAGCATAGCATTGTTAAACGTATTTTAGTATTTAAAGGGTACATATAGGCATATTTTTATCCCTTAAAAATTTTTCATCTGTTGGGATTAACTAGCTGAAAGTCTAGTGATCCGAAAATTATAGGGATCAAAACTTGCTTTTTCGAAAAATTCAGCCAGAAAAAAGGCTCCCGAAAATTCTAGGTGACCTTTTGAGGGTAAAAATCAGTTTAAAATGGGCAATTATACCATGTTTTAGATGTTCGAAAATCCTAGGACAAGCAGGCAAGTTTTAAAACAAATGTTCCGAAAATTCTGGATCTCAAATCGTCCTCCGAACAGCTATTTTGCTCGTGAAATTTTACCTCTTCTGGGAAGGTTTCTAAGGCCACTGATTGTTGGACCGGTGGTTCCCACGTTGATTTAACGTAGAATGGGTGTTGTTTGTTTTCGTTCCCGTGAAAGATGTATTGGAGGCGCATTCGTCTTGCGTGCACTGAAGGACCTATTACGTGACAAAACTATCATTGTGAGGAAAGCCGACAAAGGAACCACAACCATAATAATGAGCAAAAAAGAAAAAAATAACAGAGAGGCAAGTTCTGTTGAACGATCTTGACAACTACAGGCTCTTAGATAAACCGATGGCTGACGAAACAGCTGAGAAAATAAAAAAAATAATAATGTGTATGCTCACAGAAAGCCACATTGACGAAATGACAGCGAAATAGCTCTCCCAAACACCAAACCCACCGGCCGAGAATTCCAGAATTCTATACACTAAGAAAGACTCACAAGCCTACACTAGTAGGTAGACCTATAATATCTGGGTGTGACGGCCCTACAGAAAGAATTTCAAGCTTCGTTGACCGCCTCATACAGCCGATAGCGCAACAACAAGAATCATATCTGAAAGATTCAACAGACTTTTTCGACTTCATCGAGAAAACGAAACTGCCAAAGAACGCAATCCTTGCCTCAATGGACGTAACTAGCTTATACACAAATATACCTCAAAAGGAAGGGATCTCTACTGTATGCAAAGCGTACGAAGACTTCTATCAAAACCATTTACCAATCCCTACTAAGTTCCTGAGGCAAATGCTTCGCCTGATATTTAAAGAGAATTCGTTCCAATTCAATGGGCGACATTATTTGCAAACCCACGGAACGGCAATGGGAACCAAAATGACCGTGGCTTTTGCTAATTTTTTCATGGCAAAAATAGAAAAAGGCATTATCGGCAAGAGCAAAATTAAACCGCTAGTTGGAAGAGATACATTCACGATGTCTTCTGTGTGTGGCACACAACCGAAGAGAATATAGAAAATTTTGTGCAAAGGGCAAACCACTACCACGATACAATCAAATTTACGGCTGAAATATCAGACTCAGAAATTACATTCTTAGACACAAAAGTGTACAAAGGCGAGAGATTCAATAGAGAATCCACGCTTGATGTGCAAACACATTACAAACGAACAGAGACCTTTCAATACACGAATTTTTATTCGTGCCATCCACCAGGCGTTAAGAAAGGATTCATAAAAGGAGAAGCGTCACGCCTCCTAAGAACAAATTCGTCAGTCGTGACGTTTAATAATAACATGCAGAGTTTCAAAACAAGTCTAAAGAATAGGGGATACCCAAATACATTTTCAGAAAAATTCCTATCTGAAGTTAACTTCACGGATAGAGAGAGGCGCACTTGAAAACAAAGACAACAGCACAAAAAAGAAAATATTGCCTTATGTTACACAATACCACCTGGCCTTACCTAACCTCAAGAATATATTAATGGGGAAATGGCACCTTATTCAAAACCAACCGTACCTTAGAGAAGTATTTAAGGAGCCACCCATACTATCATATCGCAAAGGAAAGTCGTTAAAAGACACTTAAGTCAGAGCTAAACTTTGAAGGCACAGATTTTAGAATCGTTTGCGAACGGCAGGAGTCGCGCAGGCCCGTCAACACTTTTTCACCACTTACGTAACATAAAGTAATGAAGTAAAGTTTTGCACATGCAAATTTGGGACAAAAACAAAAACATCCTGGCGGAATTACTTTGGAGGAAAAGAGAAGACTACAAGCGAAGCATATTACCTTTTTGACTTGGTTAGTGTGAAGAAAAATCGTCGATTGTTGTAAGAAAAAAGAATGTTGTAATTTCAGTGGTTTATAATTGTAGTACACTGGAGAAATTGTACATTGCTTAATGTAATACAAACTAAAAGAAATTAAACATGTAAAAAGAAAAAAGACAAGGACAAAAAATTTAAGATGGTTTTGTTAATGAGACATCACCTTCAGCCAAACCTTGTTGGCGGTAGCGTACCCTTCCTACAATCGGTACAAATCTGAGCGGGTTTAAAGGTACTCTAAGTCATCTTCTGCGAAGATCCTGACAGGTTTTCCTTCAGGTGAAGTTTTAACAAAAAGATTACCATCCACTGTCCAAATACTGTGAATGTAACCATCTCTTCGTTTTCTATTAGCTGAGTCCACCAGCCCTCTTCTATATGATGTCTAGTTTTCGTTGATAAAGAGACGGTCATTGAATCTTGCTGCAGCGGCCGCATATCCAGGAAACAAGTCCGAGGCTTTGATATTTTTCAGGTTCGTGCGTTGTTTATACAGCTTGGTTTTAATTTTATGACTGCAAAATTTTGCAATTACAGCGTTGGCACCGCTTTTCCGTTTCAGTTTATGTGAGATTTCGATGTCGCTTGGAGCTATTTGAACATCGAGTGCAGCTGCTATCTTTAAAACGGCTTCTTCGGTTGATTGGTAGGAGTTTTCAGGAATTCCGTGCAATGCTACGCTGTTTTTGTGCGTATATTATTCTAGAATATCCAGCGCCTCATTTAAACGGTCGACTTATTTACATTGTTTATCTAAAAATCTTCTTGTCGCTTCAAGTGAGGTAGTTGTCGCTTGCAATTTCTTTTCCAAAGCATCGTTGGACTTGGCAGTTTTGTCCACCGAGATCTTAAGCTCGCTAAGTATCTTGCATTACCAAGATACCAAATAACACAGTGAATGTCTTTTTCCTTTATAGGTGACTACAAAACTGCAGAGGTGGTCAAAAATCCCAGTAATATGTTTGATTCGATTGATATTACCCTTGCAACAGTCAACTCTTTAATAGCCATTACAAGCATCGCTGGAAACTCACTCGTACATTTCGTTATAATCAAAAATCGTGATATGAGGTACACACTTAACATTTACACCATTGAAATCTCTTGGTCCAGT
>OX421446.1:18265485-18270485 GCA_949126865.1 Montipora capitata
ATTCGTATCAGAGTTTACGTGACGGCTTCGGTTCTTCTGTCTGTAAAAGTGTAAGGAGAGCCATGTGATTAAAGCCGGAAAACATTTGATAGAAGAGCCATTGCACCTTAATTATATTACCTTACCTGCACCTTTAATGGTTCAATATTTCTTTAGTAACAATGACGCATACTGGTTGAAGTGAACTCGCACAAGTAAGCTCGCTTACTTGACGTGAACTCAATGATTTGAACACGGGAGTATCCCATTACCCGGAGCTTCCATCTGTATCGTAAGCTTGAGTCAACCCTTTCCCGTATCTTTCTGTTTTTTAGAACTACTATATTTTGACGTCTGTGATGAGAACATGCGCGAAGTGGTTCACAAACGTCACATACGTATGGGACGTAATAAATGGATGACATAGGTCTCTTATGATTGGCTATTGTGAAAACACCACTAAAGCCCCTCTGCGAGGTGCTTCTAACAATAGAAAGTTACGGGAAATGACAAACCTTAATTTGAGAAACGTATTTGTAGTCTCCAAAATGTTTTCCTCACAGGAGGTATAAGTGTAACCCATTAGAAAGGAGTCATCAATGTGTCCCTGGCAGAAATGGTCTAGGGATCTGAGATGAGCATATTAGATTGGTTTCAACACTTTGGTAGATAATCGTGGGGCAGAAGCCAACCCATTTGGAAGGCAGGTGAAGCGAAAATAATTGCCTTGCCATTCAAATTTCGATCCTCTACTGATATAGGGATAGAATAGTATGCATCCTTAAGGTCTACTGAGGCCATAAAGCATCCTGGTCACATGAGTTTGAGGGCAGCATGGATGGTATCAATTTTGAAATGATAGTATGCTACAAACTCATTAAGGGGTTTTAAGTTCAAAATAAGTCTATAGCTGCCACCTTCGATAGGTCTCACAAATATGGTAGAAATAAAATCTCCATCACAGGGCTTAGATGGTTTTAAAACCCCTTTGTCAAGGAGTTTAGCTATTTCATGGTTTATGATTTTTTTGTCCCCAGATGAAAAAATAATTTGTTTGGGTTTGGTCGCCTGCACAGGTCTACAATGCCCCACAAACTCTATGTGATGACGCTGGATGGCATGAAGAATAACAGAATCAGTAGTAACTGCTTTCCAGTCTGTTATATGGTCCTTAACACAACCTGCTTTAAAATTAAGGACCAGCTGGGATAGCAAATCTGCATCCACAATAGATGTGACTTGTTCTCTCACCTTGTCTTTTAATGATCCTTCCGGATTGGAGTATGTTGTTTGATGTGGGCACCCCTTGGTGCCCGGCTGTTGGCTAAAAGATGCCGTTGGGAGTTGATTTTCTGTGTGGTCAGATTGTCCATGTGCTCTAGCACATGGCTTTGCAAAATGTGGCCTGTTGAACCTTTGCTTAGGGGCCTTGTATCCCTGTGTTGATGTGCTAGCACTTGAGGATTTTTGAATCTGCATCCCCGCTCTATTCAGTTCGGCCATGTCTTTTTAAGTGTTTTGAGATATCATCTCCAAACAACTTAGATGTTGTTTTAATCTCGTCCTTGCATAGTCGGGTGTAAGGCGGATTTAACTCGGGTTTAATTAAATCCCGTCTCTTCATGTTCAGCATGTGGTGAGTATTGCACAAAAGAGCGATGCTATCCATGATAACTGTGAGAGTTTCTCTCGTATTCGGCGTGTCGCCAGATTGAATGGAGCTAACAAGTTTGCCACTCAAAGTAAACAGCGCAGATAAGCCGGGCAACAGCAACTCCTGTACTTCTTGGAATGTTAAATCCACCGTTCGGCTCCGACGCGGGAGCAAGTCCCACACCTCTTCATTCACAGTTGTGACGTTAAGACGCTTGACATTCTCCGGTGGTGAATATTTCTCGGCTCTCTCTTTGACCGTGTCGGCCGAGAGACCATCACTAGAGCATGTTGTCGATGAGGGTGGCAATTTTTCCCTCAATAGCCGGAGAGGTTTTCGTGTTGGGTAGATAGGCCCTGGGTCAGGCGCTCTCCTATATTGTTGCGGCCCTGAGACACCGTGTCGGAGCGACTGTCAGAGGCCATGTTGCTTGTTGTGTTCGCGTTTGCGCCCGAATCACGCGTGCAGTCATTCACAACTGCGGTGATCTGAGTGATGCCCAGTGAATCGGCTGGCCTATTGGGACTTGATTCATCTGCATCAGCTTGGAGGAGGTCTTCCTTTAAGTCCGCCAATACTGCTGTTTGTGCCTGGGAAGCCGCGCTTAAATGGGACAACGTGGTGGTAAGATTTTTGAGGACGATCGTCAGGTTGTTGCTGCCGTCCGTAACAGATTCGCTAAGTTCTGACCCCGAGGGTGTTGCTGAGCGATCTTCCGTTGTGGTTGCCATAACTACCGATGTAAGAAACTGACTACCCAACTATATGCCTAAGAAGGTAGAGGAATATGCCAAAAAACAGCGAAATTTCTATCCGCAAAAATAAAAGCTGCACAACTGATTTCGCGCGCCAAAAGCACAAATTATGCGCATGCGCCTAGCTATCTCATGAGACCCCTGTGCAGTGATGACGAGATAGAATTCTCATCATTCCCAGAGCTGCTCAGTCCGGAAACGCGACATTATCTTTTTTTTTTTTTTAAATAGCTTCTCGTTTGTAAATATTTGTTGTATAAATTAAATTTGATCAAGAAGGTAAAAATTCACCTGAATGCGCTGTAATCCTTATCCTGTCGCTACAGTCCCCAAGAAAGATATCATTCTTGTTTTTAGGTTTTCAAAGTGAAGTGCTCACACACCGCCTAAAATCGTGTATCAATAAGTTTTATGGGTTTGTAAACCTCAAAGTAATTATTCCATAGCACCTGACGAATCGTCTTGTTTTCCCTTATACAGATGGTTTGTGTTAATCACAAAAATCCAAGGTTTTCTATAAGGCATCTTGTTGGGACTGCAATGAGTTTTACATTGATAAAACGAAACGTTGCTTACGTGACCATAGAAAGATCATTTCAAAGCACTCAGTGGGAACAGTCAAACGTCCGCTATTGCAGATCACGCAGTTAAAATAGGTCACAACATAAAATGGAACCGTTTTCAAGATTTAGCAAATGGTAGCTCTGATTTTCATTGTAAAATAAAGGAAAATTTTATTAATACGCGACCCTAAACCAGCGTTAAACGAAAACGTTGGCAGTGAAAAACTCTGGTTTTATTAAACGGTCAGTTTTGACTGCTATTTATCTTACTATTTTTATCTTATTCTCTCTAGTTACCAGTCTTCTTATTTTTTTTTATATATCATATTTGAATTTGTTCAACTGTCACTTCTGATATATGTTGTAGCATACGAAACGTCTAGTCAAAAGTAAAATGCGCTTTATAATTATGTTTGTAGACGCTCTTTGTTCTATGTTTTTGAATTAGTTATGAGACCTCCATTGCAATTTTCATGAGAAAAAAAAAATGCTTACTATAGTCAAAATCAAAGCTGTGTTTATGTTTAATATTTTGAAAAGTTAACTTGATGGAAGCAATCATTTACAAGGTTCAAATTTTAAGTCTAATCGGACGAATAAAAGACATAGACCCCTGGGACCGGTTCCTGAAAGGTGTAATAACTCTATTCCAGGGATAAATATGCCTTATTCCAGCACATTTATTCCTGGAATAGAGTTATTACACCTTTCAGGAACTGGCCCCTGGTCCATGAACCACCCCTGTGGACCCGGACCATGGACCCGGTTCATGGACTACCCCTGTGGAACACGCCTCATTTTGCAAAGTTACAAGTAGAAAAATCTTTTGACGAAAAGAGGGAGGTGATCCTCACACTCATCGGGACAATTTAAGCAATTATCTCTTTATAGACACTTGAAAATTTCAGGCGGCTTTAACAGTATTCGATCCCATGATCTCTGCGATGCCAGCAAAATGCTCTGCTAACTGATCATTGAAGTCACTCAGTTTGTTGGGCTCATTTGTTCCGGTGAAGGACTTTCTCATGATGAAATGAACTTATATTTAAAAAGCGGGTTATAGACGAATCCCTTTGAAGCCATCAAATAGGTGGTGCAAGCGTCTGCAAAACAGGCAAAGATTGCGGTCAAAAGTATGGCGGCCTGGAATTGACAGACAAGCTGAGAGGTTTTGCAAAAAAATGTCATGGCTGCCAGCTGGTAAGGCGCCCAGTCAACCCAGAGCCGATCAAATCAAACCTTTTACCAAGAGGCCCATGGCAGTACCTGGCCTTTGATTTGTTAGGTCCATTACCATCCGGAGACTTTGTTCTGGTCAAAGTTGCTTACTTCAGCAGATTTTATGAAATTGGAATAATGCGGTCCACAACATCCGCGATTATTGAACCTTTGGAGGAGATTTTCACAACCCATGGTTTGCCACTGTCAGTAACCTGCGATAATGGACCACGTTCAGATGTGTTTTAGCGATACCTGGAAGATCTGGTGTAATGCACTGGAAGACCACTCCTTTATGGCCCTAAGCGACCGGGGAGGTCAAAAGACGAAACAGACCTCTTTGAAAAGGATGAGATTTGCAAGAGCTGAAGGGGAAAAATGCGAACAAGACTTCCAGAATTGAGGGAGGAAGTGATAGCAAGCGAGATGCTTGACTAGGACAGTGGAATGAAGGCAAAAGCAAAGGTGTATGTATTTGATTGCGTAAATGGAGAGCTCCTATTCAAGATCTTGGGAAAGCTTGGATGCCCTGACAATTTTTTCCAAGTTATCAGGACGCGTTATTCTGAATTGCACGCTAGACTGTGAATTGATGGAGAACTTTTTAATCCCATTGAGTACAACAGTGGTGTCAAGCAAGGGTGTAAGCTAGCCCCTACTATGTTTGGGATGTATGTCGCCATTATGCTCTACCTTGCTTTCAAGGACACAAATCCCTGTTATAGTATCAAGGTTCGATTAAGATATTCACCAGATACATATGAGAAGCCAAGTATGCAGACGATTTCACTGCGCTACAGTGTCTGTTATCCGCATACAGCAACCTGTTAT
>OX421446.1:18275543-18280543 GCA_949126865.1 Montipora capitata
TCCCTCCTTCTTCCGCAACTCCCTCTCTCCTGCAATTGGCTCTGTCGATTAACTGTATAGTTAAATGACTTAATCCCAAATGCCTCGAACTATGAAAATGTTGGTAAAGAAAATCAT
This sequence comes from Montipora capitata, assembly GCA_949126865.1. Classification (NCBI taxonomy): domain Eukaryota; kingdom Metazoa; phylum Cnidaria; class Anthozoa; order Scleractinia; family Acroporidae; genus Montipora; species Montipora capitata. The sequence continues at coordinate 18,275,661 of OX421446.1, forward strand.
CATTGCTCTTATTGCCAGAAGACAATTTGAGATGGGCATGATCCTACTTCCGTGATTATTGAACCTAAACCGAAAAGTAGTGGTAGTGGATCCAACATACTGGATGCCACATACCTTACAAGTAATGAGATAGGTCACGTTTTCAGAATTGCAATTTAAGTTGTAATTGATGCGAAATTCCTTCCCATTCGTTTTTCTGCGGAATGTTTTCCCCACACACAGAGAATTACAGATTTGGCATCGATTGCTCCCACACCTTGATGTTCCTGTTATCTCTTCCTTAGCGTCACTTCTAAACTTTGCACGGACAAAATAGTCTGAGAGGCATTTCAGTCTTCTGAAAGCGACCATTAGCCCTTCCGTAATGGCATCCCGAAATCTCTGCGAAGAGTGAAGAACCGAATTTAGCTTCCTTAACATGCCCCCGATATTAGGAAGGCCCGGATGGTACGTCACTGTGAAGGGAATCCTGGTATTTTCCTTTTTTGGTCTATCCCTCAATGCTTCATCCCTGAGTGTTTGTCTCGCTCTACCAACTTGTTGCTGTATGAAATTCTTCTCATATCCCCTTTCTACTAAAAAAACTACACAAATCCCGCACTCTTCTTTCAAAGAAAGTCTCCTTGGAACAAGTCCTCCTCAACCGTAATGCTTGTGCATAGGGAATCCCTTTCTTGCAATGCAAGAGTTTGGTTGACACGACGCACCGTGAGATACTGATGGCTATCGGTGGGTTTGATGTAAACATTCGTCTCCAGTTTTCCCGAGTCATTCAGGACTATAACATCTAGGAATTTGACTTCCTGGTAGGACCATTTTGATGTAAACTTGATCGTTCCATGCGCACTATTCAGGTAATTAATAATGACTTTAACTCTTTTCCCTACCTTCCCAACCGCGAGAAAGCCACGGTAAATCTGCCATCGCCAAAAAATGTTACTTTTCTCAAAAAATATTTAAAGTTAGGGGGGAAAAAATACATCATTTTAAAGCTAAGGAAATAAGCTTTCCAACAGCATATAACTTATTTACAGACAACTGAAACCTTTTATAAAAGCGAAAGTTGAACGAAAAAATTTAAGAAAAATAACACAAAAAATAGTTTTCCAGGCAAAATTTGGTCATGTTAGCGTTGATTACGAATTTTTGGCCGGAAAATAAGATTTTCTTCAATTTGTCTACTTCCTTGGACATAAATTTGACCGAAAACTGATGAGGCACGAATTGTTGGTTTTCACTCACGTGATCAACAGCCATGTTTTTCAACGAAAACAAAAGGAAGCGTTTGCATAATAATAGAGTTAAATTCCCGTTGGTTTTGTCGGGGCACCAACATGGCCGCCTTTTCTTTGTTTAGGGCACCAACATGGCGGTCGTGACGTCATGTGAAAACCGAGAATATTTTTGGATTTTTTGAAATAATCGGATTAGCGATCAATGCGTAATGTGATAAGGTGATGACAGTGTCAAATTTGCGACCCGTTGCGAACGCCAACGGAAGTGATCGCATTACGAATAATTAACATCTGTTTGCCAAAAACCACCCAAATAACCGATTTTTCGACGGAAAATTCAAACCAGAGGATAAAACTATTCACTGGACATGTAATAAAGGTAAATATGTGCGAGCGAAAGCAAAAACAAGCAAATGTTTTGAGGGAAAACACAATTCTGTGAGATCAAAGGACCATGTGCTCCAGACACGCAATTGTATCGCTAAATAATTAATCTTACCTTTTCAGCGATTTTATGCTTGAAATCCCATCCAATGAACCACAATGAACTTAAGAAAAACCGCTTCGCGAGAGCTCCGCGATCGATTGAAAATTTGGTCATCCCATCGGCTCAAATTGCCTGAATTAGAATGGCCGTCATGTAGGCGTCTTGAAAGCTAGAAAGCCGAGATTTTCAGGGAAACTGGGGCTATATATCCCCAGTAAACACGCCACATTTCAGCGCGATCGATGAAAAGGGCGCTGCGCTACGAATCCTACAAGAATGAATCCTGAGCTAACCATTTTTTCATTATCTCATGGTTTTGGAACGACTTATCAACGCAATCTCACAAGAGAAGAACAACGGGCGCTTCAAGATCTTCGCATCTATGATGATATTATTATCAAACAAGCCCATAAAGGGTCTTCAGCTGTCGTCATGGATAAAGAAGCTTGTCACCCATAGCAGTTGGTCATTGTTATTGATACATGTCACGCAATCCATCAGTTAATTGACGAACTTGAATCAGATGATGCAAATACGCAGATCACAGCCAGAAATGGCACCTGGAACGTGGTAATCGGCGAATACAGTCGATATTTAACCAATGTTAATGTAAATCTCATCGTTTTTATCATGGAGTTTCAATCAAAACAATCATTTCTCTAGGTTCCACAGGTTCCGCGGTTCCGCGGTCTGCAGTTCCTCCCTTTAGTATCACCCGATCGTGGCCATACAGTAATTAATAGACGTTTATAAAAATGCGACTTTTTGCGGCAGGAACTAATCATTACATGAAAAGGTAGAAATTCTATGTGTATTTCAGCCAAAAATCAAACTTGTTGTTCTTTGACCCAAATCTGCAGCATTGTCTATTTGATCAGTAAATTCGGCAATTCGCTGATCAAATAGACAATGTAAACGTTTTGAATTGCCAAACTGAATGTTGAAATTTAAAAAAATTGACGCGCAAGCCAGTGTTTTTGTGTCTGTCCTCTTAAATTACGTGCTAACATTGTTGCTTTGACAATCACACCGCCAACTTGCATAATTTAAAACTTCAGTTCAAGAATCAAAATGCGATCAAAAATGCCCATGGCTTCGTGAAAATCCCGGGATTTTGAAGTAGGAACTTTGACCCTTCGGTCGCCGTCTCAACTTCCTCGCCTGAGGTGAAGTCCGCAAAACTAAAATTCGCAACGGTTAAAGTCCGGCAAATCCTCCAAATTGGTACTTTCAACTTTGCATAAGTTACAGTTATATGTGGGTAAGGTCAGCTCTTGAGGAGAGAAGTTGCGTTTGGCGTTGGTTGCAAGATTCGGAAACAGTAGCAATACAAGATATAGCAAACATTTGCCCAAACAAGACATCTTCGCCGACTACAGCAATGCCGTAAGTCTCCTTCCGAAACATGTTTCCGCTGTGAGCAGCTGTATAGCTAACATTAATGACACTAAGGTCCAATTGACAGATAATTCTTGGGAGGCAAATTCCCTTTTTGTACTTAAATCTGTTTACACAATGAACCAGCGAGAGTCTTTGTGTTGGACACGACCTTCAGCCCCGTAAATCATGGAACCTAACCCCCACTCTCACCGGCGGTGCAACCATGACACCAAGAACAGTCGTACAACTGAAAAAAAAAAAGAAAAAGAGGGAGAGAAACGACCTACTGCGCATTTCGGTGAAGTTTTCGTTCTTGACCAAATTTAATTTATGCAGCAATTATTTACAAACAATTAAAGAGGCTATTTCAAAAATAAATATAATGGAGTGTTTCTTTCCGGGGCTGATAATTTGTTAGGGTGTTTGGGATTTGAGGAGGATAAACACGTACCAAAAACAGTAGTTTGGGAGGTAATTTTAATTTTCTCGGCTACTCTTCCTTCGTTGGAGTTGTTGTGATGCATTTTATTACTCCAGATCCTTATATATCTCGTCATGTTTGTGGCTTGCCTTGTGAGGTCGCCTGAATATCTAGCTAGGCTACAAAAATCAGATAAATTATCCTTAACCTAATTCGAAAACCAGAGGTTGAGTGAAGTAAGAAGACAAGGGCCAATATGTATTGAGGAACAAGCAAATTTAACCATGTATACATAGCTTCCAATAACAGTGACTTTTTAAAGTCAAACAGTTAAGTTGGTAAAACTTAGAAGTAGATGTAGATGAAGACGTAGGAGGTTTCTTGGTTACTATAATGTGTCCTAATAAGTCATTGTTTTTAAAGGCAAGACTTTTCCGAGAAGCAAATGACTAAGGCACGGTCTCATTTTATTTTCTCGCCGCAGTTTCTTTCGACTTCACAAGGAAAAGCCAAAGAATTTGAGCATTTGGTATGTACCAACGTTAAATGTTATCGGAGAACTTATCTCTTGCATTGCTGGACGATAAGCGGTATCTCCCAGCAGTAGTTAACCGGTTTTCTTCATAAATTAAAGTTGCGCTCCTGCTGTTTGCTCCAACCGTCGAAGTTTTGCTTACCTTCTTGTAAGAATAGGAAACAGATCTCATGGGTTCTAGTTTCATAGAAAGTTATGTATCACAAAGAAAGGAGTGGACAGGACAGAGTGGATTCGCGGAAACAAACATCCTGTGTAACTGTAGGCGGGCAGGTTTTGGACAGATTTCCGTTCCCTTTGAACTACGTTTCTTCGGTCTGGTAAAAAAATTAAATATATTTCATTTCTAGGCGTGTTGTCATTGGCCATAGTTAAGCAAACGAGATGCAAAATTGACACCTCTTCGATGCTAAGTGCAGTATTGAGTAAACGTTACGGCAGGTCTAGCAACGGTTGAGGATTTTCTGGGTGATCCATCATTTGGTTTGCACACTGATCTTTTCGTTTAAGAAAATGGGTGTGATTGAATGTAAGTTAGTCTATGATATTTAATATTTCCTGGCATTGTAGCGGCAAACAACCCGAAAGTAAAGAAAAGCTGACTGCGACACCATTAGGCTCGTAAATGGCTGGGAATCCTGGGAAGTGGAGCGCAACCAAGCGAGGGGGTATCTAGTCCAGCGCTAGACCTCTACCCGAGTCCACTGAGAGTGTCAAGGAGCTAGCGTTAAAAATAAAAGGGCGAGAGTTAAAACAAAATTCCCAATCAAAGCCTCTGAAACCATGCCGCGACAGGGCACCAAAGGCGCCCCGAACTGGGCCCTT
>OX421446.1:18288043-18290543 GCA_949126865.1 Montipora capitata
AGGTCGTTTCGTCTAAGTCCCTTTCGCCCCAGGTCTCAACTCAAACTCGTGTCGCCCAAACTTAAAATCGATTCGCCCCAACTTTAAAGTGGTTCATTTCAAATTAAATTGTCATGCTGGGGGAGAAATTTAACCTTTGTAAGTTGTTAGTTGTTGGTGTGATTCTAAATTATCCATGTCACTACCACCATTCCTTTTTTGCCGCCCAAGCCACACCTGGTGATTGGTTGCCGATCGTATTTTTAAAACTTAACAAACCTTCCACGGCTTTTACTTTAGAATATCAAACGCCATTTAAACCTTTTTCTTAAATATTTGAATGGTTATAGAGTTATTGAATCTAAATGTATTTGTTTGATACGGCGCGTGTAGATTATAAGCGTTGTTGCGCTCGTATAGCAAGAAAGTAAAACAAAGTCAGGGCGATTGTATTTGAAAATTTAATAAACCTTGGACGACTTTTACCTGTAGACTAAATAGGGTCTCGAAAGTGCTTCTTTTTTTCAAGTCAAACATCTATTTCCTATTAAAACGTATTTTACAAAATTTATTGGGAACTAACTTTTGGTTGGGGCATTAATTAGTTACGCATTGATGCCAACCGAAAAGCTGGCTTTTTCTTCTACGTTAAGTCTTCAATTTCACCGGTTTCAATTACTGGGCTACGAGTAGTTTCCCTTCGCTCTCCGGGGACGCGATAGCAAACCGCGGGAGTTCATGCAGGCACTTGGATATAATGATTTATCCATTTTTCAACTCGTGAGTGGGCGAAATTTAAAAAATACTGTAATCAGATTGGTTCCTGGAGCGGGCAGAATTTTCCGATATGGACCGCTACATCGGGCGGAATCCATCGAGTTGATCTATTTTCGTCAATGAATTACCGGTTATCGTCAATCTTTCGCCCTTTATACTTCCATACATGATTAATCAACGCAAATTTATCTCTATCCACCTTTAGTTTGCAAGGAAAGTTACTTTAGGTAAATTCAATTGAAATTCTGGAAATTGTGAGAGTTTGTTTGGCTGTTTGTTGCTCGGCGCTGAAATGGCGCGTTATTGTGTCTCTCTAATTTTCGGTTATCACGAAATTAAAATAGTAATTTACTTACGCAAAATTCCCACAAAAGTTGTTTTTGGCAATGTGCACGTAAATTTATGTTGTTTAAATGCGACAAAGTCACCTCTGGGGCCCGTTTTTATGTTTAGAATATGGAGTAAAAATATAATTATGTGTAGTGAGTTGCTTTTCGATTTAATAATTTTTGGTTATCACGAAATTAAAATCGTAATTTACTTTCGAAGAATTGCCACAACACCTTTGGGGCCCGTTTTTATTTCTAGAATATGGAGTAATAATATAATTATGTGTAGTGGATTGCTTTTCGATAGTGAAATTGAGAAACTTTAGGGAAAAAAGCTTCGTTTGTTTATGAAAGATTTTTTTTTTCCAATATAGTGCCAGCATTTATTGTGTTCGGTTGCAACAAATATGTTTATAACTAAAGATTTCGTTTTGTCCTGGCCTTTACATCAGTACAAGTGTAAATCTTGTGAATATTATAAGCTTAAGCACGCTTATGTTCAGTTTAAGTCTTTCTTTACATTTTTTGTACTTTAAAAATTATTTTTTCCCATGAATGTCATTTTACTTATCCTATTCACCACAATCTCATTTCTTATTGTGATTGAATGCTTATCTTTTAAATTTTGTACTAGCACAATTGTAACACAGAGGCTTCTCACTTGGTGCTTGATATTTCTTATAGGGCCTTGCAAGAGCACATTTCACCAATTCATTCAAGATGTCATGGAAAGTGTGCAGTTGAAGGTTGCAAGTGATGGAACAGAAGTGAAACCAATTAATTTTTTCTACCGTTCTGCACCTGGGACAAGTTCGGCGATATATATTTGCCAACTCTGGTGCAAGGTCCTTTGGACTGTTTGATGAATTAGTATCCTTTTTCACCACGATGAACATGTATTCATCTTCAAAAATGCAGGTATCAGATACCAAAGAGTACCACGATTTCCTCCAGATGTTTACTGGCAAAACAAAAACAAGAGAAACAAGTAAGGAACTATTTTAACAGGCCAGGTAATTTCCATGCCAATTCCAAATATTACAAGTGACTCTACATCATAAAACATAATAATACTAACAATAACAATAACAATACCAATAATAGAAATAGAGATAATTATAATAACAATAATAATTACTATTTACACAGCGCTTACCAGTCTTGTTCTAAGTTCTTTTTCGATCCCTGTGTTTCATTAATTAAACAGCTGTGGATTTGCAGTTCAAAATGAAGATGACACTGCAATAACTGAACAAGATGGAAATAAAAGAAATTGGAAGTGTGGTACCGAAAAAGCCAAACATCAGTCAAAGAATCACAGAACTGCAGGTAAATTGAAATTAATATTGCAGACAGAAGTAAACCCATCCCGCATGCAATTTTCAAACAGAATCAATTTTAATTCAATAAACTAA
>OX421446.1:18300543-18310543 GCA_949126865.1 Montipora capitata
TTCTTGCACGCCATGTGGCGTCTGGCCTCTAGAGACAGTAGCCCGGCACGCGCGAGAGCGTCCACGTAGCTCAAGTCAGGACCAAAGATGATTCGCATGGCTCTATTTTGCACTCTTTCTACCGCCATGAAGAGATACTGCGGTAAGTTTGCAAAGACTACTGATGCATACTCAAGGACAGATCTTAGTAGGGAGCAGTACACAGCCACCAACACCCCATCTTGTATCCCACAAACTTTCAGTTTTCTAAGAGCATAGAGGCGACGGTTTGATTTCCCTATTATATAGTTGCAATGAGTCGACCAACTGAGGTCCATAAAAATATACACCCCAATAGACCAATTTCGATATATTAAAATTCAGTCCAAAACAAAAGGCATCATCTCGAGGCTCTGGGGAATAAATGTAAGGATTTGTATGAGTTTATTCCCCAGAGCCTCGAGATGATGCCTTTTGTTTCGGACTGAATTTTAATATATCGAAATTGGTCTATTAAGGAGCTTGAACGATTCCACCGTCTCAATAACAGAACCTCCTATCGCTATTAGTTGACTGTAGCAATTATTATAACGCAAAAAATCAACCCGCATCGTCTACGTACTTAATTCTAGGACCCCAGGAGCACACCAGATCGTTTACCTCTAAAAATGGGGCTCAGCTTAGTCCACTGAGGAATTCCACCATTCGGGGATTTACTAGCTGACGACACGTTTGCAATCTGGACGCGCTGAGACATGCTGCGACTACCCACCTCACCAAGGAGGGGTGTAACCCAAAACCTGAGAGCTTACGAAGCAAAATTCGGTGATCTATAAGGTCAACCTTTTTTTTGAAATCTGCAAAAAAGAAACATAACGCGCAGTTTCCCTTATCTAACGCTTCTAATGCAAGATTTAGTAAATACACTAGCGCATGAGTGGTCGATCTACCGGAAAGAGCAAACTGTTTAAGGTCAAGTTTGTCAAGTAATACAGGCAATAATCTAGCCAGAGAGAAGCTTTCCATCATCTTAGCAACCTGACACGTCAGCAAGACGGATCTAATGTCATTTTCAACAGACCTCGCAGGCTTCTGCTTCGGGAGAGGTCATACATCCGCTCTCTTCATCAGAGACGGGAGAAAGCCCTGCTGAAGCGAAGCATTATACATGTCACTGATGACCGGGCCAAGATCTTACCCAAACTCCTTTAGGACAACGTTCGGGAGCCCATCCGGTCCGGGGGCTTTCTTGATCTTAATTCCGCGTAAGGCTTTCTCCGCTTCCCAAGGTGTCGTAAGCAGCTCAGGTGGTATAGACTCCACGGCAATGCCGGCCACATCATCAGGGGTCAAGTGGACAAACTCCAGGTTGAGGTTAACGAAAAGGTCGTTAATCCTGTCGCACAAGGTAGCAACACAATCGTTAACATCTCCGTCCACTAGCTGACGATACCACTGACCTGAGTTGTCCGATATACCGGCGAGGTTTTTAACTTCCTTCCACCATTTCCCAACATTAGAGTCTTTCAGCCCTTTAACTTTGGTGTCATAGGAGAACTTCTTGGCAGATGTAATTGCCCTTTGCACTTTATTTCTCCGCATTTGAAATGCATGGGAGTTCTTGCCAAATCGATTCAACGATTGTTGTCTGCGCGCGACCAAAAACTTTATTTTTGGCGAGATTCAGGGCTTATTGGAGGAATGGACAGGGAGTGACTTCAAAGGGAGGAAACGATTCACTGCGTCTGACATTATCCGGTAAAAGAGATCAAACTTTTCCTCACACCTGTCCAGAGAAAACACTTCATCCCAAGAAAATGAGGTGATCCATCTTGCAAACCCAAACAAAGCGCTATCACGAGTATCCCGTTTGATGATTGAGTGTTTACCTTTCTTCTGAGTTGAAGGGACTTGCTGTACAAGTACGCAATAACGGTCGCTACGACCAATCTTTGGGAGCTGTTTCGGGTCACTAATACACTTAAGTGAGTTGGTTAAACACCAATCTAGTGTACCCGAATCACAAGTTAAAACTTTCACGATTTGGGTGAGGCCTGACATTCTCTTAAATACCGCAGAGGAGATATTAGTTGAGGCTGGGTTAAAATCCCCAGTTATACAAACCAAAGCTTCAGGATAAAGATGAAGAAACCAATCCACAGTCTCCTGTGCATGCGAGTATAGGACGTTGTTATCTTCCGATGACGCATGAGGGGGAAGGTAACCAATAACACCATGATAAGCTGATTCAACGTCTCCAGTCTGACTGCGGAGTAACGGACACTGCACTTTCTTGGCTCAGGTCGTATTTATCTGATCGGTTCCAGCGAGTGTCTGTCGATGGTGGTCTTTCCAAGAAGTTCCCCCCTGTGTCAAGGCGTCCCTCAAGGATCTTTCTTAGGCCCGCTGCTCTTCATCATATATACGCGCAAGCTATTTGACAACGTGGGGCGTCACCGGCAACAAGCCATTGCTATGCTGATGATACGCAGCTGTGCGTTTCCTTCAGGCCAAACCAATCTGCGGAGGCGGACGCTGCTCTAAAGCCTACGACTGACTGCATCAGTGATGTCAGGAGCTGGATGATATCGGATATTTAATGTTAAATGACGACAAAACAGAGTTTCTTATACTAGGCACAAAGCAATAGCTAGCCAAAGTTTATATTGATAATATTAAGGTGGAGTTAGAAACTTTGGATCATGGCCATATCAGTAAGCTTTCTTCTGTTGCATTTTACCACCAGTCTAATATTCGACGCATACGCAAGTATTTATCTCAAGAAACTACGGGGACGTTAGTCTATGCTTTCATAACGTCCCGAATCGATTATTGCAATAGCCTATTGTATGGGCTGCCAAACAACCAGCTTGCGAAAATTTAGAGAGCTCTGAATGCTTCTGCTAGGCTGGTATGTAATGCGCCTAGGTTTTGTCATATTACACCAATAATGCGCGATTTGTATTGGTTGCTTATTAGGGCACGCATCAACTTCAAGGTACTTCTCCTCACGTTTAAGGCGTTACACGGCCTCGAGCCTCAGTATCTACAGAGTTAACTGAATAGAGTGTAATGTGAAGTGCTAGATTTCAATCCCATATGAACCATGTGAGCGTTAGCCCTACTGATGGAAATGGGCCCACACAAGGACAGAGAAAAACCCCGACCAGGGCTGTTCTTAATAAAGTTGTTTTTTTTCTAGTTCATTAATGTTGATTGCCCCAGGGATTTTTTTCCGTGTGCTCTTGCAGTCCCTTCTTGATGAGCCCAGGAGCACCTATAACAACTGGTATTGTTTCTGTTTCTGGTTGTTTCACTCATATTGTTTCACTTTTATTATTACTATTATTATTATTATTATTATTATTATTATTATTATTATTATTATTATTATTATTATTATTATTATTATTATTATTATTACTATTATTATTATTAATTATTATTATTAGTAGCAGCAGCAGCAGCAGCAGCAGCAGCAGCAGCAGTAGTAGTAGTAGTAGTAGTAGTAGTAGTAGTAGTAGTAGTAGTAGTAGTAGTAGTAGTAGTAGTAGTAGTAGTAGTAGTAGTAGTAGTAGTAGTAGTAGTAGTAGTAGTAGAACTGGTTTGCAGAAAAGGAACGGCTGCAAAAAAATTCAGACAAAAACCAAAGTTAAACCACATCATATACAGTACATATAAAAGATTAGCGGTCATTTAGAAAGACAGATCCTTTTTCACCAATTTTATTTTAATTTGATTCCCACCCATATTAGTGACTCAAGATTACTCCCAGAAATTTAATTCAATTCTTATGCCAACAATTAATATTTCTTCTGATTTTTGTTAAAAAAGAGGCTGATCACGCAAGTAAAAACACTCTATACTCAGTAACGAGCAACAAAAGCGAATGTTGCTTCTCAAAAACCTGTGAAGTATACTGACAACAATTAATTTTCTTTACTTTTTTTGGAAACTTGCTTTCAAAAGACCTTTAGGTGACTTAACATAGGAAAAAATAATAAAATTTGAATCAAACAGTTACTGTAGAAATACCTCAGAAATGTTGACATATTAAGGCAAATTCATCCGCTGGGTCCAAAAAAATATAATGAAATTTAAGCTTCAATTTCCGTTCTTTTGGAAAGCAGACAGAAAGCAGATAGAGCACGAAAGAAGTGTGGGGAAACACGAGACGTAGTCGAGTGTTTACCTTACTTCTTGAGCGCTCTGTCCGCTTCCTAACTGCTTTAAAACAGAACAGGTCACAGGCGAGGCTTCTTTATTTGTTTTAAAATAAAGATTTTCTTAATTCCCTCACTCATTAGGCTAAAGCCGCTGTTACACGTTGAAACTTTTAGCTGAAACTCATGTGCAACGGCCCTGCAAAAAAAGTGTAACAGGCGTTGCACCGTGTAACATAAAAGGTCGAAAATCGTTCGGAAACGTTGAAACTGGTCTCGAAATGTTGTTTACATGGCCTTAGCCTATTTCTGATTGGCTTACGCAGCGTAGCGTGACAAGAGCGAGGGAGACCAGTTTCACAAAGTGGTGTTACCAGGTGAAATTCTTGTTTTTGTCACCACTGCGATCGTTGCGACCGTTGCAGAAGTAGAAAGCGGTCTCCTTTTCGTGAAACTTGTCTCGCAACGGTTCAAAAAGTTTCACGAAACTTGTCTTGCAACAGATCAGAAATTCAAAAAAGATTCACGAAACCGACCATGTTACACGGTGCAACGCCTGCTGAAACATGCTTCGCAACGCCGTTGCACACAAGTTTCAGCCTAAAGTTTCAACGTGTAACAGCTTTTTTATAGTTTTCGGAAGACCTTATTTTTCAAATCCTACGAGTGGCGTCAGCCCCGCATCTGTACTCGTAATTAAAAGCACGCTAAAATTCAGACCAATCATAATTCTTATTAAAATGGTTCAAAGCATTTTATTGGTTGAATGCCACCAATGTGACCAACGCGACCAAAGCGACCAAAGCTGTCAAAATGTCAAAAGCCAAATGTCAAAATCACCAAAAGCAAGTTCAAAGAAAGCTGACGGAAGAGTGCAAGTATTTTTTCAGTCTAAAATCGGGATAGGAAAGCAAATTAATTGTTTGTAAAATCCGGCTGAATTTCCGCTCATTATGAAAACCTGTACAATCGGAAAACATGCTTCTCGACGCTTGTGGCTGGTCTGGCTGGTAAACAAACTGCGTTTGGACCATACGCTGTTGTGAATGAAAGAACTACAGTCGAATTTAAGGGAAGAAGATCCCAAAAACAGATAACAGGCGAGGCTTCTTTATTTGCTTTTCACTGTATGATGAAGAATTGTTTAATTCCATCACATGTTCGGCTAAAGTTTTCGGAAAACTTTATTTTGTGTCCTACGAGTGGCGTCAGCGCCGTGTATCTGTACTCTATATAAAGAACGCCGCTGTTTTAACCATTTAGAGTGCGTGTTATATCGAAACTTTATTATAATTTACTTTGGTTACCTTGTCAATACCTTTCCCTTTCGAAGGCTAATAGTTTTAATTTCGCATTCCTGTAATTCATTCTCCTTAAATTTCCTTACAAACTGTTAAGAGTTTCATGCACCCCATCCTATAGGTAATTATTCCAGGTAATTGGATCCTTGCAGCTCTGTTAAATTCCCGGGCATTCGTCATACAGAGCTTTGGAAGGGAGATCACTATAAGGTTTTACAATCACTTTTGGGATGATAAAGAATTGCAAAAGGCTTATTGGCTCATTTTCGTTGTCTTTGTTGGCATTTCATCCCTGTTGATGATTGGCTATTACTCCATAGTTGTGTACACTTTGTGGTTCAAACGTGACGATCAAAAAGAGAGACCATTTCAGCAACAGGTATGAATAAAATTATTACCAGCGCATGTGAGGCTGTTAAGACATTCCAAATGACGCTCTATTTTTGGTTCTAACTTGTCTTGGTCAACATTTATTTACCACTTTTATATTGCTATATAAGCATCTTTCCTCCGTTAGAGACGGTTGGTTTACAAATGTGGGAGCTGAGACCACTTCTTCCTTTTTATCTAAAATTTTCACTTGAAGTTTCCATCTTTGGCTCAAAAACGTCCCTCGCTTATATGCTCCCTACTTTGTACTATACAATATGGAACTTATAAATTTAACATTTAAGCGTCAAAGGTATCACATGCCACGCGTATTCTCTACTTTTGAGAAACATCTCGGCGGTTATGTTTGTGCCCCAAAACAAAGAGACCTGTTGTCGCTTCTCAGAATACCATCTCAGCAGAGCTCTCAAGTCTTAAAGTTTCCAAACAGTGAGATGCTTGCTGGAGGTTGCGCCAAAGACGCAAGTGTTCTGTGTCTCTTGTGCCGGAAACGCCAAAAATTCTAGGGGATCAGGAGGCATGCTTCCGCGGAAAAATTTCAGTGAAATTTGCACTTCTCAAATCGATGGAAATGCTCCGTCGAGTCCGCCATTTTGGTTTTTTCATGCTGCCTGCTAAGAGCGCCCATGTTATTACAGTCAGCCTGAGCTAAAATATCGGCCTATACTTCATATATTAACGGGTGAAAGTCCCGAAGAAACAAGAAAATTGGGCATTGGCCGAAGTTCAGTGCCTGTGAAGGAATAAATTCGGAATTAGTGAGCACTTTTGACAGGTTGAAAGGCAGAGTTACCTACCAGAAGAATGCCACTGTGAGAAATGCTCTTGTTTACATGAGCGCGTGAGATTGCATCGAAATGCGTGGACTCAATCTCAATGCGTGAGTCTTGAGAGCTCTGTCTTAGTTACGTCCTTTCAATCTCAATTACACGATGAAAAGTCCGTCGTCACTAACAATCACCAAAACGATGTTTCTGAGCTAGCTGAAACCGAACGTTTGATGGGTGCTTCGACTGCTGCCAAATGCTGCCCTTGCGTCTCGTAATTTTCAGAAGATGTCCAAGATCTTTCATGTGAAGTAAGATCTATTCTCACACAAACGTTTTCTTTTGTTTTGATCACGGTGATCACGTGACAGAAATCCAGCAAAACAAATTTTGTCAAAACTAAACTTTCTAATTCCATCCTGGTACGCGTCTTTTTGAAAAGAGAAGCAGTTGAGTCATATGAGGTGTCTTACACTTGCAGACTGAAGACTGCAGACGGCAGATTAACCCTTACTGGTGGTTATTAAAAGCTAGCCGTTTTAAAAGTGGGTGATAAGACTCTAATACTGTTTACCAGAATTATTTGAAATGGGTGCTTAGACTTAAATACTGTTTATCAGCGCTATTTGTAGGCATACTGCAGTTGTCATACACCTAGTCTATTTTCGTTTGCCGTGGAAATGAGTTCATTCCCGGCTGGAGGGTGACCCAATGCCCCTACGAAACTCTTGACACTAGTTTCAAATGAACCTTAAAAGGTCAGAACCAGCACCTATTACAATCTTCTTTTTTTTTTTTTTTTTGTTACACAGACTGTGTTGAAAGTACTTAAACGAGTGACCCTGATGGTTTTGACTGTTACAACACTATTTGAAATTTCCTGGATTTCAGAGACTGTAATTCACCTTATGAGAGATTTTGAACTCTACACAATCAGCGATGTTGCAATTCGCGTAGCTCGCACTACGACTGCTTTCAATTCAGCTGTTAACCCGTTTGCTTACGCTCTGATAAGTCAAAGATTCAGAGAGAAAATGACGGGAATGCTATGCAATAGCTCATGTCAAAGTGAAGGAAGTATCCATGGATGCTGATTATCAGTGAAACCGCTTCCAACAGAGTCCAGTGCTCCAGAGGAGAGCTTTGTTTTAGTTTAAATGCCATCGACCAGAGAAATTTACTGAACAAATATGAGCCTTAGAACGTGATTTTTTTCTCTTTTTTTAATTTGTAACATCACTTTCCTCTGTCTTACTAGAAATTTTATTAATCACGGCAATGATTCGTATCAGAGTTTACGTGACGGTTTCGGTTCCTCTAACCTTCATAATATTAAGTAAAAGTTTAAAGAAAGCCATGTGATTAAAGCCGGAAAACATTTGATAGAAGAGCCATTGTACCTTAATTATTTAAACTTACCTGCACCTTTAATAGTTCTATATTTCTTTAGTAACAATGACGGATACTCGTAGAAGTGAACCCCCAAAGGCAAGCTCGCTTACTTGACGCAAACTCGATGATTTGAACACAGGAGTATCCCTGCTTTACCCGGAGCTTCCATCTGTATCGTTAGCTTGAGTCAACCCTTTCCCGTATCTTTCTGTTGTTATAACTACTATATTTTGACGTCTGTGATGAGAACATGCGTGAAGTGGTTCACAAACGTGACATACGTATGGGCCGTAATAAATGGCTGACACAGGTCTCTTATGATTAGCTATTGTGGAAACACCCACTAAAGCCCCTCTGCGAGGTGCATCTAAAAATAGAAAGTTACGGGAAAGCGTTGACTCAGAGGGTTAAATATAACAAACTTTGTGAGAAATTAAATAACTTTCATTTCCAAAAACAGCCATGTAATACAAGAAACTTAATCAAGTAGAAGAGATAAAAAATATATTTGAACTTAAATACTTTTCGTTCTTTAAAACTGCTACAGGAGAAAAACTCTACACTTTAATCTCCATGCTTAAAAAAGGGTAGTTTCAGAAAACTAAAGAAATCCCATGCAAAATAAAAGACTGGCCATGGTTCCATGAGGCAAATCTAAACAACCCGAACGCAAAGAAAAGCCGATTGCGACATGATCAAGCTCGATCGTAAATGGTTGCGAATCAGTTCAGGGGTAGAGCGCAACCGAGCAAGGGGGTCTCAAGTCCAGCAATAGACCTCTACCCAACCCCCTCATGTCCTGTCAACAAATAAAAAAGAAAAGAACAGAAAAAGTGCCGACCAGAGTGGTGACCCAGGAGAAAAAAACCAATTTTAAAAACCGCGGAGAGACTGGCGCGACCAAAATTGCGAAGTTGATTAAGCATAAATGAAAGTAACACTTATTAGAAACACTTTTACCAGGTGTATCCTATGACTTCTGCAGTAAAACGACAACTTTGGCTACTTACAGGGAATAAAAAGCTGGTAAAAATCTTTCTTCACTCCAAAACTTTGCAAAGTCAACCGTAAACGTCAACTTTGCTTACGACAAAATAACTCAAATACGACCCAAACTGTACACATGGCCTGGGCACGAGATATGAGAAGGAGTGGGTTTGGAACTAGTTGGAGTGTTTGTTCCTATTTTATGAATACCTTATTTGTTAGATAATCTGTAAACCTGTAATCATTGGCTCGCACAGTCACCCTAAACCACAGTCACGTGATTATATCATTATATCATTGTAAATAGATTAGTTTAATTGAGTTCTAATTAAGCAGTTGTGTAGAACCCTCGTCCCATTTCTTTGCATACTCGACAGTAGTACTCCGAACCCCAAATACACAACAACTGGCGACGAGGATGGCACTCTTGGAACGATAGAATCCTGTAATCCCGGTTCAGAAGACTGGAACGCGTACTGCGAGCGTTTCGATCAATACGTGATCGAAAACGACATAAAAGATGAAAAGAGGATGGTGGCTACGTTTTTGACGTCGATAGGCAGCAAGACTTACAACGTTTCGAGATACTTGCTAGCCCCAGCAAAGCCATCCGAAGCAAAGTTGGCAGACTACGAGCCTAAACCGGTCGTGGTCATGATCGCCGAACGATTCCGCTTCCACAAGGTGTGGCAGCGTTCAGCGCACCTTTAAAAAAGTGTTTAGAACATTGTGCCTTTGGCACATTCTGAGAAGAAACCCTAAGCACATCCAGAAAAGACTTTGGCGGAAAAAAAGCTAACGTGGAAAACTGCAGTGGAAATAGCTCTGGCAAGGGAAGTTGCTGATAAGCAAGCCAACAGCTTCAGAAATTCGCCCGCAAATGGTGGTATACATTTTGTAAAACCACCGCATCTGCCGAAAGGGGCCGAGCCAAAAAAGCCGTGTTTCCGTTGTGGCAAAGACCACATCCCGCAAATATGTAGATTCAAAGACGAATTGTGTCGGAGCAGTAAATCAAAAG
>OX421446.1:18315543-18343043 GCA_949126865.1 Montipora capitata
GTTCACCGGAGATTTTAACGTCATGTTGCTTATTGACAACACAGCGACAAAGGTTCCTAGAGCGAAAATTTATGTTGAAACGCCTTATCTTAAGGGTCATGTAGAAGCGCAGTGCCTTTCAGATCCTATCTACGACTTAATTATTGGTAATGTACGTGATGCAAGTCATGCACAGAATCCAGACCCCAGTTGGCAAGAGGCTTGTGCAGTAACTACCCGAAATCAATCTAAGAAAAAGGATGAACGTACGACCTTGAAGGTGCCTAGTACCCGTGAAAACCCTATGGTGGATAGAGAGAAGCTCAAGCAGATGCAGCGTGAAGATGAGAGTCTGCGTAAGTATTGGGATCGAGACGGTGTGTTAGTGAAGGGTCAGGCGGAGATTTCCTTCGAAGAAAAATCTGGAGTACTGTACCGCCTGTACAAGCATCCTTACGTGAATGGTGGTAAACCGCTCAAACAGGTTATGGTACCTGAGAAGTTGAGACGCCCCATAATGAAAGTAGCTCACGGATCGATCATGGGCGGTCATATGGGCATCAAGAAAACAACAGACAAGATCCAGAGTGCGTTTTATTGGCCTGGAATTCAAGGTGACGTCACTCGATTTCGCAAGTCCTGTGATGTGTGTCAGAAGACCGTAAGTAAGGGATCTGTGCCAAAGGTACCGTTAGAGAAGATGCCGCTGATAGACAAACCTTTTAAGAGAGTAGCAATAGATCTTGTTGGTCCTATCAGTCCCCCGGGTGAAGAAGGACACAGATATATATTGCCATTGGTAGATTTTTCGACTCGCTACCCTGAGGCTGTGCCACTAAAGAACATTGACACAGAGACTGTAGCAAAGGCATTGGTAGATATCTTCAGCCTTCTAGGAGTACCAGAAGAAATCTTGAGTGATCTGGGTACGCAGTTTGTTTCTGACTGCATGAGAGAAGTCACCGGCCTACTAAGCATTAAACAGCTTACAACAACACCCTATCACCCGATGTGTAACGGTTTGACAGAGAAGTTCAATGGAACAATGAAATCTATGCTGAAGAGACTGTGTAGTGAGCAGCCAAGACAGTGGCATCGCTACATAAACCCGCTGTTGTTTGCTTATCGTGAAGTTCCCCAAGAGTCCACTGGTTTTTCACCGTTTGAGCTGCTATATGGAAAAGCTGTCAGAGGACCAATGGCTATACTCAAACAGCTGTGGACGAAAGAAGTTGACGAGCCTGAGGTAAAGAACAGTTACCAGTACGTTTTTGAATTACGAGAGAAGTTAGAAGATACCCTTAAACTGGCCCATAGTGAACTAGAGAAAGCCCAGCAGAAAGGAAAGCACTATTACGCCCTCAAGTCTAAAGTTAGGAAGTTCCAGTCAGGTGAGAAAGTGCTTGTACTGCTACCAACCGACCATAACAAGCTACTTATGCAGTGGAAGGGTCCCTTTGAAGTTAGTTCTGTAGTAGGTCTCAATGACTACAAAGTGAAAGTAAAAGGCAAGGAAAAAGTTTACCACGCTAACCTTCTTAAAAAAGTACTTTGAGCGAGAGGAGACTACAGCCGAAGGAACAGTAGCTGGTGGAGTAGGCGCTACGTGTGTAGACGATGCTGTCGACTGTGCAGCTAAAGCTGATGAGGCAGAGGGAGAAAACGTTGATTGTTTAGAGCTTGGTGGATATGTAGCCAAGGAATCAATCGAAGATGTCAAAACCGGACCAAATCTGACGGATGACCAACGGAATGAATTTATGGATCTGGCTAAACAATTCACGAATTTGTTTACTGAAGCACCAGGTGCCATAGATCTCGTTCAGCATCATATCAACCTCATTTCAGACGAGCCGGTTAGATCAAGACCTTACCCAGTACCTTACAGCATCAGAGAATCACTGAGAAGAGATATTGCCGACATGATCAAATTGGGAGTTATTAGAGAGTCCAGTTCTCCGTATGCATCACCTGTGGTAGTAGTGAAGAAAAAAGACAACACAAACCGTGTGTGCGTTGATTATCGGAAATTAAATAAACTAACCGTATTTGATCCCGAGCCTATGCCAACCGCTGAAAATTTGTTTCAGAAGCTTAGCAGAGACAAGTTCTACTCAAAAATTGACCTTAGCAAGGGATATTGGCAGATAACAATACCAGAGGAGGACATACAGAAAACGGCGTTCGTAACACCTGACGGGTCGTACGAGTTCCTGAAGATGCCGTTTGGAATGATCAACTCCGCAGCGACACTGAAGCGTGCAATGAAGAAGTTGCTAAAAGATCTAGCCAATGTTGATTTCTACTGGGATAATATATTGGTTCACACCTGTACGTGGGAAGAACATATCAGAGCCCCAAGGGAGCTATTTTCGCGACTTGTACAAGCGGGGTTCACTATTAGACCTACTAAGTGCCTATTTGGAGTAAATAGTGTGGATTTCCTTGGTCATCGACTGGAGCAAGGAGTGATTGGTCTACATCAGGATAACGTGGAGAAAATTAAAGATGCCCCAAGGCCAAGCACAAAGAAACAGGTGCGATCATTTATGGGTCTAGCAGGATACTATAGAGATTTCATCCCCAACTTTGCAGCGATCGCAGTGCCCTTATCTGATCTCACACGGAAAGGCCAACCTAATAAAGTTGAGTGGGGTGAAGCACAAGAGAAGGCCTACCAAACAATCAAGTCTTACCTAACAAGTGAGCCTATTTTACGACTCCCCGATCCAGCTAAAACTTATTTTTTAAGGACGGACTCCTCCAACAGTGGGATGGGTGCCGTGTTAATGCAGAAACATGATGAGAAGTTGTTTCCCGTTTGCTACGCAAGCAAGAAATTGACAGGTGCAGAAAGGAACTACGTATATACTCCACAATTGAAAAGGAATGTCTAGCGATTGTATGGAGTATCAAGAGATTTCATCTTTATTTGTACGGAGTCTCTTTTTTCTTCAGACGGACCATGAACCCTTAAAGTATATGAACAGTGCTAAGTTCGCTAACGGACGTCTTATGCGTTGGGCCATGTTATTGCAGAGTTATTCATTCACAGTTGAAGCCATTAAGGGCTCAGAGAACGTTGGAGCAGATTACTTGAGTCGTGCTGAGGAATGACATTGAACTGCCCCTTATTTAGCAATTTTTCTTGTTTAGGATAAATTTAGGAAATTTCTTCTAGAAGGGGGTTATGTTACGGAAAATAGCATTGCGTGACTAGCGTTACTGTCTAGAAGCTTATTGTGAGAGTATATAAGTAGACGAGTCCAAGCGGAGTGTTTTCTAACTAGTTTTTCACAAGCGAAGAGAGTTGGCGTTAGCCGTGTTTAGTCAAGTGTGACAAAAGCAGTGTTTATTCAAGTTGGCGGAGGCCGTGCAAGTTTATTGAGTACGTGTTGTTCTGAGTTTTACTTCGTGGAAACTACGTTCATTCTCTGGAATAAATCTTCTTCTTGTTGTTCCGACAACCCTGCGTTCAGTTTAGTTTGTAAACTAACTTTCCTCAAAACATTCGAACTCGTAACAATGACGTCATGTGAAAACACATTTACTCACATTTTTTGTTTTTCTTTTTTTTTACCGAAGGTGTTAAGTTTCCACCGGTGTATTCAGTTTCCACATAAGGCCATACGGTATATTTAGTAAATAAGCCGGCTTCAAGCGGCTGAAAGATTGTCCGAAAAGTGAATATTTGGCCGGAAAGCGAAGCCTCTGTGACGACCATCTCTACGCCAAGGACATTATTATCCAACATACCAGCAAGTCATGAAGGCATTTATTTATTTTATAACACTTTCATTAATTTTCATGTCCCGCAAAAACTTCTCGAAAAGCCAGTGTTGATCTAATTGCGCCAAATATTCTACTCATTCCATTTCTCGTGATTTTTTCTACGATTTTGTCAGCTGTCACATCACCTGTGCGAAGTTGGTTACACGGGTGATTTTCACCGCGCACTGGGGATGCGACAGTTTTCAAAAAAATCGCATCGCCATTGCAAGCAAAAATTCGCTCGTGAAGTCGCGGCAGTGTTGATCTTATGGCGAATGCTCGCGATTGACGTAAACAATTCACTTTTACTGACTAACGTTACTTCCACTGTGATTGGAGCAAAACTTCAGTAGACCTTTTTCCGAGGGTAACCCAAGCATTATGTAAATTGGAAAATATGGAAATCAATTTGAATTAAATAACAGTGTTGATCTATCACTTTGCGGCCTTGCCCCAGCACAGTCACAAATAGATTTACTTTAGCTACACTTTGCGCGCAAAACAAATAAAGTTGATCCAATTTTCACCAATCAGAAGAAGCCATGTCACACCTGACTGCTTTTGTCGTGTTGTTTTCAGGGACTTGACAACTGATTTTCGCGGGAACGGATATTCATAGACTCATTTGTGACTGTGCTTGGAAGCCCACCCATGCCATAACAACACTCTTATCTAACTCACTCTTGTGGAAATCAATTAGCACTGGAAAGCGCACGGAAACTATGGGGAGAGGAAAAACTAGTACGAGGATCACTATCAAAGCTTGAAACTCCATAAAAACAAATATCACATGCTCTTTTAACACCATGGTAAATTCTCGTTATGTTATGTCAGTGAACATATCAGATACACCAAAGACAACATAATGATTGTCGACAAAAGGGATTGGCAATTTATGTACATACTATGCGAAGAGAACTTTCAATTTACAACCATCGCTCTTTGTATTAGCTTCGACTAGACACTGACAAATATGTATCTATACTTGAACTCGATTTGTTCACCCTAGGTGTAAAAGTTGACATTCAAAGCCATTTAAGCAGATTACAAGATGTTTGTGAAATATAAGAGACAACATATGCTCTAGTCAAAACATGCTGCAGTTGACATAGGCATCGTAATAGCTAATACAGAAAAAAAAAAACTTCAGCTGCGATGCTTGCGCTCTCGATTTTTCAGACAGTTTTTGTAGCGCTCCAAAGCCAATACATATGCTCTTCTGTCACGTGTTTTTTTTTTTTTTTCAATCACATGGCTTTTCTCAGACACGTTATGAAAGAGGGGCAGTGAAGCCGTTTACATAAACTCTGATATAAATCATCGATCATTGACATTTCTTGTAGGAAAGAGGAAAAAGATGTTACAAATAAAACTTGAGAGACAAAAACAGTAATCACGTTCTATAGCTCATATTTTGTTAAATTTCTGTGGTCGGTGGCATTTGAACCGAAACAAAGCTCTCCTCAGGAGCGAGTGCATAGTAATGCCGGAGTCTGATTATTCGTGGATGATCAGCTTTGACATTTCTTTCACTTGCACATAAACTATTGCATAGCATTCCTTTCATCTTCTCCCTGAATCTTTGACTTGACAAAAATGGTAATCACGTTTTATAGCTCATATTTTGTTAAATTTCTGTGGTCGGTAGCATTTGAACCGAAACAAAGCTCTCCTCAGGAGCGAGTGCTTAGTAATGCCGGAGTCTGATTATTCGTGGATGATCAGCTTTGACATTTCTTTCACTTGCACATAAACTATTGCATAGCATTCCTTTCATCTTCTCCCTGAATCTTTGGTTTATCAAAGCATAGGCAAACGGGTTGACAGCTGAATTGAAAGCAAGAATGATGTGAGCTATGGGAATTGCAACATCGCTGATTGTGCATAGGCCAAAATCCTTCAAAACGTGAATTACGTGGTCTGAAATCCAGGTAGCTTCTAAAAGTGTAGTAACTGACAAAACCATCAAGGTCACTCGTTTCCGTACTTTTAGCACACCCTGTGTAAGAAAAAGGATGATACGATCAGATGCTGGATAAAGGACGGTGCTGACATTTTGAGCCTCATTTGAAATTAGTGTCAAGAGAACATAAAGAAATACTTTAATCGTAGGGGAATCTTGTCACCTTCCAGCCGGGGATGAACTCATTTCCACTAGTAACGAAAATATGACTCAACTGATTCTCTTTATTTCATTGGGATGAAGTTTCATTGCAGAACGTTTAATGATGACAAATTTGTTTTTCTGACTTTCTGTCGCGTGATCAGCATGATCAATATAAAGAGCTAACCTTGACCCTTATGTTAAATCAATAATTTCCAGACCGTATGAGTCATTATATGGAACAGCGCGGGACGTTTTCGAGCCAAAGATGGAAGCCGGAAGTGAACATTTTGTATGAAAGGAAAGTGTTCTCAGCTCCCAGATCGTCTCTAACAGAGAATAGATACTTAGCAATATAAATGTGGTAATGTTGACCAACACAAGTTAGAAGCGAAAACAGTTCATTTCCATCTCATGCTTAAGCTCTCTCAACAGTCCATTACCCAAGACTAAGAATCTGGTATCAGGTTTGTCCCCATCAGCCCCAGAAAAGTGTTTGTTTTGAAACCAATTATACGGGGGACGGGGAGGGAACAATAAACCAAATTTGGTTGAACCCAATTCAAATCTCTCGGAGTTAAGATTCATTTTGAATCGTATTTGCATTATAATGTAGCCATCAAAGTCAAGTGATATTGCAATACCTGGAGCAAAACGTTTTATTCCCAAACGTTTGAATTGGGTAAAACATTGAGTTAGCCGATTTGGTTTGTTTATTTTTGAAAAACAGATAATCTGACGCTGATGGGGACTAGGCCAATTTGGGTAAATCGTACACTTGGGTGATAGACTCTTGGCTCCTATCATAATAATGTGGGCTTTGACATGAGAGCAATTTTCAATTGAGTGTCGAAAGTAATTAGCGAATTGCTTTGGTTTTGCATTACTTCAGTCAGTTATTGGTTGACATTACTCGCGCCACTTTTTCAACCAATCAGAAGTGAAACCAAAACCAATCGTGGCTTGGGCATGCACATTTTCCCTCGCTTTGTGTCGGCTACGTGTAATTACTTCGAGTTTTGATTGGCTTACTGGATTGCCTCCGTCCTTTTTGATTGGCCAAAGTAATTACTTTGGTTTTGGTTTGAAACTCGATTGAAATTCGCTCTGATACATAAATGCCGAGAAGTTTCGAGGTTGTTTTCTCTTCATCGGAGTGTCCACTTGGACACATGCGGCACATGAGCTGGTAATAATTTCATTCATACCTGCTGCTGAAATGTTCTCCCCTCTTGATCGTCACGTTTGTACCACAAAGTGTACACAACGATGGAGTAATAGCCAATCAACAACAGGGATGAAATGCCAACAAAGGTCGCGTAAATAAGCCAGTAAGCCTTTTGCAATTCTTTATCATCCCAAAAGAGATTACAAGACCTTACAGCGATCTTCCTTCCAAAGCTCTGTATGACGAATGCCCGGGAACTTAACAGAGCTGCAAGGATCCAAGTACCTGGGATAATAACCTATAGGATCATGGGATGCATGAAACTCTTAACAGTTTGTAAAGAAATTTAAGGGGAAGGAGTTACAGGAATACAAAAGTAAACTATTAATCTTCGAATCGAAAGGGAAACGAAAGTATTTTTTTAATCTTGATTGACGACAGGTTAGTATTTACTGATTAAAGTCAGCTTTTCTGGCTTAAAAATGCAATGACAAAGGGACAAATACTTCTGTTGAGAGCAGAAGTATGAAGCTTAATTTCCATTTCATTTGAAGGACCCAGCGGATTAATTTGCCTCAATAAGCCAACGTTTTTATGGTGTTTCTACCCTTTGATTCAAATTTGATCATACTTCCCCAAAGGCCTTTTGAAAGCAACAATCGAAAAAAACTTGAAGAAAATCAATTGTTTAATACTTAACAGGTTTTTTTAAGAATGAACAATCCCTTTTGTTGCTCGTTACTGGGTATAGAGTGTTTTTATTTGCGTGATGAGCCTCTTTTTTAACAAAAATAAAAAGAAATCATTCGCATTAGAATTAAATTCAATTTATGAAGACACTAGTATGGGTGGAAATAAAATTATAAGGAAATTTGTGAAAGAGAATCTTCGTATGTAAATGACCGCTAATCTTTTGCACGGTTAATATACCGTATACGCTTTTGTAGGATAATCATCGCACCTTCAAGTTTTGCCAAGTGAGTTTTCGCTGAATTGAAAGTGGATAAACTACAGCCCAGTAGCGTTCCCTTGCAATAGCAATAAGAGTGATTACGGAACAATTAGATCCGATCCACGTCAACATCCTCAACGACAGGCAAATTGCATTCCCAGGCATTGCATCAGGGTTATTAAGAGAGTGATGGTAGATGAAAAATGTAACAAGGAAGGTAGGATAAACGATGTCCGCCACAGCGAGGTTCAAAAGTAGATAGTTGAAAGGAGTCCTACGACATAAAAAATAAATTAATTGAACGCAACCGATTCAATCAATAGCTCTGAAGGGTATTGTATCAGTAAATTCAAAGCCTCAGGACCATCTTATATCTCAGTGATGTTACGTTTCCCAGCAAAGGGTTTTGGGATTGTGGTTATTAGGGAGCTTAAGATCTATGACGACGACGTCGACGAAAACTCCACAAAAGAGTGATATAATTGGTTGAAAGAGCATAAATAATCGTGCTGCACGTGCAGCAAGGATTTTAGCGCATATTTTTGCGGTTCTCTGCGTGACGACTACGTGAAATCACTCAATTTTAGTTTTTGACGACAACGTGACCATGCAACAGAGAATCCTTCATTCTCTATTTTCAGTCTGAAACCGCTCGTACCAATTTATTTTTAGGATACTTCGCCCACATTGTACTACGTGAACGAGATGGAATAATATCGAAAGACTTTTACTAGGGCGAAGTTATATTTTGAGGGGACTTTTCGTCGACGTCGCCGTCGTAGATCTTAAGGTCCCTATTATGTGCTCGGTAAGCTCCGCCTTGTTGATTTAATTAAAGTTTAATTTAACTGTTTTTTTTTTTTGTTTTTTTTGTTTATCAAAAACTGACTTCCTCCCTCAAACTCTACACCCTCCCTACCCCAGTTTGCCACACCCATTTGGTATTTCATCGTTTGCCTCCCCCTTGGGTTTCCTTGCGCATGTATGGATGAAAATGTGGACCAAAGGAATTCATGAGGGTCTAGATGGAGTCAACTGACAACTGAAAATGGCCAAAAAAATAACTGACAACTGACAAATAGCCAAAAATTTAATCGACAGCTCAGATTATAGCCGGTTCACTGAGAACCGACATAAGATCTTTTGCCTTTGATAATCGTTTGAAATTCATTTTTGATAGCCTTTTCGGGTTAAAATGTATAATAATTATAACGTAGGCTTTTTTTTCGTTCAGCGGTCATGTGTCTTAGACCGCAACCTTCGCGCTGAGTTTTCTAATAAGTTTGTTAAAAATTAATCATTAACAATAACCTAACTATTTGTCTAGTTTCTAATGTTTTAATGTCTGTTTTGTGTTGTGTCAGGGCTCCAACAAAATAAAAAAATTGGATGCCCCTGGATAAATATTCAATTAAAAATAAAAATAAAAATAACAACTCCAACATATCTGTTACATGAAGGCCACTCGTTTGAGGACCGTCGTCATAGGAAAGCGAAATGTCTGCTTGTGTCGTCATTAAAAGCTATCATTGGCTTCTATCGTCTTGATTCCGATGTAGCATTCGAACGTCATCGAACTCGCATACACATAAATGGTCATAAATAATTGGCCGTTTTTATAGTAGAGACACATAATTCGTCCAGACGAATGCGTCTCTCATGTTATCCGTCTGGTGTAAAGACGGGACGAATTGTGTAACACGTATAATCAGTCTGGGACGAACTTGGGCAAACATTTTTTTCTCGTCTGTTAAATTATTTCGTCTAGGGTAAAGACACACTAAGCGTCTGGACTAACTACCGTTTTTACTCGAATAAGCGGCGCGGTGTTTATTTGATTTTTCGAGCCTCAATTGCGGCGCTTATTTGAGAGCGGCACTTATTTAAAAATTGGATGCCACACAGAAATATTTCTGTACATTTTGTAGAAAAAGTAACGGAAACGTCATTTGAAAGTCACCATTTGAATCTTACGGCATTTTACTTAATGGGCGAGCAGTGAAATACAATCAATTTGAACTGAAGAACATAGGTTTTGATGCAAAGAAATTCCCCATAATGTGTTTTAATTTGTATTTTATTTTAATTTGAACAAATTCCTCGAATAAGCACCGCATTGGGACCGCGACGCATATTCCGGGGCGGCGCTTATTTGCTTTTTTGTCCCAAGTGGGGCGGTACTCGAGTGCGGCGCTTGTTCAGAGCTCGAGGCGGCGCTTATTCGAGTAAATATGGTATCCACTGTAGTAGGTCTTCGAAGACGCCCTAAGCTGAATGGTGGTGATGCTAACAGTGTACCTCATATCACGCCGCATTACGACGGTACATACGAGTAAGTTTCCAGCGATGCTTGTAATGGCAATCAAACACTTGGCTGTTGCTATGGTGATATTTATCAAGTCAAACATGATTACTGAGTATTTTGACTCAATCTGTAAGTTATTCAGTCACCTAAAAAGGAAAAAAAATTGCTGCACTAGTATTTAATTGTTTTTCATTTTATTTTAAATAAATGCACTTTTCATAAACAGCATAAACAAATGAATTAATTAATAGTCGAATTAGTGAATGAATGAATGAATGAATAAATTAATGAACTAACTAACGAATAAATAACATGAATGAATGAATGAATCATTATCGAATAAATGATGGAACTATAAATGAATGAAACCTCTTTAACATATTATGTTTTACTTGAATGGCTTCACCGACAGATCATAAGAGTGGGGCTGGGACTCCAGTATTTGAACATTATGGGATGGGGGAATACAGTAATAAACGTTTTTCTTATCTAACGGTCTATCTTTTTGCCCTGCACCTAAAGAAATTGATACTCTAGTTTTCCCCTTAGAAAAGACGTTTCCGATTTTGTTAGACATTTACGTTTACGTTGAAAGGAGTATTTCTTTAATGATGAGGATGTTGGTGGGGGAAAGAACAACAGTGAAAAGTCTATTGGGAATTTGACTGTATCATTATGCAAAACGTAAGCTACATTTTTCTATTGTTTTTGCACCAACATGGCCGTCTTATCACGTGAGTGTAATCAAAGAATCTGGGTTTGATAATTTACCAGTAACTACTCGTCTTCTCAGAGGGCTATTTAGTTTAAGGCATCTACCATAGCACTATAATGATTTACGATACCAAAACAATATTATGTACTATTAGAGCTACATACTACGCAAAGAAAACTTGAATCTCCTGGAAAACAAAACGCAGCTTAGTTGACATTTATGGAATAAAGCCCTGTGTCAAGTTACTGCACTGCCAAACGTACGCAATGCGTGCCTATTTTTATTTAAAACTCTCAGAGAGAGATTAACGACAATCGACCGTCAAAACACTAAACTTTTTTTGCAGTCTCTGACTTCCATGAATCAAGGGAAAGGTAATGATGTTCTGTCAAAAGGAATAATTTGAGCACGTGCTAGGCAGCCACAAAGGTGCATACATTGAATGAACTACAGAGGCAAATGTTAATCATTCGTCGCTTTGAGAGTCAAAACAACGTACTTTTTAGCCAAGAAACGTCCGTCTTTGGCTTTTAAGTTTTGTTGTAATATTTAACCGAATATTTATATTTCATTCCGTCGGGTTGAGTAGCCTCCTTTGTCAGGTTATTGACCCGAGACCCGACTCTGATCTGGAACTGAAGAACCATTTCTTTCAGAAGCAAAACATGGACAACAAGCTTTCTTTCAAATAATTATTGACTAACAAGAATTTAGTCACTTATGGGCGAATGTAATAAATTCCAGTGACAGAATATAACTATCTTCATAATCCTCTAACGAGTTAGTAGTGTGGAGGGCTGGTTACCCGCGCACTAATCAGTAAAACCAATCAACTATACTACCAATGAAGCAAGAGCAAAAATGTACAGATGTAAATAGTGTGGAGTCCAAGCCTAAATTCCTAGCGGCTCCAACGAAGGGAGACAACGTCTGAGGGTTCGCGTCAATCAATGTCCGGGGTTTCTCAAACGACGTAAAACTCAGGAACGTGATTCAGGCATTTAACGTGTTGTGTGTTCAAGATGTGCATAGGCGGGGAGAGCAAGAGCCAATACCAGTCGGTGAAGTTTCAACATTGGCATATGTAGGTTGGAATCTCCCTGGATTTTCAATGTAGTATTTGACTCAGTATGCCGTGTTATTCACGGGAAACTGATTGATGAACTTGGCAGCGGATATGGGCAACAGCTGGATTACCAGATTCCGGTTGAAGCTACTGATAGGGAGCAACGAAACAGGTTCAAAAGCTGGGGAAGTACAAAATTGTATAGGGTAATGTATGTAGACGATTTATGCGCGTGTTTCACTTCGGTTGATGCGGCCAGACGGGGACTCAAAATCATAGAGAATGAATTCAAAAGGTACGGCTTGATACTTTCAAGACCTAAAACAGACAGTATGACATTGAATCATGACGAAGAAACCACTAAAAGCGAAAGTTTAATATCTCTAGATGAAGAAAAAAATCAAAATTGTGCTGGAATTTAATTATTTAGGTGTTACAAGGCTGATTGAAGACAGAATCGCATCAGCAACAGCTAAATTCCACGAGCTCAGAAAATACTCACAAACGGTCGAATATCAGCGAGGACACGGGGTCGATATATGAATGCTTTTGTACGATCAAGATTATGCTAACATAGCAACGTGGAATAATCCAGATCATTTTGTGAAGAAGTTGGACGTTGTATGGCACAGAATGTTGAGAAAAGTTGCGAAAAATGGATCTAAAAGAAAACCAGATTCTAAAGCATTCATCTACTCAAACAAAGACCTAATGCGTATCACCGGGTGTCAATCTATTGAAAATTTTGTTGAAAAACAACAGGTCAAATGGCTAGCACATTGTGTCAGAATGGAAAAATGATGCACTTCAAAAATTATCTCTCGTCATGACTACAACGAAGAAAAACTACTCAGTATGGTCAAGAATCGAGTCAAGATTGGGAATGGACCGGCAGCACTTTTTGAAATTAGCCCGACATAAACTGAGCTTCAATCGTTATATCAACTCTAGATATGGCAGCTTTGAGGATGAATCATCCACATGAAGTAGGAGTATGTATGTATGTATGTATAGCGCAGTCCGTTAATATTGACAGTTGTTCTACATGAATATGTGTTAGAAAAGTAAGGAAACAGGAAAATATTTTACCATCTCGTTCCGTTTTCTTTAATAAAGGTTAGGGTTAACCTTTAACGAACTAGCAGGTAAGGGAGCAAAATAAAAATTTAAACAATGTCTCTTGTATCTTCAAATTTATATAAGCTTTTTAAAAATATTAATTCGCAACACTTGTGATGATATTCTTTATTCACAGCTCAAACATAAAAATAAATCACCTCATATTATACATGAACACCTGTAATCTTTGACTGACGCAACAGCCGTAATTGAAGCTTCTCAACTGTCAATATATAAGGACTGCACAGAGATGCCTCATTCTCAGAAAAAAATTGATGGGAATACGTATGTCGCCTTATTTTGGGCTACCTTTCCTTGTGGTTGTCGTGATACTTAGCAATTATTGAATGAGGCTGAGTAGGATATGAAGAATACTGCAGGTCGAGGAGGGTGTTATCCAACAAGGCCGACGGCCGAGGTGGATAACATCCTCCGAGATCTGCAGAATTCTTCATATTCTACGAAAGCCGAATTCAATAATTGCTTTATTATTCATTCAAAATATTTTCTTCGCTCAAACTTCTAAACCTACTCGCAGGCATTTTTCTCTCAACAAAAATAACGCAATTTCGTACCCAGTTTTTTTCGGTCAACGGTTCAATAATTTGCAGCGGGCTGCACTTTTGACGTCATTTTGACGTCATCGGTTCAATAATCTGTAGCGGACTGCACTTTTGACGTCATTGATTCTAGCTAGGCTACTAAAAATCAGAAAGTTTATCCTCAACTTAATTCGAAAGCCAGAGGTTACACTAAGCCTTGCGAGACGTAAGAAAATAACACCAATACGTATTGAGGTACAAGCAAATTTAACCATGTAACTATTATACATAGCTTCCAATAACAGTGACTTTTTCAAGTCAAACAGTCAAGTTGGTAAAACTTACATGTAGAGGTAGATGAAGGCGTAAGATGTAAACGTTTGATTGGAAATGACGGCTGTTCATCGCGCAAGGCGCATGTCTCAAAGCTACTTGTAGGAGGTTTCTATAATAAGTCATTGTTTTAAAAGGCACGACGTTTCGAGGAGTAACTGCCTTAAGCACGGTTTCATTTAATTTTCTCAGAGTTTCTTTCGCCTTGACGAGAAAAAGCCAAAGAAATTAAGAGTCATACTCTGTAGGATTCGAGTAATATTAAAAGGTCGCGGCCACGGTACCTCACCGATTTGGCTGAAATTTTGCATGTAGTCTTGCTTTGGGGTCCTAACTACGAAATGGATGTTTCAAAGTTCTGGTAAATTTTATTTTGGGAGTTCTGAACATGGCCGGTTTCTGTCCGTTTCGAAGGAGAGCCAATATGGCGGATCACAGGGCTTCTTATCATCCTCCCTTCCAGCTTACCATAATCTTTAACCAAAATCCATTAATGCCGCCTTTAAGAGCTATCTTTCTACTCACGATCTGTGTCCAATACGTCTTTGAAATAAAGAGTTTTGGTCATGTCGACTGAAAAGTTGTAGTGCACTTCCAGAATACTTTTGAGACTCAAAAATATACTGTAAATCGAATTAAAGGCCGATATCTCCCATGTTATGTCGATTAACAGTTAACTATTTAACCTGGATGTAGAACTGTTATAGGAGATTTACCAGGAGAAATAAAAAAAATGGGCAACTTCTTCAGCACGAGAGAAAAAAATTAAACAAGTGTGACCATTGTGCAAAGGAAAATATGTAAAGTTTAACATGATAATAGTGTCCAAATGTTAGCATATTTCGCTTCGAAACAGCCATTTACTTACTGACTTTACTACTTTATTTGTACTTGTAATATCCTTCGAATGATTTATCGAAGAGGTTCTGCTTTCACTAATGTAAGTAAACAAACCATTGAAACAAATCTTATTTAGAAGGAGAACGATCGAACCACGTTCCTGTAAAAACTTCATATCTCAAATACGCCCGTTACGTCTCGAGGTCATGTACAGTTGAATATCTAAATTCTAATTCAATGTAACGTACGATGTCAACAGTCTCGGCCTAAAGTAAACAAACACACTCAATTAGGTACACTTACTTTGTCGCGTATTGATTGAACGCAGTTCATGAATCTATTACTAAATTATTTGAGTTAGCTCAAGTCTTCACTCATCTTGTGCACATCGATAATTGTTCTGAAGCACAATTAAAGTTTCGTGTGATCCTCTGCGAGGCTAGTGCTTTTTCCACTCTTACAGGATGACTGACATTTCTCAGTTGCCTTTCGTGGCTTCACTGGACGGAATCCACCATCGGAAAACACCAAATCCGTTACAACCGTGATAGAACCATCAATACCTTAAACGTAAAGAAAAGAGCCGTCAAAATTGGCTTTATACCACTGGCTTGTCGATGGGATGTTACTTTGATATAGCCTGTATGCACCATTTACGGTTACTTTCCAATCATTACACGAATTATTTTTTTCAGCACCATGATAGAACAAAAGGTAACTTGCATTGTGTACATGGAGGGAGCTGGTCTGAGGTTTAGTGTCTTTTCATGTATACCAATCTCACGCTCTAGTCTATATAATTAAAAGTTACGATTTTTACCTTCGAATTTAGACCACAGGAGTAGTTTTCCTTCATCAACTTGGTATGCCCTCCAAACGTTTACCTCCTCACAGGTGAACTCAAAATTGTTCACTTTACTGATGCCTGGCCACTTAGCGTTAAGTTTGTCGCAAACTGGATCAGGCAGCAAAGCAATTGTAGATTTCAGTTCTTCGCATCGCTCACAGAGAAGATCATGGGTGTGGTCGCAATTGCCTCGGAAATTTGAATCCGTGGGATCATTTAGGGCATATTTACTGCAGTGGTCTGGAACACGCGAGCTGGATACGTTGACCTGATTGCAGAAAAATAACAAATTGCTATTTAAAAAAGCCCTCAGAGCCTGGACCTGTTAGTTTAAAGCTATTGGTTCAACTCTTGCTCTTAGAATTGCTATTTTTTTTACAGAGTAGATACGTTATTAGCTATCTTGACAAGATCTAACCCGTGGTACTGCAGCGTATATGCTACGTCTGTTAGAAATTTACAGATGTATTCTTTTCGTTCGCGTTACTTTAACCCAAAATTACAGTGTTCCAAGCTAAGTGTACCATTTAGTTGGTGTTAACAGCGCACCAGAAGCAAGCATGCGTTTTGTATGCTATAACTAACATTCTACATCATAACGATCGCCTTAACGTTCACTACAAGTTAATTCTGACACTGTTTCCGCAGACATATGAAAGTGGACGGATAAAACTGTGAGACATGATGGTGTCGGACCTAAAGGGGAGGGTCCCAGCGCCCCACTCCCCACCACAAGCTCCCTTATTGCCGGCGAAAGTGTTTTCAGGCTATTTACAGGAAAGAGCTTGGGGCCCGCACCTTACAAAGGGTCTGGATCTGCCCCTGCACGACGTCTGCAACTAAGCGTTAACCAACGACTTACCGCGATAAAGGGCATTTATAAATGAAGAGTTGCACGTTGCGCGGGCTTAAGTTATAGACACGAAATTCGCTTACCGGAAAATAATTTCCGCTGTTTACAGTAGAGTACTTTTTTCGCGACCCTGGTTCAACAACTCAATTTTCTTACACATTTAGACTTCCCGTGATGGAGAGTGAATGCAAACCCTTCAGCATGTCACTGTCCTTACCTTAAAATCACTATTAAGATAGCTCTTTCCTGACTTAAGCCCTCTTTGAAGATCCTGAGCAACATTTGATGGGATCCCAAAATCGATTAGCTTGTTCATCAACTTCAGCAAATCGTCGAAGGCCTTGCCTCCCTCTGAAATAAAGTAGTCAAGGCCTTGGAGGGATTTTCTTACTGATCACTGCAAGCAGACAGGACAAGGCGAAGAGTACTCTTGCTGAGTGGAGTCGCTTCACCTTCTTGACAATATGGCAAATACTGGTCGATAATTCTCTCATTAACTGACACCCTAATGACGTATGGGGTGTGAATTACCTCTCCAGAAGATAACTTCAAGAACCGCTCGCCAAATGGCAGGTCCTTTACAACTTAAGGACTAGTTATGAAGTTAACAAAATTATCCAACTGATTGATGTCAACTCTAGTGCGTGTAACATCAGGTCAGCGGTTGCAACAGGCACGTGATGTGGGGAATAGAGCAGTGTTCTGTAGATCCGCCATCTTGTGTGTGTTGTTTCTTTGTTATAACACTTCATGGTGTCAGAATCGGGATGGAATACCTGAAACCGCATGAGCCTCTGCTATTGAGTGTGGCGACAAATAAAGCCGAAGCATGGAGACGCTGGAAAATGTCCTGGGCTCTTTACAAAGTTGCGAGCGGACTCGACCAAAAAGAGGAAAAGATTCAAGTTGCCACGCTGCTTCATGTGCTAGGAAAAGAATGTGTGGAGATTTTTTTCAAATTTTGTTTGGACTTCCGAGGAAGATCGGGATAAAATTGAGGCCGTAGAAGAGAAATTCAACTCTCCTTGCGCTCCGTTGACCTCAAGGCCCTTCAACCGCTTTCTGTTCATCGAACGAAAACAACACGAGGGAGAAACAGTCGACCAATTTTGTAGCGACTTGAAAACTCTAGCTAAGAACTGCGACCTTGGTGATAAAGAAGATTCGTGGATTACGTCTATGTTCGTGCTGCGCCTCAAAGATCCACATTCAAAGCAAAGGCTGATGGAGAGAGAAAGAGCTTAGAGAAAAAGTTACAAGCTGCTCGTATTGCCGAAACAAGCAAACAGCACATGAAGAGCTTAAAAGAAGAGAACAGCAGAGTTGAGAATGTGGATGTAGCGGGCGGAAAAGGTCAGATGTCCCAATGGGGAACGCCTTGTGGGAATTGTGGTATTCGGCATGCACCATCTTCTTGTCCTGCTGTAGGTAGGCGCTGTCACAAGTGTAGGAAAATGAACCATTTTTCAAGGATGTGTCGCTGCCCAGAGGGGCAAAAGAAGCAGGTAAATACTCTCGATGATTGTGACTCTGGCACTGATGTTATGTTTATTGGAGCAATTAGTGCAGAAAACAAGGACTGGGTTGAAACTGTCAGTTTCGGAAACGTCCAAGAGTTGTTCAAATTAGATACTAGGGCCCAGTGCAATGTCTTACCTAAAGCTGCTTATGACAAGATCACGACAAAACCTTTGCAATCCTCCTCAGCAAAGTTAGAGTGTTGCACCAAAACGCGCATTAAACCTGTTGGGAAGTGTGAGTTGCCTTGTTTGGTGCGTGGGGACGAGTATCAAGTTTGTTTTCAAGTTGTTGATGGAAATTATGTGCCCCTCTTGGGTGGGGAAACATTTGATAAGATGCATCTTATCCAGCGCATAAATGCCGTTAAAGATAACAGCAATCTAGATGAGTTCCCTGAATTATTCCAAGGACTTGGGTGTCTCCCTGGGAAGTATCACATTAATATCAACCCCTCGGTTCCTCCTGTAGTGCACTCACCCAGGCGAGTTCCCCCACTCGAAGCGAGAGCCATTGAAGAAGGAACTAGGCAGAATGATGGAGGCTGGAATCCTAGAGAAAATACCCCTGAATGAACCAGCTGATTGGGTTAGCAGTGTTGTTTGTGTCGATAAACCGGATGGGTCTATTCGTTTGTGCTTAGACCCGAAAGATCTTAATGTGGCCATTAAAAGAGAACACTACCATTTACCGTTAGTCGATGACATTACAGCAAATTGTACAGGAGCCACAGTGTTTTCAACTTTGGATGCAGAAAAAGCATTCTACCAAATCCAGTTAGATGAGGAGAGCAGTAAACTCCTGACATTTAATAATTTAATACCCCCTTTGGAAGGTATCGATACTTGAGGACGCCAATGAGAATTAAATCTGCACCAGAGCTTTACCAACAGAGAATGGAGCACGTTTTTGAAGGGCTACCAGGTGTGAAGGTCATTATGGATGACATAATCATACATGGCCGCAATACAGCAGAACATGACACGCGGTTAAGGGCTGTTTTGCAGCGTTCCCGAGACAGTAACCTTCGATTGAAGAAGTCAAAGTGTCATATCCAAGTTCCATGGCCATGTGTTCTCCAAGGATGGTTTGAGGACAGACCCGGAAAAGGTCAGAGCTATAGTCGAGATGCCAAGACCGACAGACAAGGCTGGTGTCCAGAGGCTGCTGGGGATAGCCAACTATGTCAGTAAGTTTATCCCAAACCTGTCAGACCTTGCCACACCGTTGACAGTTACTACATCAGGATGTTTTGTGGCACTGGGAAAAACAGCAGGAAACCAGTTTCAAAGAAATCAAAGAATCGCTTACCCTTGCTCCAGTGTTAGGATATTATGATGCACAGAAAGCGTTGATGTTGCAAATTGATGCCAGTCCCACCGGTCTTGGTGCTGCCTTGATTCAGGGAAACCAACAAGTAGCTTATGCCTCAAAGGCGCTCACACCCACACAGCAAAATTATTCTCAGATTGAAAAAGAACTTTTAGCTGTGGTATTTGGTTGTGCCAAATTTGCAGAGTTTATTGTGCGCCGTAATGTTAAAGTTGAATCGGATCATAAGCCTTTGAACGCCATTATGAAAAAGCCTCTACACGTAGCACCCTAGCGCCTGCTTCCCAGGAATCACTGTAGTGTACAAGCGTGGGGAAAGCCTACACCTAGCGGATGCTCTATCACGAGCCCATTTAGAAGAGTACCCGACAAATGCTGAGCAGTTAGACATCAACTTAGTAGAGCGTGTTATCTCAGACCATTAGTTGGACAAGTTCGTTGAAGCAACCAAGGAAGATGCGATCCTGTCGGAACTTCAACGATTAATATTGTCTGGTTGGCCCGAATCCAGAGGTCAAGTCCCCCTCAATGCACAGAAATTCTGGAACTAAAGAGATGAATTATCGGTAGAACATGGGCTTATCGTAAAGGGGCAAAAGATCGTTGTCCCTAGCAGTTTGAGAGGGGAGATGGTTGAGAAACTTCATGAGGGACACCTTGGAATCAGCAAGGCAATAGCGAGAGCACGTGAAGTATTATTCTGGCCTGGGATGAAAGTGGATCTGACAGAGAAGATTAAGAACTGTCCGGTATGTTTAGAAAATAGACCAAGTCAGCAGCCTGAACCACTGAGGTCACACGAGATCCCACCACTACCCTGGGCTAAGGTTGGCACAGACATCCTACACAAGAATAGTCGAAACTACCTTGTTACTATTGATTATTACTCTAAGTGGCCAAAGCTAACCTTACTTCCTTCCATGACCAGCACTGGGGTAATTAGTGCACTCAGGTCTCAGTTCGCAAGGTATGGTGTGCCCTCAGTAGTAGTTTCGGACAATGGTTCATGTTACAGTTCTGCAGAATTTAAAACGTTTTCGGAGGACTGGGGTTTTCATCATGTCACGTCGAGTCCAGGGTACCCCCAGTCAAATGGTCAGTCGGAGAGAACAGTCCGAACAGTTAAGTCAATGCTTGAGAAAGCTGACGACCCATACAAAGCCCTCCTTTCATATCGGAACACTCCTTTGGATGAAGTCAACTTGTCACCCTCGCAAATGTTAATGGGAAGGCGTTTGAGAACCCAAATTCCAAAGACCAGAGAAATGTTAAAGCCCAACTGTATGATCCTGAAGAAGTATAGCCTAAGTTAAAAGAAATGCAAAAAAAGCAGACGCTGCAGCATGACAAAACAGCGAAGGAACTGCCACCTCTGATGAATGGCGAGTTTGTAAGAGTTCGAGAAGGCATTAAGTGGAAGCCTGCTAAAGTTACCGAGATTCTTCCGTTACCAGATCCTACAAGCTTGAAACAGAGCGGGGAGAGTACCAAAGAAATCGTCGCCATTTGTTAAGAACTGAAGAGCCCAAGGCATCAGAGTTTGCATGCACAGCCCCATCTGATGAAGAACTAACAGACACTGAAGCTGAGATGTCTGGTGCAGGAGCCCTGCATAATCCTAGGTCAACACCAGTCAAAATGTCTATGGCTACTACCAACCACATGGTCCGGTAGGACAGTTAGAAAACCTCCAAGGTTCAAAGACTATGTCAAGTTTTAGCCACAGTGGGAACAGTTTTTAACATGTCACAAAGTATTGTGTTCAATTTGGAAACAGAAACACAACTCCAGTGGTCATGTTGTCTGGAGTTTTGCATTGCCACTGTTTGTTAATTCTGTAATTTTTTCAGTTGTGTTTCCTTTGTTTACTTGCTTTTCTTTCGCTAAAAAAAAGGGAGAGGTAACATCAGGTCAGCGGTTGCACCAGGCACGTGATGTGGGGAATAGAGCAGTGTTCTGTAGATCCGCCATCTTGTGTCTGTTGTTCCTTTGTTATAACACTTCAGTGCGTATTCCAGCCTTTTGTACCACAGGAACTCCACGTCCACACGTCAATTTCACAGAACATATATTTCGTTAAACCTGGCAGAAATTTCGGAATTTCTTCATAGGTGGTCAGGTCTGCTATGGTGGAAAGTACTTGTCTTTTGATATTTCTGCTGGATGCATTGTCGTATGTCTCCGCAAGAGCTTTCATATACTTCTCATTACTTCCGTTGGAAGCTTTCTTCTCAACAAATTCGAGTTTGGGGAGGTTAAAGACTTCGAACATCTTTTTTTTTTTTTGTTTTTTTTGTTTTTTGTTTTTTGTTTTGTTTTGTTTTGTTTTTTTTCGTGTTCAAGTGAGTTCATTTTTGTTTTTGTTTGTGTTTTTTTTTTTATTGATAGATTAAAATTCTTGGCTTGACACCGAAAAGTATAATTACATAATTGGTCGGTAAGTTAATATTACACAATAAGGATGGAAAAATTTAACTGCCTAAAATAAAATAAGTTCCTCAAATGGTTTCCATTTTTTGTTGAACATATTCATTTTTGTTTGTTTAAAAGCTATGTATTTTTCCGTTTCGTATTTGTCAAGCAAAATTCTCTTAAAGTGGATGAAAGAAGGTTTTATGTTCTTACACCTACAGGTCCACAGGACGTTTTTGCCTAGAATAATTATATAATTAACCAGATCCAGAGAAACAGCACCTTTTCCCCAACAAAGTCGACTGTACTGTATAGTCAAAGAAGTCCAAGGCTTTCCGGGTAGGTACGTTATGTATTGGGACATATATTGTACCGTACACATAATACATACCTTACTTAGCCTTGGACTTCTTTGAATACAAAGTACAGTCGCCTTTGTTGGGGAAAAGGTGCTGTTTCTCGCAGATAATGAAAACTCGGAAATTAATTAAGACTCTGTGTACACAGGGGAACACTCTTTTTTGAGTTGGATGATAAATCGAAGGTAATTCAGTATCGTGCGATCGAAACTATATATCATTTGTTCGTTTATTTCATTTGTTATTTTCGATCATTTTCTACCTTTTTTCCTTGGTCCAGAAAGGGGTCCAGAAGGGGGTCCAGAAGGGGGTCCAGAAAGGGGGGGGTCCACGTTTTGTCTACACCCGTCCCTGCGCCCTGATAACAAATTCTACAATTTACATCCTCAAGCCAGACGTTCAACACCGGCCAACAACTTTTTATCCCGGCAATCCACGTGCAATCTTGAATTTAGCCTGTTCCAGGCGTTTGAGAGGTCGCAAGCAGCTCGAAAACCGGTGAAAGAAAGAGGATAGCATAGGCCGAGAGAAGTCTGCCTCGTCTTCTCATACTCCTCCTGCCATTTTCGCGTTGATCTCTAACTGTCTAACCGGACGCCTGGCACAGGCTAAGGAATTAAATATGGAAGCCTTTTCTCAAACACTCACATTTGTTATCAGTTAACATAAATAACTGGTAGTGTAACTTTTATGTTAACATCAAATACAAATACATTTGGCAAAATGCATAAGGTGCAATACCTGCTCTGGCGAAGATCAATTGCATCTCACTCTTGAGGGAGGAAGCAATCACATTGAAACCCCTGAGAAGTAGCTTTATGTCTTTTTTGCACTCTGCTAAAATGATACACTGTGTATCGGCCTATGAAGTTCCATGGCCACAAGAATCGCCAACAAACTTTGAAAATCCACATTTTGCCATAACAGACACGCTGAAAGTGTTGAAAATCATATTGGATATACCTCAGTCTCCCAAAAGTGAAAATCATAAAGTGAATATCTTACAACACACCGAAATTGATTCAAGATTATTACGTAGAAGCTGCACAAAAGAGACAATGCAGTAAAGCTAATTAACTGGGCAGTGAACAGGTTACATCCATCGGACACGAATTTCATTATCTTTTTCATTGTACATTCGCCAGGAATTTAATTAAAAAGGAAACTCTGTGGATTTGTCAATAAGACCGAAATAATAACTGGAATAACTTGAGCAAAATTATTAGCAGAACGTACCTCAGCTTGAATGTTATCAACTGTTCCTGCCTCGATCTGCAAACAAAATTTATTCCCCACGAAAAATGACGGGGTTGTTGGTTTCAGTCGTGGGAAAATGCCACCTTTATGTAATTGAATTAGCATTGCGCACTGGAAATCGAGAATGTCAACTTTGCGCTGATCGGGAGTCGGATTTTTCCTTGTTCGTCATTTGCGGAAGGAAAAACATTTATCCGAATAGAGCGCGAATGAAAAACCGCACAGACCTAAATCTTGATGAGGTTGTTTATATATCAATCATCTATCATATCCCAGATTCGTAACTTAATTTATTGAATGGTTGCAATTTTTATTTTCGATGGCGTGACAGCGGAAACCAGCAATAACTGTTATACAGGCGGTTAATAATTGCGCACTGGTCACACGTTTTTAATTTTTTTCTCCCGTGCTAAAGAAGTTGCCCATTTTTCCTGTCAAACCTGCTATAACAGCTCTACATCCAGGTTAAACAGTAAGCTGTCAATGGACATAACATGGGAGATACCGGCCTTTGGATTTGCAGTAAATTTAGGTGTCTCAAAAGTATCCTGGAAGTATACTACAACTTTTCGCTCGTTCATGACCAAATCTTTTTATTTCGGAGAAGAATTCGACATAGAATGTGAGTACAAAGATAGCCCATACAAGCGGTTTTAATGGCTTCTGGTAAAAGATTATGGTGAGCTGGACGGAAGGATGACAAGAAGTCCTTTGATCCGCCATATTGGCTTCCCTTCGCAGCCGACCAAAACTGGCCATGTTTAGAACTCCCAAAGTAAAATTTATCAGAACTTTAAAATACACATTTCGTAGTAAGGACCCCAAAGAAAGACTACATCAGAAATTTCAGCCAGATCGGTGAGGTACCGTGGCCGACCCTGACTCGAATCTTACAGAGTATGCCTCTTAAACATTTGCTATGTACCAACGTTAAATGCTATCTGAATTTCTCAACGATAGGGGGTATCTCCGAGCAGTAATTAATACCCGGTTTTCCTCATAAATTAAACTTGCCCTCATGCTGTTGGCTCCTACCGTTGAAGGCTTACTTACCTTCTTGTAAGGATAAGAAACGGATATCATAGGTTTTAGTTTCATATAAAGTTATGTATCATGACTTAAAGAGAGTGGACAGCACATAGTGGACTATCGTGAAAAAAAACTCCTTCGCGGGCAGGTCGTTCCCTTTAAAGTACGCTTCTTTGATGCGGTTAAAGATGAAATATATCCATTACCAGGAGTGTTCTCATAGGCCATGCTTGAGAAAACGGGATGCAAAATTGACAGCTTGGTAATGCCAGGTGCACTGTATCAAGTAAAGTTATTGGTCTAGCATGTAGG
The DNA here is from genome assembly GCA_949126865.1 of Montipora capitata. NCBI lineage: Eukaryota > Metazoa > Cnidaria > Anthozoa > Scleractinia > Acroporidae > Montipora > Montipora capitata. Next base: position 18,340,357 of record OX421446.1, read on the forward strand.
GAATTAAGTTTGCACACTGATCCATGTTTTTTTTAGAGAATATTATACGAATGAATGTGTGTCTACGATATCTAATATTTCTTGGCATAGAAGCGGCTAAGTAATCAGCCTTCGGCTGATGAAGTCAACAATCTTCCGGTATATTTTAATTATTTCCTGTAGCTTTTGAGCTGCGATGGGTTGGGGAACGAAATTGCAAAGGTCTGTCGTTTGAAAAAGGAAATCATTCTGACAGATGTTGTTAACAAATTTTAAGAAAAATTGAGGTAATTGAAATGCGCTTAAATTTTGCAATGAATTTAAGGGCACATTTACAGATTCTGGTCCACAGTTTTCTTGTAAATTATCTCCAATAAAGGTTACAGGCCAAAAAGACCAAAGTTGATACAACGGTGAACGAATATTACTATTTAAGGCCAGTATCCTTTCCGACTCTTTACTATTATATCATTTATTACATCCATGTAAAAATCACTGGTGATCCTTGCAATCTGATTGGCTTTCAGCAGTGCGATTTATTCAGGAATCGCACTATTTTTTTGCTGTAAATCTCATCTTTTCCCTAGCCAATGAAAATACTACACTAAACCAAAACACTCAATCAGATTTCAAGGCTTATTTAAAGTAACCAATCAAACTGCAGGAAAATGAAAGACAAAAAAAGCCATTGTGTGGAAAAGTGTGCAACCTTTGCTCTCAACTGAATTAATAAAATATTGGTACTGACTAAAATCCTGTATATGAGCAATTTTTGATTTTTAAGTGGATGTAGTAAAGTGGTAATTGAACCGTTGTGTTGCACAATTTTGGTCTGAAATCATACCTGTGATTTCAAATCGAACTCGCGCTGCGCAATCGTTCAATTTTGAAATCCCACGTATGATTACCATTATTAATTATTTTCACTTTTCCCGTCCTATTATTATTGTACCGCATCTGTTAAGTCCGTAAATTATTATTTTTACCCCGACCAGTATTGTATCATATTACACACCATATCACTACTCACATATTGTAACGTCCATGTAAAACCGTAGTCATTACTTCTAAAACCCTGATAAATAAAGGCGTTGCCTCAGCTCGAAATATTGGCTTTTAAGAATATATCCTTCACCGTTATATCAGCCTTGCTCTCTTTGGCCTTTTACATTATTTGACTTCGTGATAATATCCTTCACCAGTATCGGTGCTTCTGTTTTATGACCCTGGTCCTCTATAATTTTTAACCATTTAATCATCATTTTATTGATTGATTTAGAGCGATTTTCAATAGAAGTGTCGTAAAGCCAAAACCAAAGTAATTACTTTGGCCAATCAAAAGGGGAGGGACGGAGACAATCCAGTACAACAATCAAATCTCGAAGTAATTACTCGTAGCCGCCACAAAACGCGGGGAAATGTGCACGAGCGAGGCACAATTGGTTTTGGTTTCACTTCTGATTGGTTGAAAAAGTACGTGGCCCGAGTACTTTGAACCAATAACTGAGTAAAGTAATGCAAAACCAAAGCAGTTCGCTAGTTGCCTTCGACACTCAATTGAAAACCTCTCTATTGATCGATTGATTGATTTATTTCGTCAAACTTTCGTTCATGTATTTTTTAGGTCAGCAATTCAATTATTACTTTATCAATTAATTCGTTAACAGATGGTGTAAATGCATGACCCAGATACCAAATAAGAAAGTGAGTGTTCTTTTTCCCTTCTAGGTGACTGCATAACTGCAGATTGGGTCAAAATTCCCAGTAATCATGTTTGATTCAATTGATGCAACCATAGCAACATTCGAGTGTTTAATAGCCATTACAAGCATCGCTGGAAACGTACCCGTATTTTTCGTCATAATCAACAATCGTGATATGGGGTAAACTCTTAGCACCAGCATCAGTTGGTCCAGTTCCCCCATCCACCCAAGGGCAAGACAAACAGTGAGGAGGGGATCGTGGAGGAGGGGGGTGTTTAGTGTAAAAGGGTTGAAATAATTGATTGTAAATATCTAGTTAAACTGAACGTTAAATGGATCAACTTGGGGGAGCGTACTGAACAAATGGCAACCTCAAAAACCTTTGAGGGGAAAAGGAAAATCACTGATATATAAGAGGACGCTTCAAATTTACTGATACAATATCTTTTAGAGTCATTGATTGAATCAGTTCGGTTTTTTTATTTTATTTTTTTATCTCATAGGACTCCATTCAACTATCCAACTATCTGCTATTGAACCTCGCAGTAGCGGACATCACTTATCCCGCCTTCCTCTTTACTTCTTTCATCTACCGTCATTATCTTAACAACCCTGATGCAATGCCTGGGAATACTATTTGCCTGTCGATGAACACGTTGGCTTGGATCCGAGCGGATTCTTCTGTATTCACTTTGATTGCCATTGCAAGGGAACGCTACTGTACTGTAGTACATCCACATTCAATTCAGCTGAAACTCACTTGGCAAATATGGAAGACTACCAAGCTCACGAATTTAATTCGCTGAAATCGATATTGAAAGCAGTCTAGGTTTTTCCGTCTAGACCGGTTATGTTTTGCAGTGAAAAGTTGCAAACTAAAATGCAAAAATATTGAATATTTTCTTCTACCAATATTTATTTATGGAAGTGCCAAAAGGCACGTACGTGACCCTACACTAGCCTAAACTTGCCTAAATGGGCGTACACTAGCTAGCCCACATGGGC
>OX421446.1:18345543-18365543 GCA_949126865.1 Montipora capitata
TGGAGTTCTCCCAGAGTCTCTTGGTTAGGCGGGCCCTTGCTGATGCTGCCTTGTCGATCCGGGTGTTCCGCTCGGTGTACAGAGAGGCGCTGCTGGAGATGATGAAGCCAAGGTAGGTTAAATCTTCTGCAACCTCGAGGGTGTGGTCACCGAGTAGGATGCAAGGGGCTCTGCTGATATCTTGCCCAGGATGTTTGTTTTCTTGAGAGTAATTGTGAGGTCGAACTCGTGATATGCGTATGCAAAGCACTGATTAGTCGTTGTAAGGCTTCCTCAGTGTGCGCAGTGAAGGCAGCACCATCCGCGAACAGCATCCCCGGAGCAGAACTTTGCGCACTCTGGTGTTCGCGTGCAGGCGAGCAAGGTTCAAAAGGCTCACGTCACTCCTTGCGTGGATGGTGCTTCCGTCTTCAGTCTGATCGAAAGCGTAGGGCAGCAGCAGAGATAAGAAGGTGCCGAATAGTATTGGAGCGAGAACACAGCCTTTTTTCACGCCACTTTGCTTCATGTAAGTAAATGCACTATTGAAGCTGCTCGCGTCAGCTCATGAATTAAAATAAGTGACCGGAAATTATGGACCTTACCACTGATTTCGCTATTTGTCTTCTATGCACACAGCTTTTAAACAAACGATTGTTTGATTACTTTAATCTGTCTCCCTAATTCTATGCACATGCGGACTCGATTGAGCAGGTGACAAACTTTGCGCCTGCGTAAATAAGGACCTTGTAACCCCTTTATTTTGCAACTTCATTCGTTTATATCTCCGTTTTCGGACAGCAATCGTTTTTTCTTCTTTTCATAGCAAGTTAAATCAAAGATTTTCAAAACATTCTATATCTGAAAAAAGAGAGATATATTTCAAAAAACTGTCGTTTCTTTAAGACTGGTCTATTGATTTTTGTTAAATGTTACACCATGTCAGAGATTGTTTCTTCTTATGGGGTAACGCTGTATGGGAAGATTTCGTTGTCCCATTTTTTTTTTTCAAAAAAGACAACAGATGTTGATTTTAAAGCTCAAAGAAATGTCTTTTCCATGGTATCAAGAAATAACCACTCGCTGAATATGCTACATTAACAATATGAAGAAAGATACCAACAACCACTTAATGCAAAAACCTAATGTACGTATTTGCTACCGTAGCAAATACCTATTTTATGTAGCAAATACCTACTGTCACGTCGCAAATACCTACCCAATACTCATTTCAGTATTGGCTACCGTAGCAAATACTCATTCAAGTAGCAAATACCTACCAGTCAGTATTTGTTACCGTAGCAAATACCTAACTTTGGCAGCAAGTACTGACGTAAATCTAACTCTCTCTCTCTCTCTCTCTCTCTCTCTCTCTCTCTCTCTCTCTCTCTCTCTCTCTCTCTCTCTCTCTCTCTCTCTCTCTCTCTCTCTCTCTCTCTCTCTCTCTCTCTCTCTCTCTCTCTCTCTCTCTCTCTCTCTCTCTCTCTCTCTCGCTCTCTCTCTCTCTCTCTCTCTCTCTCTCTCTCTCTCTCTCTCTCTCTCTCTAGAAGAAAAATAGGGCACTTTTGCAACGCTACTCTCTTTTTGCATTATGCATGCAGCAAAACGATTCAAACATTGAAATACACTTCAACATGCCATTCCAATGCAAACAAGTAGTCAGCTAATACCACGTAGAAATGACTGAGCGGCATGAAAATCTACAGCTGGGAGGTTACAAAAGTGCCCGATTTCGTGGTAAGCACTTTGTTAAGAGCTTTAATCCCGGTTTCTTTGCCGAAATGTAGCTATTACCTTACCATTTATATGCCACACCATTCTCTCGCTTACCACAATAAATCAAATCTGAGTTATGACGGCCAGAAAAAATCTGCCGTGTAAGTGTTTGACTCTTCATGCCAATGAATAGAATCACGAATCGGAAAAACCCCATTTTTGGTTTCCTTATTTTGAAAACATTACTCCATCAATGTTATTAAGCCAAATTCGCTGAAAATCACACATAACTAAGATCAGTTATCTTGTAATGTACCAGTGAAAAATCTAAGGAATCGAAGCAATCTTTCCTTTTTAAAAATAGATTCAAAGTCACCTCGGTAATAAAAACAGCAACGTTACAAAAGTTCCCTATTTGATAGAAGTTCCGAATGCCATTTTCAGGGAAAGTTTTCAAGAGATAGGAAACAATATTATAATCAAATTAAACGCCATTATGCCATCGGCAAGTGGCCCAATTTTTATCGTTTTTCTTATAAAGGAAGGGAAGTTATGACTACGAAAAGTTCTTTTGAACTCGCGCGTAATAAGGCGTGTATGAGCGGTAAATCTTTACAGACGCGAAAGTTGGTGACATGTTGATTTACGGCATGTAAACATGATACAAATGAGTAAATATAAACATTAACAATTATTGGATGAGGTTTTTGTGATATCCGGAATAATCAAGGTCGATCGATCGAGGTAAGTGTTATCAGCCGAAGGCTGAGGCTGATAACTCTAACCGAGACCTTGATTATTTTGGATATCATAAAAACTGAATCTAATACTTGTTTTACTACACATTATTTTCAAGAACACAGTTTATTTTCGAAAAGCGATCCTCTTACTTCGCTGTCCAAGAACTTGACATTGCTCTTGGAAATCATGCATTGCGCGCGCAACCTCACTTTTAGCCAATGAGAAGGCAGATGATGACAGTTTATTTTCGACAAGCGATCTTCTTACTTCGCTGTCCGTGAACTTGACATTGCTCTTGGAAATCATGCACTGCGCACGCAACCTCTAGATAATTCACTTATCTGCTAGCAGATTAGTGAGTAATCTGTAGGCTGCACTGTTTCCTAGAATTAACTGTAGGCTTTTAGCCAATGAGAAGACAGATAATGACTACAATGTATAATAAACACCCTTGACGACAAAAGTTAGTCGTTCCTTACACATCACTTTTTTTGCAATTTATGCGCTTAACAGTTGCGCGCAAAAAGGTTATGTGTATAACAACCTGTGGAATATAAGACCACCAACAAACCAACCGCCCGGCGAATGATGCTTGTGTTCGGCAAAAGAACTACAGAACATTATACATCGTATTCCTTATCTGCTTCCTCATTGGCTAAAAGCTTATGCAATTAAATTATGCATGGGAAACAGTGTAACTTTTATATTATTCACTAATTGGCTAGAAGATTAGTTAATACTTTGTAGGTTGCACTGTTTATGTCATGTTTTTGTAGCGCTATTGATGCTGTGTTGTCACGCTTTTGTCCTGCTTTTGTTGCGTTGTTCTCGGGCTGTTTTTGCGCTGTTTTGGCGCTGCTGTCGCGCTATTGTCACATCTTTTGGCACTGTTGTCTTTCTGTTATCGCTTTGTTGTCGCTTTGTTATCGTACTTTTGTGGCGCTGTTAGCGCGCTATTTTTACCCTGTTGTCGCGCTGTTGTTACGCTGTTGTCGCTATATTATTGCGCTGTTGTTGCATTGTTCTTGCACTGTTGTTGCGCTGTTGCTGCCCAGTTGTCGCCCTGTTGTCGCGCCGTAATTGCACTGTTGTCTTGCTGCTGTCCCGTTGTCTTCGTGCTTTTCTTGCGCTGTTGTTGGGCTGTTGCTGCACTGTTGTCGCGCTTTAGCTCACTGTTTTTTTTTCTCTTTAAATTCTTGCTCAACCTCTCTCTTTTTCTTCTTCTTTTTTCAGATGCCAGCGTATCGTGGCATCGGTAGTATTTTCCTTCCACAATGTGTTCCATTTAGAGCTTAAGTCTTAGTTTCAGACTTCCTGCAGAGTTTTCCTGCTTTCGTCCTAATGCTTTTGTTTTGTAAAGGGTTCTCAGCTCTTCTCTTTTTCTACCCAGGTTATTATGTGATGCTGTTTATTGGGCAAATATTTGCAATAAATCTAGTTTCAATTTTCGAATTTCTTCCGTTGATTTGTGATTGGTGGGCAACTACGGTGAAATAACCACAAGTTAACTATCAGGAGTCCTTGTAACTTTTTCAAGCACGAGACTTAATAGAAAATGGCCTATGGCGACTAAATAACCATTCCTTTCAAGAAAAAGACGCAATTTACCTTCACTCATTTAACATAACGGAAAAAGGATCTCTTCATTTAAGTGCAACTTTTAATATGGTCACTGATTGTTGCATGCGCCTGATCAACAACTTAGAGCTAATAGTGACAACGAGTTAGAGAACTCAATAAAAGTTGCCAAAATAAAATGATATGACTGCTTACTTTCCTTCCATTCGAAATGTTACTCAGGTTAATTTACCATTGAAAATGCTTTGTTCATATTTAATACGACTGACAGACAACATGATCGCCCTTAGCTAAATGCAAATAAACAACAAGTTAACGCTAATAACAACAACAACACGTTAGATTAATTTTTCCCTATGCATACGTCGTTCATATTTAATGACTTTGAGGTAGAAACACACAGTTTTAAGTTTGTAATACACGTTTCGGATAAGCAACATCCGTCTTCAGTTGAGCGGAATACGAATGAACCACTAGTCGATGTGATATAAAAGAGAGCTTAATAGAATGCATGAACTTAATTCATGACCAAAACGATAGCAACAGCAACTTAGATAACTAATAAGCGTTGCCAAAATGGAAAGATATGATAGTTCACTTTACAGAATCTGCCATTTAAAATGTTGCCTAGATTAACTTATTCTTGTGCAAGCCTCGTTCATATTTAATACAATTGACCAACAATGATAGTGAAAGCAAGTTAGATAACTAATAAGAATTGCCAAAATGAAATGATATGACAGCTTACCGTTTCACTATCTTCCTCTTGAAATGTTACTTAGGTCAATTTCAACTGTGCGTCGTTCACATTGACTACTGTGTCCACTGACAACATCTCTAAAATTATTAGCTACCACAAAAAGCTTCAGTTTGTCCATTAAACTATTCTGTGCCATACGTATTTTACCCATCTGTATTAATGACACAACACTTCAAGTTAAGCACAGCAAATGTTTGTAATTTTACATACTGATTTGAAGAGTGTGTTATCTCTGTGTTAGCCGCGTGTTAGCGTGTTAACCACCCCCCTAAACTTTATAGGCGTGGCTAAGGTATTTTGATACTCATAATTAAACAATGTAATATATATGAAATCAAGCCGTTTTTGTTTTTAGCAGGCATCTGGAAATAAAGATCTTTAAGGAGCGAATTAAATATGAACGACGCATGCACAGGGATAAAGTAACCTAGGTAACATCTGAAATGGAAGATAGTGTAAAGTGAGCTGTCATGTCATTTCATTATGGTAACTCGTATTAGTTATCTAACTTGCTGTTATAAACGTTGTTGGTTAATCGAATTGAATATGAACGACGCATACACAGGGATAATGTAACCTATTAGTAACATCTTAAATGGAAGGTAGTTTAAAGTGAACGACGCATAAACAGGGATAATGTAACCTAAGTAACATCTAAATGGAAGAGATTGTAAAGTGAACTGTCATCATTTCATTTTGGCAACTCTTATTAGTTATCTAAGTTGCTTTCACTATCGTTGTTGGTCAATCGAATTAAGTATGAACAGGGATAATGTAACCTCGGTAACATTTGAAATGGAAGATAGTGTAAAGTGAGCTGTCATATCATTTCAGTTTGGCAACTCTTATTAGTTATTCAACTTGCTTTCACTATCGTTGTTGCTCAATCGAATTAAATATGAACGACGCATACACAGGGATAATGTAACCTAGGTAACATCTCGAATAGAAGATAGTTTAAAGTGAGCTGTCATATCGTTGCATTGTGGTAACTCGTATTAGTTATCTAACTTGCTGTTATTATCGTTGTTGGTTAATCGAATTAAATCTGAACGACGCATACACAGGGATAATGTAACCTAAGTAACATCTTAAATGGAAGGTAGTTTAAAGTGAACGACGCATGCACAGGGATAATGTAACCTAAGTAACATCTTAAATGGAAGGGAGTATAAAGTGAGCTGTCATAATTTTATTTTGGCGACTCTTATTAGTTATCTAAGTTGCTTTCACTATTGTTGGTCAATCGAATTACGTATAAACAGGGATAATGTAACCTCGGTAACAATTGAAATGGAAGATAGTGTAAAGTGAGCTTTCATATCATTTTATTTTGGCAACTCTTATTAGTTATCTAACTTGCTGTTATTATTTTTGTTGGTCAGTCGGATTTAATATGAACGACGCATGCACAAGATAATGTAACCTCGGTAACAATTCATATGGAAGATAGTATAAAGTGAGCTGTCATATCACCTCATTTTGCGGGCAACTCTTATTAGTGATATAAGTTGCTTTCACTATCGTTGTTGGTCACTCGAATTAAATATGAACGACGCACGCACAGGGATAATGTAACCTCGGTAACAATTTAAATGGAAGATAGTGTAAAGTGAGCTGTCATATCACTTCATTTTGCGGGCAACTCTTACTAGTTATCTAACATTGCACAACCTACATTGTGGGTAACGTTTTAAATGGCGGAAGATAGTGAAAAGTGAGTTGTCACATCATTTCATTTTGGCAACTGTTATTGACTTTTCCGACTTATCCTTACAAGCGTTAAGTTATTTTTCAGGTGCATGTAGCCTAAAGCGATCTTGTTGTTAGTAAGTCGCATCCTCGGGGGTAAATTACAGGCGCGTAGCGTGGTCATATTTTTCGAATACGCACAAGTACATAAGATCTAGAAACAAGTAAACTGAGCGAAAAATGCTGCGTTCATTATTTCTTTTTCGAAAAAGTTGTGTGAATACAAACAAAGAACAAAGCGTCTTGCCCTTATTTTGACTAAACCAGCCGCAAACGCGTTGTTTTGGTTCTGGATCCTCGAGCATGCGCTGAGCAGCGTTTTTCGACGAAAAACGCTGCTAAAAAGCGCATGCTAAATACGCACGTGCGTATATGCGTATGGGACGCTACACGTCTGAATTAACCTAAGTAACAAAGTAAGCTGTCATATTTCATTTTGGCAACTGTTATTGACTTTTTTCAACTTGTTCTTATGAGCGTGAAGTCATTTTTCAAGTGCATGTAGCCTAAAGCGATGTTGTTGTTAGTAAGTCGCATTCTCTGGGGTGAATTAACCTAAAACCCCGGCCAAACGATCGCAACATTGTTGGGCACAACATATTGCGTGCGTTTGGCCACCGTGTTGCGATGTGTTGCAACATGTTGGGTGTTGTTGGCTCAAGTTTGAAACTGGTCAAATTTGAGCCAACAACGCCCAACATGTCGCAACAAGATGGCCAAACGCACGCAACATGTTGCGCCCAACAATGTTGCGATATGTTGCGTTGACATGTTGCGATCGTTTGGCCGGGGTTTTAGGTTAATTCACCCCAGAAAATCATATTAAAAGTTGCATTGAAATAAAGTTATCCTTTTTTATTTCCATTGTGTTAAACGAGTAAATGGAAATTGCATCTTATTTCTTGAAAGGAATGGTTATTTCGTCGCCATAGACCACTTTCTGTTACGTCACGTGCTCGAAAAAAATTACAACGACTTCTGATAATTAACTTTTGGTAGTTGCTCCCCGATCACAAATCAATGGAAGGAATTTAAAATTTAAAACTAGGTTTATTGCAAATATTTGCCTGTATTCATCTCAATGAACAGCACATAGTAACCTGGGTGGAAAAAAGAGAAGAGCTGAAAACCCTTTACAAAACAAATGCGGTAAGACGAAGGCAGGAAAACTTTCCAGGAAGTCTGAAAATGAGACTAAGGTCTAATTGGAACACATTGTAGAAGGAAAGTACAACTGATGTCACGATACTTTGTCATCTGAAAAGAAAAAGAATAGAAACGGTTGAGCAAGAATTAAAAGGCAAAAAAAGGAACCAAAGCGCTCAACAAAGCAACAACAACGCAACAAAAGAGCGAAAACAGCGCGACGACAGAGCAACAGCGCAACAACAACGTAACAACAGCGCAACAACAATGCAACATCAACGCCACAACAGCGCAACAACAGCGACAAAAACGCAACAACGCAACCACCGCGTTACAAAAGCGCAACAACAGAGCAAAAACAGCGCGACAACAGAACAACAACAGCGCGACAACAGAGCAACAACGCAACAACAGTGCAACAACAGCCCAACAACAGCGACAAGAGCGCAACTACGCAACCACAGCGCAACAAAAGCGCGACAACAGAGCAAAAACACTGCGACAACAGAGCGACAACAGCGCAACAACAACGTAACAACAGCGCAACAACAATGCAACAACAACGCCACAACAGCGCAACAACAGCGACAAAAACGCAACAACGCAACCACCGCGTTACAAAAGCGCAACAACAGAGCAAAAACAGCGCGACAACAGAACAACAACAGCGCGACAACAGAGCAACAACGCAACAACAGTGCAACAACAGCCCAACAACAGCGACAAGAGCGCAACTACGCAACCACAGCGCAACAAAAGCGCGACAACAGAGCAAAAACACTGCGACAACAGAACGACAACAGCGCAACAACAACGTAACAACAGCGCAACAACAATGCAACAACAACGCCACAACAGCGCAACAACAGCGACAAAAACGCAACAACGCAACCACCGCGTTACAAAAGCGCAACAACAGAGCAAAAACAGCGCGACAACAGAACAACAACAGCGCGACAACAGAGCAACAACGCAACAACAGTGCAACAACAGCGCAACAACAGCGACAAGAGCGCAACTACGCAACCACAGCGCAACAAAAGCGCGACAACAGAGCAAAAACACTGCGACAACAGAGCGACAACAGCGCAACGACAACGCATTAACAGCGCATCAGCGCAACAACAACGTAAGCACAGCGCAATAAAAGAGCAAAAAAGGGGCGCAACAACAGTGCAAAAACAGAGGGACACAAGCACAATAACAGCGTAGCAACAGCGCGAAAACGTAACAAAAGCGCAACACTAGCGCGACAACAGCGCAATAAAAGTGCAACAACAGTACAGCAAGAATGCAATAACAGCATGACGACAGCACAACAACAACGCAACAAGAACGCAACAGCAATGCGACAACAGTGCGATAAAAGCGCCTTGAAAGCACGAGAATAACGCGACAACAGTGCCACAACATTGCGACAATAGCGCGACAACAGCGCAAAAAAAAAAAAAACAGTCCGCCAACAATGAAACCGCGCAACAAAAGCTCGACAACACGACAAAAACGCGATGTAAACAGCGCAATCTATAGATTATTCTTTAATTTACTAGCAGATTAGTTAAAAGTCTGTAAGTCGCATTCTTTCGCAGAATTAACTGTAAGTTTTTAGCCAATAAGGAGGCAGATGGTGACTACAATGTATAATAATAGAAGCCTCTTTAGCGCGCTCTTTTGTCAGAAATCACGTTTATACGATGGTTAGAAAAGTGCCCTACTTTTAGTTACAAAAGTTCCCTACCGTTACAAAAGTTCCCTAAGCACGTTACAAAAGTTCCCTAAATGCGTTACAAAAGTTCCCTACGCACGTTACAAAAGTTCCCTACGTTACAAAAGTTCCCTAATTTTCTATAGTGTCTGAAGTGTAGTACTTCAAAAAAAATCCATTATAGAGTGTATCCATAAGTTTAGCGGGCGTTTGAATTATACGCAAAAAATTTTGGCCGAGCCAGTTGGGCCCTGGTAATTAATGACGTTCAAGAAGTAACTTGTTCGCATCTCTACAGAGAGAAATGTGCAAAAGTGTTGTTAAAAATCTAGAGCTTTTTGTTAAGTCTTAAAAGAAATGTCGGGCGAAAGTTACCGTGCGGATGCTGTGACTGTTCTGACCATTCAAAATGGAATTACATTCTTGACGTCTTTGACTATGTAAGTTATCAGGACCCAACTGGCTCGGCAAAAAATCAAAGCCCCGCTAAAACGCGTGGATTTTTTTTTCAGTACTATACTCCAGGCACTATAGCCATTTAAACGAAAAGTTAAAAAATAAGAAAAACAATAAGCGTTATAGGGACTTTAAGATTAGCAATTTCCATATTTACACAATACTCCCCACTCAGCACTCTTCCTCCTTTACTTCTTTTCACGTGTAGTCTATCCACATCACCTTGGGGATGAAATACCCTGTAAATCGTTAACAACTTCCTAGTCTTTCGATCCAAGATCCTAAGGTCATCCTTAGTCCATTTGAATAAAACTGCTCCACACTTCATTATACTCACTGCTGTTGAGTTAATAGCGGTTCCCGACAACTTCAGTACCCTTTTCAATCTCCTATGTATTCTCTACTTACCAGTTCTTTAATCTTGCCGTCTTTTATTCCGTCTGCCTCAAGTATATACCAAGATACTTATATCCTTCATTCGTATCAATTTCCTTGATTTCCTAAAACGATGTTAGCCTTATTCCTTCAGTTCTAATGTATTTCCCTCTCTTCATTATTAAGATTCCTCGCTTAGCTTATATACTAAATTCCATACCAATACCTTTTAATTACTAAAGAGTTACAATGTAGACTGTATTAACGAGTGTCTCAGTTTATTTTCATCTTTCCCGTAGAATTTGAGGTCATCCATGTACAAGAGGTAATTTACTCTTTCTTGTCCCTTTCATACCCTGGCTTTTACCTCTCTCAGCACTAATGACAGTGGGATGAGCGTCATCACGAACACTAATGGAGATTAATTGTCCCCCCTGAAAGATCCCATGCATTGTTTAGTTTATCCTTATTTTTTATCGTTATTGGCCATTTTATCCTAGAGGCTCAAAATTCGTTTAGGACGAACTTGGCAAACTCTTTTTTTCTTTTGCGACAAGTGTTAACTGTCTCCTGGTATAAAGACGAGGAAAAAGGCACATAATGCGTGTCGCTAAACATGTCTTTTCACGTTAGTACATTGCCGAAGACGCTCCAAACTGGATAGTTTGGCCAGACGCATTTTGCTTCATATGCCCATCTTTATACTAGACGAATTTAATTAACAGACGCAGAAAATATCATTAAAATCTCGCTCCGTTTTCTTAAAATAAAGCCCACCAACGAACTTGCAGGTAAAGGAACAAAAAAAAATAAAACTAAATGCATGTTGCATCTTCAAATTTACATAAGCTCTTTTTTTTTTATTCTCTGCTAAATATCATTGTAACTAGTATCCTTTGAATATTAAGATAAATCATAAACCACCATCTAATCAAGCACAAGGCAACACTTATGATGATATTCTCTTTTTCTCAAACCATAAAAACAAATCACCTAATTATTTCACATGAACACCTGTAATCTGAATGATGCACCGTGTACGTAATTGAAGTTGGATCACACGCAGATGCTTCATCATCTCTGAGAAATAGTAAGAAAAGGTACGTCGCTTTAATTTGGAGCTAATTTCAAACTTTTCGGCTACCTTTCTTCCTTTTGGTTGTTATGCACTTTATTATTCCAGATCCCTGTAAATTTCGTTCTGTCTAGATCTGTGGCTTGCCTTGACAATTTAACCTTAACTTAATTCGAAAACCACAGGTTACAATTAGCTTTAAGAGAAGAGAGGAGACAGCGCCAATAGGGATTGAGGCCTAAGCAAATATTTAAGTACACAAAGCTTCCAATGACAGGGCTTTGACAACTAAACTTATTTTTTCAACTCAAACAGTCAGTTATGAAGATGTAGATGCAGATGTACTATGTAGACGTTTGATTTGATTGAAAATGACGGACACGGTGTGATCCTTTCTCCTCTTGCCAGGTGAATAAGGCTCAAAGCAGCTACTTGCAGGAGGTTTGTATATGTTGATCACGAATATGCCATAACAAGTCATTTAAAGACAGGACTTTTCCGAGAAGTAACTGCCTTATTTAACAGTTTTCAAGCACGGTTTTATTTTATTTTCAGTCGCCTCAGTTTATTTTTGGCTTCACAAGGATTAAACATTTGGTACGTACGTACGTTAAATGTTGCCGTAATACTTATCTCGTACCTTGCTCGACGGTAGGCGGTACTGTTAACCGGTTTCCTTCAAAATTTAAACCCGTGCACATGCTGTTTGCTCCAACTGTCGAAGGTTTACTTACCTTCCTTCAAGGATAAGAAACGGATCTCATGGGTTCTTGTTTCATAGTAAGTTATGTATCCTGGTGCATCATGAAGAAAGAAGTTGGAAGGACTAAGTTCTTCTTTAGTCCAGTGAAAGATGAAATATAATTCATTGCTACCGTAACGCCTGTTTTCATAGGCCATACTTGAGGAAGAGGGGTGACAGCTTAGTAATGCCAGGTGCACTATCAAGTAAAGTTACGGGTCTAGCAAGTTAAAAAAAAACGTAAAGTCTGTTTACGAACTAAGTGGTCCATCAGAGCCGGAGCTTATCCCGGTTTCCTGGGTTCTTGCCCAAGAACACAACACATTGTCCCCGCCCAGGACCAGAACCCGGACCACGCGATCCTGAGTCGAGCACACTAACCATGATTCCACCGCGCCTCCCACACTCTAGCGCGTTGATGCACCATTAATAGAAAATATTGCATGAATGAATGCATGCCTGTCTATGATATTTAATATTTCCTGGCATGGAAGCATTTAAGGAAATGGTACCGACAGATGTTCTCAAGAAGCTTTAAGAAAAATTATGGTAATTGAAAGGCGCTTAAATTTTACGATGAATTTAAGGACACCGCTGTAAATTCACTTGTACTGCATCCGTTAAGTCCGTTAACTAAATTCTTTACCTTAGGTATTGTATCATATATATTACACACCATATCACTATTCACACTGTAACGTCTACGTAAACCATAGTCATTACTTTGTAAAACTATGAAGAAGAACGGCGGTGCCTAATTTCGAAATTTTGACTTTGTATAGTATATTTCTTCACCTTTATATCAGCGTTGCCCTTTTTGGTTTTTTAGATTATTTATCTTGCTGATGGCATCCTTCAACGGTACCAAGTGCTTCTGTTTTATTACGCTGATCCTAGCTTAGAAAGTTATCTTTTATTTATTTGATTTATTTATAAATTGAATAAGTACTAGTCGTTCGTTCGTTCATTTATTTATTAATTTAATGTTAAATTATTATTTGTTAATTTGTTTACATATGTTGTACATGCATTACCAAGATACCTTTAAAAATAAATGAACAGACAAATTAACACAGTGAATGTTTCTTTTCCTTTGTAGCTGACTGTGAAACTGCAGATTGAGTCAAAAATCCCAGTCATAATGTTTGATTCGATTTATATCACCTTAGCAACAGTCGAGTGTTTACTAGCCATTACAAGCATCGCTGGAAACTCACTCGTATGTTTCGTCATAATCAAAAATCGTGATATGAGGTACACACTTAGCATCAGTCCATTAAAATACTTTCATCCAATTCCCCACCCAAGGGCAAGACAAACAGTGAAATTGTCGAGGGGAAGGAGAGTGTAGAGTTTGAGGGTCGAAGTTAGTGATTGTAATTATCTAATTTTGCCTACACTACCCATTGAAACACACACACAACAATGTAGATACAGGGGACCTCAAAGCCAGTTTATTGCAAAACCACCATCAACGTATCAGTATACGCTTAAATGTAATACTCGCCGTTGGAAAAAGATCAAACTACGGAAAAAACCTAAATACGGCACCGCCGGATACGAAAACCCAAAACCACTAACTGGAAAAAAGGGAACGCATACCCCCACCTGCTGAACTCAGCTGCAGTGCCACCAACTCTGGGGGCTGAGGTACGCAAAAAATAACAAACACAAAATATCTAGAAAACAAATAACTCAAAATTAAAAAAAATAAAGTTAAGGAGCTCGAGTAAGTGCTGACCTAGACTGACACAAAATCGTAACGAACAACACACATATCTCACATAGCTACCGATAATTCCTCTCACGCGGACCCAGGCCTCTGGTCCGTGCCGGCAAAATAGCTATTCCTACCTATTCCGCGAAGCTACAATTTCAGAAATACCATGAATCAACACGGCGGAGCGTACCTATTACATAATAACCACAATCCCAAAGACCTTTGTGGGTAAACGTAACATCAAAAGATATAAGAGGGTGTCGAGGCCTTAAATTAAACTTACTGATTTTTTGATCTTTCAGAGTTATTGATTGAATCAGTTTCGTTTTATTATTATTTTTATGTCATAGGACTTCTTTCAACTATCTCCTTTTCAACCTCGCTGTGGCGGACATCATTTATCCCACCTTCCTCTTTGCTTATTCCATCTACCGTCACTCTCTCAATAACCCTGATGCAATGCCTGGGAATGCAATTTGCTTGTCGTTGAGGAAGGTGGCGGGTATTGGAGCTGATAGTTCCGTATTAACTCTGATTGCCATTGCAAGGGAACGCTACTGGGCTGTAGTTCATCCACTTTCAACTCAGCGAAAAATAACTTGGCAAAAATTGAAGGTGCGATGATTAACTACAGAGCATATACAGTACATGTAAAAGACCAACGATCATTTACAAGTTAAATTTCTTTCTCGCCAATTTTTTTTTTTTTTTAAATTCTATTCTTACCCATATTAGTGTCTTAAGATTACTCCCAGAGAACGAATTCAATTGTTATTCCAACAATTTCTTCTGATTTTTGCTAAAAGTGAGACCGATCACGCAATATATAAAACACACTGTACTCAGTAACGAGCAACAAAAGGGACTGTTGTTTCTCAAAAACCTCTTAAGTATTATTCAACCATTGATTTTCTTTACTTTTTGTCGAATCTTGCTTTCAAAAGGCCTTTAGGAGACTTAAAACGGGAAGTATATCAAAATTGAAATCAAACAATAGAAATATGTCAAAGACATTTACTTATTCAGGCAAATTCATCCGCTAGGTCACTCAAATGAAATGGAATTTAAGCTTTAAACTTCCGTTCCAGTATTTATCTCTTTCTCATTGCATTTTTAAGCTGACTTTAATTACTAAATACTAACCTGGCGTCAAGTTTGAAGAATACTTTGGTTACCTTGCCAATACCTTTCCCTTTCGAAGACTAACAGTTTAATTTCGTATTTTTGCGACTCGTTCTCCTTAAATCAGTTTCCTTATAAACTTTTAAGAGTTTCATGCATCCCATCCTATAGGTAATTATCCCAGGTACTTGGATCCTTGCAGCTGTGATAAAATCCCGGGCATTCGTCATACAGAGCTTTGGAAGGGGGATCGCTGTAAGGTCTTGTTATCACTTTTGGAATGATAAAGAATTGCAAAAGGCTTATTGGCTCATTTTCGTGGCCTTTGTTGGCATTTCATCCCTGTTGATGATTGGCTATTACTCCATCGTTGTGTACACTTTATGGTTCAAACGCGACGATCAACAGGAGAGACCATTTCAGCAGCAGGTATGAATGAAATTATTACCAGCGCATGTGAGGCTGTTAAGACCTTCCAAGTGGACACTGATCTTTGATGAAGAGAAAAATAGCTTCGAAACTTGTCGACATTTGTGCATGAATGGCAAGGCCCACATTATTATAATAGGGAGCTTAATAAGCATTGGACGTTTTTGAGCCCTGAGGGGTGACCGGCAGTCAGCTGTTTTCGGTTCTAACTTGTCTTGGTCAACACTACCACGTATATATTGCTATATAAGCATCTTTTCCCTATTAGAGACGATTGGTTTGCAAATCTGGGAGCTGAGGCAACTACTTTCTTTCCATATGAAACGTTCACCTAAGTTTTCCATCTTTGGCTCAAAAACATCTCGCGCTTATAAGCTACCTACCGTGTCCTATACAATCTGGAACTTATTGACTTAACATTTCAGCGTCAGATGCCATGCGTATTCTCTACTTTCGAGAAATCCCTCGACGGTAATGTTTGTGCCCGAAAACAAAGAGAACTGTTGTCGCTTTTTAACATTCCACCTCAGCAGAGTTCCCAAGTCTTAAAAATTCCAAAGAGTAAGATGCTTTCTGGGGATGCGCCAAAGCCCCATGTGTCCTGTGTTTCTTATTCCGGAGACGCCAAAAAATTCTAGGGGATAAGGAGGCATGCTTCCGCGTAAAAAAATCAGTGAAATTTGCACTTCTCAAATCGCTGAAAAAGTTCCGTCGAGTCCGTCATTTTGGCTTTTTTTATTTTGCTTGCTAAGAGCTCCCATGTTATTGTGGTCAACCTGAGCTAACATATCGGCTAAATTGGTCGCACATGACGAAATTGAACATTGGCCGAAGTTCAGTGAAAGTGTAGGAACGAATTCGGAATTCATGAACACTTCTGAAAACTTAAAAGGTAGAGTTATCTACCAGAGGAATGCCAATGTGAGAGGTTCTCGTGTTTGCGTGAGAGCGTAAGATTTCATCGAAATCACGCTTGAGACTTGAGAGTTCTGTCTAGTCACGTCCTTTCAATCTCAATTACACGACGTAAAATCCGTCTTCACCAACAATCACCAAAACGATATTTCTGAGTTGCTGTGATAACTTCCTGATTTAAATCGCCAAGCTCAAACCGAACGTTTGATCGGTGCTACGACTGCTGCCAAATTCTGCGATTGCATCTTGTAATTGTCAGAAGATGTCCAAGATCTTTTATGTGAAGTGAGATCTATTCTCACGCGCGCAAACGTTTTCTTTTGTTTTGATCCCGATGATCACGTGACAGAAATCGAACGTTATAATTCCATCATGGTGCGTGTCTTTTTGAAAAGGGAATCAGTTGCGTCAAATGAGGTGTCTGACCGCAGACCTCAAACCTTAGAAAGCAGACTAACCCTAACTCGTGGTTATCAAAAGCTAGCCGTTTTAAAAGTGGGTGCTTAGACTTAAATACTGTTTATCAGCGCTGTTTCTAGTCAGTCTTCAGATGTCATACACCTAATCTATTTTCGTTACCCGTGGAAATGAGTTCATCCCTGGCTGGAAGATGACCCAATGCCCCTACGATTGAAGTATTTTGTTTAATTATAAACTCTTGACACTAATTTCAAATGAGGCTCAAAAGGTCAGCGCCCTATGTTTTTCTTTTTTTGTTACACAGACCGTGTTGAAAGTACGGAAACGAGTGACCCTGATGGTTTTGACTGTGACAACACTCTTTGAAATTTCCTGGATGTCAGATGCTGTAATTCACCTTTTGAGAGATTTTGAACTCTACACAATCAGCGATGTTGCAATTCCCATAGCTCACACCACGATTGCTTTCAATTCAGCTGTTAACCCGTTTGTCTACGCTTTGATAAATCAAAGATTCAGGGAAAAGATGAAGGGAATGCTATGCAATAGCTAATGTCAAAGTGAAGGAAGTATCCATGGATGCTGATTATCAATGAAACAACTTCCAGCAGAGTCTAGCGTTCTAGAGGATAGCTTTGTTTTAGTTCAAATGCCACCGACCAGAGAAATTTACTGAACAAATATGAGCCTAACAACGTAAAAAATGTTTTTTCTTTTTTTTTTTTTTTTTTTTTTTTTTGTTTGTAACATTTTTTGTCCTCTGACGGCAATGATTTGTATCACAGTTTACGTGACGGCTTTGGCTCCTCTTTTCGTCATTATATCAAGTAAAAGTGTAAGGAGAGCCATGTGATTGAAGCCGGAAGGCATTTTGATAGAAGAGCCATTGTACCTTAATTATTTAATCTTAATTGCATCTTTAACGGTTCAATATTTCTTTAGTAACAATCACGAATACTCGTTGAAGTGAACTCGCACACGTAACACTGGAGGAGCCCATCCCCCCCCACCCACCCCATCCACCTTCCTCTAGGAGCCAATTTCCCAGACCTCCATTTGCCATATTAGCCCTCTGAGTCAACCCTTTCCCGTATCTTTCTATTTTTAGAAGCACCTCGCAGGGGGGTTTTAGTGGGTGTTTTCACAATAGCCAATCATAGTAGACCTATGGTCAGCAAGTTATTACGCCACATACGTATGTGACGTATGTGAGCCACCTCACGCATGTTTTTAACACAGGTGTCAAAATGTAGTAGTTCTAAAAATAGAAAGATACGGAAAATGGTTGACTCAAGCGTACAATACAGATGGAAACTCCGGGTAATATTGTGTGTGTGGATAGTAAGTTGTGGGAAAATTATAGGCAAACTTTAAGGTTAGCCCGTAAAATGAGGAAGAGAAATTCACAAAGCAATCTCGCAACCTCAAGATAAGGTTAATAAATATAACAAACTCTGAGTGGAATTAAAAATCTTTCATTTCAAAAACAGGCTAGGCATATAATACAAGAAACTTAATCAGGTAGAAGGGATAAAAATGTATTTGTACATTAAGATTTTCAAAACTGCTACAGGGGATAAGAATAATACTAAAATGTCGAAAACTTCTGCATTATAATCTTCATGCTTAATTAATATGGAAAAACCAAACAACCCGAAAGCAAAGAAAAGCCGATTGTGACACCATCAAGCTCGATCGTAAATGGTTGCTAATCAGTTCAGGGGCAGAGCGCAACCGAGCAAGGGGGTTTCAAGTCCAGCAATAGACCTCTACCCAACTCCCTCGTGTCCTGTCAACAAATAAAAAATAAAAGAACAAAAAAGTGCTTACCAGATTGGTGACCCAGGAGAATAACCAATATTTATACCGTGGACAGACTGACACGACCAAAATTGCGAAGTTGATTAAGCAAAAATGGAAATAACGCTTACTAGAAACACTTTTACCAGGTGTATCGTAAGACTTCTAAAGTAAAAATATAACTTTGGTTACTTACATGGAATAATAAGCTGGTGAAAATATTTCTCCACTCAGCCTTGCTTACGACAAGAGAATCCAAATACGACCCAAACTGTACACATGGCCTGCGCACGAGTCATGATAAGGAGTGGGCTTGGAACCAGTATTCGATATAGCAATATTCAGGCATGGCTACGAAGGTTTATGGTCAACGTTTACGGCTCAGTTCTGTTTTCTTTGCCTCACAAGTCTCAAGAGAGATTTCTAAACAAACGAATATTCAAATTTAACCGTAAAGCCTCGTAGCCAATTATATATCGAACATGGCCTATTAAATACTACTACATAAAAGGGACAGGAAGCAAAAGAAGGGGCAATGACCCAGAAAGAAAAGGGAAGCACAAGTGAGATTGTGTCGATACTTATGCAGGGTGTACTGCAGGAGTATAATCTTTCGTTCTTTTGAAGGAATCCAGGAAAAAAATGCTGTCAGGTGTATGGTCGTTTGTTCTTTTGGATGGATTCAGAGAATAATCCAATCAGGTGTAAATCGAAAAAACTAAAAAGGAAATAGCCGTAACAATTGCATGAAAACATAAATGAGTAAAGATTGCCCATTCACATCCAACACGCACACATGGAAGAACGTACCCTGACGCACATACGCACATGAAAGACTGAATAAGCTCACTGATGTGCACAGCCCCAGGATCATGAAGGGCTTCAGTTAAAATTTATAAACGATACCCTTCATAATTCTTCATTCACCGGCGGGAGCCAGTGAAGCCTATCGATTAAAAGCATACTCAAATGGTACTTTTAAAAGCTGAAGTTGCCAAGTGAACGGTTAGGTGATGTTTTAGAATCCTTTTTAACCAGACAAAGTTTTCACTAGTTTTTTTCTGTGCGATACTTAACTTTAACTTTATCAGTTTTCAAGGATATAATGTTTAGGATTGCATGACAAGCTGATGTCCGATCTCACCCTAGAGAAAGAATTGTAATAAAACCGCCATGAGACTTTGTGACATGTGCGGTATACAAATCCTAAACCATTATTCCATTCCATGAAACTCTTGAAGAAAGCAATCGACACCATCCGTTATACAAATTTTGCTTTAACAGAAGCAATTACCTCGGAAAGCCCATTTACTAGTCATGTCCTTTTAATCTGAGCGAAAAGGCTTTGAATTATTTCTTTGAGAATTTTGATACATTTGACAACATTTCAAAACTTAGTTATATATATGAGATTTAAATCTAACCAACAAATTCACTAATTGACACGATTGTGATTTAGAAGTTTAAAACGTCGCTTCGTATATGTTATTTTAATGTAGTGAAAACATATAAATAATTATTACTGACCAAATACAACAAACTAAGACAAATAAGAACATATGTTTTGTT
>OX421446.1:18375543-18388043 GCA_949126865.1 Montipora capitata
CCAAACATTAATTTCTACAAACAAGACAACTTCGCCTACTATAGTAATGCCGTAAGACTACTCCCGGAAGATGTTTTCGCTGTGGGCATCCGTATAGCTAACGTTAATGACGCTCCGGTTAAATTGACACAATTCTTGACATGCGTGAATTCTCGTTTTGTACTTCAATCTGTTCACCGGCGAGAGATCAAAAGGGACACCTCATTCAACCCCATAAATTATGGAACCCAACCCCCCTTCTCACCGGCAGTACATTTTCACTCACAACAGTCTGACCCTTAAAGACCTAAGAGATTAAGCAGCTTCCTAAGTGTCGTCTTGAATGTTACATAAAATAAAAAATAAAAATTTCCTTATCTGGAATAGTGGTTTAAAGTGAATGGAATGTGCAATAATTTCCCGGAGGGGTGAGGGCTCTTAAATGTTTACAATATGGCTTGTACATAGACTGAAATAACTGCATCTTATCCCTTTCAGATAAGCAGGACCTGGAATCTTTTCTCGATGCATCCTTAAGAATCTCATGTGTCTTTCTCACTTGAAATTTTATTTTCTTTGCCCTCGGAGACCTCTGCCTCCGGGTCTTCATGCTTCCTTTTAAAGCCAGTTTCTCTAGTACCTCATACATGCGAAAGTCCACCTTCGATAAAGTTGGCTTTTCTCTAAGATAACTTAAGATTTTTTTAAAAATCTTTCTGCATAGCTTCACGGTTGCTTAATTGTCAGTCTTTTGACTTTGACCTTAATTGACTGGTTCGACCTCGTGTCTTCAGATCAAATTCAGTTCACTCCTTCTTCGCCATTTTTTGCCGAGCAAAATGGAACAAATTACCTCACCGGTTTTTGATTTCTTGGATCTAATCCGAGACATTTTGCTCTGCGAATTCAACAAATGCATGCGTTGCCGTGAAAAACAGCTCAATGCGTTTCTCAAATAGGGTCACAAATAGCAGTGGCGATGATATCATTCGTGTTCGCCCCTGCTGTATTCTGTGAGGCGGGGGAGGCCCAAGATCCATGCACCGGTTGTCCAAAAAATCTCAATTCATTCTGCATTAGACCTGCGTTTTGTCGAACGCAATTATGTCTGATAGGGAACTGAAATAGGTTGACCTGTAGGACATACATGGACCGTGTAGCACTTTAATTTTGCGGGGTTTAATTTTTGCGGATTTTGCTTTCCAGCAGAAAAACAAAATACCAGCAAAATTAAAAACCACAAAAATTCACTTCCGTTAATATCATTAAAAATGGCTTTTAATCCACTTGTGCTACTAAATATCATGCATTGGGGAAAAAAAGATCGTTTATTTTGATATTTGCATTGATAAAAAGCAATCAGAGCTCGTTCCAAAAATATGCCCTCAATAAACGTGATTTTTCAATTTAGACTCCTGCTCATCAATCGCCGCTTTAAAAGCCAGAGTTTTCAAGCAAGCAACCGTGGACAATATTCCTGTCGGTGTACGTTGGATCAACTGGCTTGATTTGATAGGCGTAATTACAATTTGAGAAACTAAAAATTTTGAGCTCGAGCTTTAAAAGCGACGATGTGTTTTGTATAGTGTATGTAACAAAGGGCACAACAACAGTATCAAACTCGCAGTAGAAAACGAAGAAATTTCCCTCCGGCAAAGCAGCTTGGCATCCAATGATGTGTGACGACCATATAAATCGCTTAAACGGCGAGGTTACCCAGGGAGTTTACACCAAAAATTCCTGAAATTCCTTCATTTTTTCCCAGCACATAGCCTGCGAAAGCATCCGTTTCTCCTTCGCTCTTCGCCGCTGGGGACGTTTCGCCAGGAACGTCCCCAGCGGCGAAGGCACCATATAGTCAAGGTGATATTACAGTATTTGGTGCGAATGCTGGGCAACAACGCGTTGCTATGAGTTTGTGTGCTTTGATTTATAATAATATCAAAGGAATTAATACATGTAATGACCTGGTACAAGTTATGGAAATGTATAGTGAATTGCATTCTACACTGTCACAATGTACAGGGCAGGTGTATTTAATGCAAACAGAATTACCAGCTATGATTGCTATGTCGGAGAAAAATTACCAGCTTAATTATAGTGAAAGCTACACAAGTTCTACATAACAGTGATTCAATTATTGAGGGATATCAGTACAGTATACCTATACACAGTGCATTTGAATCACTCTTGTCACAAAATTATTCTTCATTTATTCTGAAAATAGGATGTATTGGTGTTAGTATCTATCATACTGATAATGGGTGTTATAAGGTTTTCGATTCTCATGCAAGAGATGAATATGGTAGAAGCCATCCCCAAGGTGCATGTGTACTATTAGAAGTACCATCCATTAAGGACTTAGTACAGTATTTCCAGGCTATACACTCACTCGGTGACAATAATGAACTCAGAAGGCTGCATATTAGTACAAATGAAATAACTGCAGTGAAAAGTGTTAGAGAACAATGCAACTGCACTTGTAAACAATGCTGTGCTGTAGGGCTTTATGCAATGTGTTACTCAAATCCGAAACGTTATGTTGCATAGCTGACCAAGGAAACAAATTCTATTGTCACCTGAGCATTAACAGACACCTCACAAGTGCAGATTTACCCAAGATTCTTGATATTTGTGAAGTTTATGGTAGTAATGGTAATGAATTTATATAGCGCAATTTCCATTGGCATATTCAAATGCGCTTTACAAGCAAGTGATCTATGGGTGAGATCGGACAACAAGTCAGCAATGTTTTCATGATGAAATGCATGTTGTTTTTGCCAGTGTGATTACAAATTTCGTGATCTTTCTTTGAGTCATGCACATCTTTCCATGTGTTACACATCTTTTTTGAGAACTACTACACAACGCTCATGATCCTTAGCAGCACACGTGTGGCCACAGCCCGACTTACGATCCTAGATCGTCTTGTTGCTATATAAATCCCGACTTTTCGGTCAAAATGAGCGACGTAAGTGATCATTCCGAATTTTTTTACCAGAAAAAAAAAAAACAAAAGAAAACAAAAGGAAAAGCGCGGTGGTCATATGATAAAATGCTTATTGACTGAGTTTAGGTCGGGCCGGACAGGAAAATATTTGGCCCTCTGTCATGGCGCACGGACCTCGCTGCGCTCGGTCCGTACGCGATGACCTCGGGCCAAATATTTTCCCGTCCGGCCCTCCCACTTAGTCAATAAGTACATATTACTAGACGTGTTTTCATAGGCGATACGTCAGCAAACGGGATGCAAAATTGACACCTTGGTGATGCCAGGTGCAGTATCGAGTAAAAGTTACGGCGGGTCTAGGAACGGTTGGGCATTTCCTGGGTGATACATCATTTGGTTTGGATCTTTTTGTTTTAGAAAACGTGTTTGATTGAATGTAAGTGTGTCTATGATAACGCGTTCCAAACTAAATTGTGGCGTTACGATTTAGCGATTTTCGGAGAAAGCTACAAGGTTAACTCTGAAAAACCCGTATCTTTAGGAGTGAACTAGCATATCTTGTCAGAAATTGTTTGTTGAACGGAGGAATCTCTTACGGTAGTTCGGAAAAAGATGCCAAATTAGCCGCAAGGGAAAACAGACAACTAGACGGAATTACAAAATTAATGACTTTCACCGCCGATTATTTGCACTGTTTGCTCTGAGATGAAGATTCCTTGCACAAATTCAAGGTGGAATTCCATAATTCACACTGAACTGCAAAATTAGTTCGACAGAATATATTCTCTTACACCATCAGCCTGGCCCTTTTCAACAGGAACGGAAAAAGGTTCAGAATTTCTGACCCTGTTCAACAGGGACGGGAAAGAGTTCAGAATTTCTGACCCCGTTCAACTGGGACGGAAAAGGGTTCAGAATTTCTGACCACATCCAACAGGGAAGGGAAATGGTTCAGAATTTCTGACCCAGTTCAACTGGGACGGAAAAAGGTTCAGAATTTCTGAACCCATTCAATAGGGACGAAAAAAGGTTCAGAATTTCTAACCTCATTCAACAGGGACAGGAAAGGGTTTAGAATTTCTGACCCCTTTCAGCTGGGACAGAAAAGGGTTCAGAATTTCTGACCCCATTCAACTCGAACGGAAAAGGGTTCGGAATTTCTGACCCAATCCAACAGAGTTCGAGAAAAGGTTCAGAATTTCTGACCCCTTTCAGCTGGGACGGAAAAGGGTTCAGAATTTCTGACCCTGTTCAACAAGGACCGAAAAGGGTTCAGAATTTCTGACCCCATTCAACAGGAACGGAAAAGGGTTCAGAATTTCTGACCCCATCCAACAGGGACGAGAAAAGGTTCAGAATTTCTGACCCCTTTCAGCTGGGACGGAAAGGGTTCAGAATTTCTTTCCCCGTTCAACTGGGACGGAAAAGGTTCAGCATTTCTGACTAAAGGGTTAAGAATCTTTGATAGCATTGTTTCCAAATTTCTGACCCTTTTAACACGTAAAGAAAAGATTATTAAAAATTTGCCCTGGATCTGGAAAATTTGATGGAATTCAGCTGACCTATTAAATTGAAAAGGAAGGACTTTAGATAGTCTGACTTCATAAAAACAGAAGATACGAATTCCCTGTAATTTGCATCATACGATTTTAATAGCTTCCTGTATACAAAAAGTTCTTGCAGACACGTAATAGAATACAAAATAATTTAATTTACAAATTCAAGAGGCATCAAAGAAACTATCTGCAGCATTAATTCTTTCACAAAACTTTGTTGTATTCTTTAGACAAGCTTAGCGTCATAATCAAATAACTATTGGCCGATTTTATACTAGAGAGGCATAATCCGTCCAGAGGTATTATGCGTCTCTCATGTTATTCCTCTAGTGTAAAGACGGGACGAACCATAAAAAACAAAGTAATCCGCCTGGGATAAACTTGGGCAAACAATTTTTCTGCGTCTCTTAAGGCCGGTTTACACGGTGCGACTTGTAGGCCCGATTTTTGGCTTTCAAAAAATCGGGCCGACACAAAAAAATCTGTTGCTTTTATGTCGGCCCGATTTTTTTCACAGACGCCGCCAAAAATCGGGCCGACAAGTCGCACCGTGTAAACTGGCCTTTAAATTCGTCTAGTATGAAGACGGCCAAAGGACGCACTTTAGTTCGTCTTCCAAGACGCACTAAACTGGAAAGTTGGTCCAGACGCATGACGCGTCCCGTGCCGGTCTTTATACTAGACGAATTTAACGGAGGCAGAAAAAATGTTTGCCCAAGTTCGTCCCAGACGAATTATAAGTTTCTAGTATAAAAACGCAATCGTCTTTGATATACTATCAAACATCATGACCTGATGCACAAAAGCACAAAAACGCGAATCAGCGGCCGCTTATATTATACTTAGTACGCTTACTGGTATTGTAAGCATACATTAATTGTGAATATAGCACCTCTTCATGATCAAAAAACATTAGAATATCTTGGAATGTAAAGAGAAAATTCAGAACAGGCCAAAATAATAACGTCCACTTGCCCTTGGAAATAATTTTTAGAGAGCATCTTACTCACCAGAGGTGGCGCTTTCATCAAATACTTCAAATATATTGGCACTGTGAAGATTTCTGGTTTACGGAAAATTGAATTGTCCTCTTGGTGGCGTGGTGTGTGAGAATTGGCTGGACCATGTAGAATCTAAACTATGTTCAAATAGCTCAAATGAATCAATTGATAAATCGTGACTACTCGATGTCTCCATTTTAGACCTGAGTTTGGACAAAGAGAAGATTTCCGAGATAAAGTTTAGTAACGCCATGCACAGTGGTTAAAGTTGACCGAGCATGCGACTGACGTCACCTTTTGTTTGTCTTTGTAATGCGGCAAACTTTCAAAATCAGGACGTTTCCGCTCTATTGTATCAGAAAAGTAATAAATGAACAGAGAAACCCTTTTTTTATCGGAATGACGGCAAAGAAAAGCTCTGGAAGAGAAACTCGGTTGCAACTGTTCACTTATTTGCGTTGCTAACACAAATTTAAATTGGAAAACTAAAGACCTATGCCAGTGACGAGTCTTCTGTTGATTTAACCTGTCAGATTTACGTTTATGACATGTTGCAGATCGATCTGTTGCTTGTCTCGAATTTTATAAATTTGAGACTTTTTTGTTAAAAAAGAACACAAATCGTTTCATTTATTTGTTTTCGTTTTATTTCGTGGCAAATGTTTAGATATTTTCTACGTCTACCACACAGTCAAACGGAACGATTGCTTCTGTCCGTCGGCTTTGGACTGTCAACAGCTGTCAAATGTCTCAACTTTTATTGATTTCCGGCCCAATGCAAACGAGCGTGTAAAGTTAGACCAGCCATACACGTGCTCTCCGCGTCGAGTATTGAAAGCTAGTTGAAATTTCAAAATGAGGCCTACCAAAGAGAAATTGTGGACGGTTTTAAGAACTGAGAGAGGGCAAGTTTAAGCTTTTATGAACGGTGTTCCCAAGTACGAGTGGAGAAGCTATGGGATTTTGTGTGAATTTTGTTCTTCTGCTCAGTCAGGAAAAGGGATGATCCAGGTACGTGTAGCATTTCGTTTTAGTTATTCACTTAGGACGCTTATTTGACAGAGCTGACCGCGCAAGCGGGAATTTGGAACTAACACACTTCGAGGATGACATGTACTTCTCCAGAAGAATGCAAGAGATTAACACATGTATCATGCAAGTATTCCTTCAAATTGCGGTATTTTCTTTGCAAACCGACGGCCGGTCTGGCCGCGGCCAGTTCTGACACAAGCGCCTCAACTCAGTTCCGCAGTAAGTCGCCAGCGACATGAGTTGTTTCGCCATTCATAACGCCTAACCTCGTTTCGCACAAACATCTGGTTGGTTCGTCTTGCTGAATAAGGAGTTTGGACAATGTGCGATCCAGCAAGGCATGCGAGCCATGACTGCAAATCATGCGAGCCAAGATGGCGAGTCAACATGCGAATCACACAATTATTGAAAGCTAACCGTTTTAAAATGGGTGCTTTGACTCAGCGCTATATGAAATGGTGCTTAGACTTAAATGCGAAATTTGCATGGCTTGCAGATTGTCCAGCCCCCTGAGTAAGCTGAGTGTAAACATTTCAATACTCCGGTTGTAGCCCAGTGTTTATACCACAGGCATCCCAAGCTCAGTATCAGGGAATATAAGGATTTGTATGGGAAGACAAGACCTGAGACATGACAAGATAATTTTACAAAAAAATTCTCAATTAAAAAGCCTAACATTATTGCCATTGTGGGTCGCTTCCTTCCTGTTAAGCAAATTAGGCCATTATCAGTTCATCAGTTGTCAACAGTCATAATAGGGGGTCATAATAAAATACCAAAGATGAATTTACACTCAATTCTCACGATCCCACCAAATTCAGTCAAATATTCCTTGTTAAAATGTTCCCACGGTTCAAATTCCACCGTAGAATTCAAGGGCAAAGGTTTTTCTTTCATTTCTATCTATAAGCTGTGCAATTGAAGCCCTGCCAGCGATGTCAGTGGATATTGGCATAATACAAGTCATTTCAATCTTATTGGACTATTTTTACTCTTAGAAATTGATAACCTTTTTGTACTAATTTCGTACCTTTGGGGTCTACTTTGCTCCATACACAATTAAAAAATCACACTTTTATCCCCTTGTCAGATCCTGTTAATTGGTGCAAATTATATAATCTTACGATAATGGAAAAGGCCTTTATACCTTAAGCAGTTAACCCCACTGGCACCCTCATAATTGGTTGGGTCTTGGTCAGACATGTTGGCAGTTGTAACTGACAGGGACCTACCGGTAATAGTTTATGAGATCTGATAGAGTCTTAATTTACAGTAGTCTTAACATATCCACATAAAATCTGGGGTAACTTATAATGAACTTAATAGACCTTTGCCTGAGCACAATATTTCCATTGATCAAGAAAAATGGCACTGTCAGTTAATTTTAGCAGCCCTTTTTATTTTAAGTATGCTAAATTAAACATGATACCCTTTGGCTTGTATCTTACCGTGGTTGAGAAAAACTTGGCTAAAATTGGGTTCTTTCTCTGTGCTGCAATTTTAATTTTGAAACTTGTGCAATCCATTACATACCATCTTCTGTTTTACATTTCAAGTTCACAGGGCTAATATTTTGCTATGTATACAGAAAACACAAATTGTTTCAGGTGTGGCCAGGGCACATGCTACTAACTTTTAGTTGTTGGCATTAATCTTCATCAGTACATGTGTTATGTAATCCACGGTTACATTTTAGTACAATGCTATGTTGTTTCACTTTCAGGAGACGGAATGCTTGCAGCTGTTCAGCTGAAGAGACCTTCTGTGTTAATAAATGAGCATACCACAGAAGACATGAGGTGGCCCCTCCTTGAGAATATAAGAAAACCATTCTCAACTAGAGTAGTTAAAACAATAGTTATGTGATAGTTTATACTTTTCTATTAAGCAAGAAGTAGTTTGTTTTCAACCAGGCCATTGAAGATACAGCCAATCAGAATACAGGAAGGCCATTGCATATTCGTCAGTATTCCACCGAACCTTCCTATCAATCAGTGCAATTCAACAGTATCACACCCAACTTTCCCATCGTGCCTTGCTGGCAACCCTTTCTTTTGGTACATGTATACCATGGAATATCCCACTCGTCACTTGTATTTACTTGCTCATGTGTATACCAATCTGAGCCTTTAGGCAAGCATGTATACCAAGAAAATACAATCAAGTGACTTGTGGGGTA
Organism: Montipora capitata; assembly: GCA_949126865.1. Classification (NCBI taxonomy): domain Eukaryota; kingdom Metazoa; phylum Cnidaria; class Anthozoa; order Scleractinia; family Acroporidae; genus Montipora; species Montipora capitata. The sequence goes on from OX421446.1 coordinate 18,384,241, forward strand.
TTGCATGGTATACCACTCAAAAGCATTGTGTAATTAGCATGTATTTTATTTTACCAGTGAAATTATTATAATTTATTGTACTGATGTGAGATTAAGCACTCATAAAAGTTAGTGTTGACACTACTTTTTTAATAAAGTTTGAAAGAAAGATTACTTCTTGAGAAAAAGACGCTGTGTTAATAATAATATTAACTTTATTATTGCCATACTGATGTGGTGCAGAATTTTCAGCCCTTGGTCAGTTAAAAGGAGCTGGCCTTTTTTCATTTGATGTAACTATCCTTTATAGTGCCCATACAGAAAATGGGTTCAGAATTTCTGACCCCTGATAATTCAGAGAAACTATCCTTTATAGTGCCCATACAGAAAATGGGTTGACAGAATTTCTGACCTCTGATAATTCAGAGGAACTATCCTTTATAGTGCCCATACAGAAAATGGGTTCAGAATTTCTGACCCCTGATAATTCAGAGGAACTATCCTTTATAGTGCCCATACAGAAAATGGGTTCAGAATTTCTGACCCCTGATAATTCAGAGGAACTATCCTTTATAGGGCCCCATACAGAAAATGGGTTCAGAATTTCTGACCCCTGATAATTCAGAGGAACTATCCTTTATAGTGCCTATGTAGAAATTGGGTTCAGAATTTCTGACCCCTGATAATTCAGAGGAGCTATCCATTGTAATGCCTATACAGGAATGGGTTCAGAATTTCTGACCCCTGATAATTCAGAGGAACTGTCCTTTATAGTGCCTGTACAAAAATAGCTTCCAAATTTCTGACTCCTGATAATTCAGGAATCTGTCCGTTATAGTGGGTGTGAAGAAATGGGTTTTAGAGGTTCTTTCCCTTCAGGTTCCCTGTACTTGTTTTGGGAAAAGGAAACAGCCTTGGTATAAACCAGCGTATTTAACCAAATGAAAAAAATCGCATGTTCTTTCTTTGGAAATCCACGGAATTACAATTTTTATCCTTGCATTTGCCATTATTCCAAGGAATCGCATAAATTTTCGGCGCTTTTTGTAATTATACACCGATTTTATCTAAATCGTAATACCACATTTTAGTTTGGAACGCGTTTGATATTTAATACTTCCTGGCATAGAAGCGTCTTAGTAATCCGCTGCCTTCGGCTCATGAAGGCGGTAACCTTCCGATGCATTTCCATTATTTCCTGAAGCTTTAGAACTGTGATGGGTTTAGGGAGGAAATGCTAAGGCCTGTTGTTTGAAAAAAGAAAATGATTCCGACAGATTTTGTTAAGAATTTTAAAGAAAAATTGTGGTAATTCAAGTGCGCTTAAATTTACAATGAATTTAAGGGCACAAGCGGTTGTAGATGTCTTGTAAATTATTTATATTTAAGGTTAAAGGGGCTTTAAAAATCATGTAAAAAGCCAAAAAGACCAAGGCTGATACAACGGCGAAGGAATATATTATATCCAGCCAATAAAAGTTCTTGGTTTATTGAAACGTACTGTTGGCTCTGGGAACAAGGAATTTTCTTCGACACTTTACCAATCATTGGTTCGTCCGATTCTAGAATATGCTTGTCCTGTTTGGTCAACATCTAGTCAAAGACATCCGCGAAATTGAAAGGTTCAGGGGAGATCTTCAAACATCCCACTCGGTCAAAGAAGACAAGAGATGGCATATGAAGACAGATGTAAAATACTCAAATGGAACTCTCTTGAACGTGGATGGGAATTTTTCTCTCTAGTGGAATGTTATAACACAGTGTTTGAATTAAATGGTCTACAATTTAATGATGTGTTCGAACCTTGCAAAAGTACTAAAACAAAAGCAAACCATCAATATCATTAAGTTACAAGCCAAATCTGTTAAGATTAATTGTTTCAAACATTTTCTTTTCGTAAGAATGATTCGAACTTGCAACGATCTTCAGGTGGCGTAATACCAGACAGTTCAAATGTGAAGTCACATGAATATCTTCCAAACATAAGTTCTCATCTTTTACATCTATTGAATTTATTTGAAACAGTTGCCATTATTGTAATCAGGACAAAATTGTTCATTTTTCTACCTTTTACAAAATACAGAGAGAAAATTTATTGTTGAACGTGTTTACTGTAAAATAACAAGGAGCTAGAGATCACTGCCTAAAGTGCAGAATGGGCGACTTCGAAATGCGAGGAATTTTTGTCAGTGTTGTGAGTTCAACTTTTTTAGTTCATTACCCCCACTTCTCTCAAAGGAGCTTGAGTATCTGCAAGTGTTAACGTCCAATCAGCGAACTAGGACAAGTTCTGTCCCAATTTATTGACATGGAATGAAGTTCTGGTCAGGAGTTTTGTGACCAGAATTTATTTTTATTTTTTTTTTCGTCCTCACCCGTTGATTTGGAATCGTGACACGTTCTCTCCTATAGCACCCAGGTTAGCCAAAAGACAGATTAAGTAAACAATAACATGGTTTGTATACAAAACCCTAACCCTAAAGGTGAACGTGACCACCTTGTGCTACGTTCTTTGTTACTTTGAATGGACTACAGGTAAGAATGTTAAATGTTCGTCGTTTTCAGAGTAAAACAACGTACTTTTTGGCCAAGAAACTTCCGTTTTTTTTTTTGTTTTTCGATTTTGTTGTTATATTGAACTGAATGTTTTCCTTTCATCTGTCCGGCCAGGAAGCCTTCTTTGTCTGTTTTAATCAAAACAGAGTTTGTAATTGAAAATCTAGACATCTATGAGTTGCAAACATATACACGAATTATCGCACATCACAATGCTGACAGACACAAAGCGAAGGAAATTGTTAATAAATATGATTTTTTTGACTATCTGAATGTTTTTGGGTGAGATTAAAGCCATATAATAATATTGTTGAAAACTCTTCGTGTTAAATGAGTTATGTAAACAATCTTCGCACTAGTAAGTCGTAGAACCAGGAATTTAAAGAAATATTTTTGGTTTCCCAAATAAATTTCATTGTACACCATAGTGACAAAACAAATCTTTTTCTGACGTTAGCAAATACAGCTATCTACAAACCATTTGCCACAAAGAACACGATTAACGAGGTTAACTATCAATAGAGTTATTTCAGTAGAGTTATGACCTAGAGTTAGAGTTAACGACTTCCAACATCCTGAATTCAAGATTTTTGACTGTCAAAATCCTGAATTCAGGATTATAGACTGCCAAAATCCTGAATTCAACATTTTGGATGGCCAAAATCCTGAATTCAAGCAAGATTTTGGAAGTCCAAAATCTTGAATTCAGGATTTTGGCAGTCCAAAATCTTGAATTCAGGATTTTGGTAACTTAACTCTAACCTTACGACATAGACCTTATTCATAAATGGCGGTCACTTTATAATTCTTTTGTCGAAGTGCAAATTAGCCTACCAAGCCTCTATACCATACAGTGAATTGAAAAGAATTCTTGCTTTAAAATGAGGCTTGATAGGCTAATTTGCACGTGGACAAAAGAATTATAAATGTGACCGCCATTTATGAATAAGGTCTATAACTCTATGAACATAGCTCTAAGAATAGTTGTCCCCACGATGAGCACTTCCTGTCATCTTTATCAAAACTGCTCGGCGCGTGTCAATTTTCAATCCACGTATGCAAATTAGTTGAGCTCGAATATTACACACTACGATGAATCCACAAAGACCCCAAAAATTTCACAAAAAAACCTTTGCAGCGAAATATTTTATTGAAACAAACAAAATACTTGGCTCCGCCATAAATAGTTCTTGACTAACAATAATTAGTTTTTTACTTGATGACTGTGCAGAGTTGAGTTCAAATAAATATAAATATGTATTTCTTTT
>OX421446.1:18393043-18395543 GCA_949126865.1 Montipora capitata
ATTGTGGCCGTTGGCCGAATTAAAGGGTGACCGCATCAACGAGGGTTTTCTGTGAGAGGATGTATCGCCGTTTTGCCGGGCCAAAATAAAGTGGCTGCAATAACGATGTCACCGTATTACCGAGGTGGCTGTAAGGCGGGGTTCCATTGTAAATGTAATATTGGGACAATCTGGCGCCATAAACAATAATTACAAGGCATTATGTGATCCAGGCTCGTTCTCACGTTGGGGTGGTCACGTGATCTGTTCTATTACTGTTACGTGTCAGATAAACTCCATTTAAAAGTATGATAATTTTTGTCGAAGATTCGCCACCATTGACGATGGTTACAAAGCATTTGAAGGTCAAGCCTCGTTTCCATTTTGGACTGTGAGGGTCACACCTTTAACCTCCCATAAAAAGCATCGGTGCAAGCTACAAAATTGCCGACATTTGGCAGGTTCCTTAGGGTCCCCTTAACACATCTATACCAGTAGTGTAGCAGCTCTCGTAATCTGCTATTGTTCGGTATTGTACGCAGCTTCTATTGTTTTTACGTTTAAGTCATTGTTTCAATTGTTTAGTCTTTTGTTTGGGTTACGGTAGCGAGCCAATCACATTATACGTTACGAGAGCAGCTACATCACCCATCTAGATAGGTGGCTTGCTTTCTTCAAGAAATTCCCAAGGGAGTTTATTTCGCAACATATGCTCCCTGACTATTTTGCTGGGCAAATATCCACGCAAACGAGGGTTATTGCTTGATAACTGAGTTTGCATCATGTGACGTAAATTGGCCAATAAAATCGCCCAAAAGTTATCGGTGGGTTATAACAAGTGATAGAAAACCAACGAGGCGCGTAGCGCCGAGATGGTTATAGTCATTTCATATCCAGCCAGCCCGAGTACAATAATTGTGTGATTAATTAAAAATTCTAAGATCAACAATTCTTCCTCTGAAGCATCGACTTTTGCCTCGGACAATTCCGGTTTAAAACAGCTTTTGTTGGCCATTTTTTCTCAAAGCGGCAAAAATATTTTCAGCTCGCTTTATTGCTGACGCGTTCCTTGACCATGTTAGGTACAGCAGGTATATTAATTGATAGCCTGTGTTCGGCGAGCCAAAAGAAAATGCTGGAAATCTGATATCCGTAGTTCAGTTTTTAATAAGTAGATTTAGCCAAGCCTAAAGGCGGACCTCCCGGGCTATTTATGCTTACTGGCCTTTAATACTTAAACAACGAATTTACGAGACAAAACAATTATGATTTTTTTTGTTTAGCCTTGACGAAAAGTAATCAAATAAAAAAAACCAAACAAACAAAACAATCTAAAAGGAGTTCTTTCGTTTCTGCTTGTCGGTCATAGGTCGTCCAGGCATCATGAAACCATATCAGATTCAAAAATTGCAATACAGAGCAAAATACAGCTCTAAACAAATAAATAAACACTCAGCTTTAAGTTTATATCCCTCCGATGCTTGACTTGAATAACTGCGTTGTCACCAGCGTGGTCCTGACCACAGCTATATGTATCAAACCTGGATTGAAACCGGAAAGAAGTGCAGGAAAAAAAATTAAACCGTTTCCACCTGAACACGAAAAGCGTCGACTGTAAATGCCATAGTATGGCCATGTAGCTGCGTCGAGCCACAAAAGGAGCGCGAAAATTTGAAAATTGGACAAAAGGTAAACTTACCCTGCAGGATAATTGTAATTCTCCGAGTCCATGCGGAGCAATTATGACATCATTAGGCGTTTCCTTTGTGCGCATGTGCAATAAACCACTCCAATACAATTATGTAAATGAAGACAGGCTATATAACACCGAGTGAGTACCACGTGCACCCTCTTCCTGATGAGTGCAGGAGTACTTGCCTTTTGACATACGGAGTATAATAGATATGGGTGGGTACTGCCACATCACTTTGATCCCTGGGAGGAAGACTGATGTCATAATTGCTCCGCATGGACTCAGCGAATTACAATTATCCTGCAAGGTAAGTTTACCTTTTGTCTAATTTTCAATTCTCCTCATCCATGCTACGCATTATGACATCATTATGAGCTTTTCAAAGCAGTATGGCAAAAGGTACAACAAAATCAGCTTTATTCCTTTATTCAATTTATCATATGCATGTAAGGATCATTTCGCCTAATTGAGTATCAGAGGCGACAGAGCGATTATAATATTTAGTGAAGGTCTTTTCATTGGACTAATTAGCAAGTTAAAGAATTTCTGCTATTGAGGCACCATGTAAGAACGCTTTGGATGTCGGCTAGGTGAATCTGATGCCGTAGAGGGTGAGGCTTGCCGTTGTGCGGTTGAGTCATTAGATTCCACCACCGTGTGGAAGTAGTACTGGGCGCTCTATCAGCAGACGAAGTAGCATAGGATACCATATATGACATGTCCACACGGGCGTTACTGGTAACACACAGGCTTGGTCTTTCTGGACCTTGGACAGCACTCTGGGAATTAAGCTAAACGGTGGAAAAGCATAATTCAGTTGAGTTCCCC